>CM021101.1:491970244-491991407 GCA_007115665.2 Sequoiadendron giganteum
CTCTCTCTCTCCTCTCTCTCTCTCTCTCTCTCTCTCTCTCTCCCTTCCCTATATTTATCTCTCACTCCCTCCTTTATCTACTCTATATCTCACCATTATCTCTCCCTCTCTCTCTATTTAGGGTTTAGGGTTCAAGTTTTAAGCTTTAGGCAAATTAGGCTTTAGGCTTTAGGATTTATGGTTTATGGCTTAGGCTTTAGGTCCAACACCCTCTCCCCCTCTCTCTCTTAGGTTTATCCCTCTTATCCCTCTTATCCCTCCCACCCCCCTCTCTCTCTCCCTCTCTCTCTCTCAAGTCTATCCCTCTCACCCCCTCCCCCTCTCTCAAGCCTCTCCCTCCCACCCTAACTAGAGAATTACTAGAGAATTATCTCTCTCTCTCCCAGGTCTCTCCCTTCCACCCCCTCCCCCTCTCTCAAGTCTTTCCCTCCAACCCTAACTAGAGAATACTCTCTCTCTCTCAATCTCTCCCTCACCCCTCTCTCTCTCTCTCCCAACCCCTCCCCATCTCAAGTCTCTCCCTCCCAACCCTAATCCCTCAACCCTATATGCTAAACTCTCAACCATCAACCATCAACCATCAACCCTAATCCTTCAACCCTCAATCCTTAAACCCTAATCCCTCAACCCTAAACCCTCTATCCTCGACACTATACCTTAAACCCTAATCCTTCAACCCTTAAACCCTTAATCCCTCAAACCTTAAACCCTTAAACCCTAAAATTTCAACCCCTAGATACTCTTAAACCCTATACACTTAACCTTGGACACTCAACCTTGAACATTATCCCTCAAACTTCAAACCTCTAACCTATACCCTCAACCCTCATCCATATGCCTTATACCCACAACCTTAAACCCTTATACATTAAACCCTTAACCCTATTTCATCAACCCTATACCTTAAACCCTAATCTCTTATCGCTCAACCCTTAAACCCTCAACCATTAAACCCTAAACCCTTGACCCTTAAACCCTCAACCCTTAAACCCTAATCCCTTAACCCTCAACCCTAAACCCTATCCCTAAAGCCACAAACCTCAACCCTTAAACCTTAAACCCTAAACCCTCTACCCTCGACATAATACCTTGAACCCTAATCCCTCAACCCTTAAACCCTCAACCCTTAACCCATAATCCCTCAAACCTTAAACCCCTAAACCCTAAACCTTCAACACCTATATACCCTTAAACTCTTAAACCTTAAACCCTATACCCTATACACTTAACCTTGGACACTCAACTTTGAACATTATCCCTCAACCTTAAAACCTCTACACTATACCTTACACACTCGACCCTATACGTATGCCATAAACCCTCATCCCTCATCCATATGCCTTATTCCCCCAACCTTAAACCTTGAACCATATATCTTAGACACTCAACCTTGACCATTATCCCTCAACTATAAAATCTCAACCCTCAACCATATACTTAAGCCCTAATCCCTCAATCCTCAACCCTATACCTTAAACCTTGAAACCTACACCCACAAACCAGCATCCCTATACCCTATAACCTCACCCTTATACCTAAACCCTTAATATTGTGCCTCGGCCCTATACTTAAAACCTAAACCATACACTCTAAACCCAAGTCACCCTAAACCAGATATCCTAAACCCTAATCCCTATACCTTACACACTTAAAATTATACACTCAACAAGTTGAATATTATCCCTCAACTATAACCCTCTACCCTCAACCTATTACATAAGCCCTAATCCCTCAACCCTCAACCCTATACCTTAAACCCTAAACCAAAAAACCTCATCCCTCATCCCTATAACCTATACCCTCAACCTTATACCCTAAACCCTAAACATTATCCCTCAACCCTATACTTAAACCCTAAACCCTATATTCAACCTTGTACCCTACACCCTAATCCCTAAACCTATTACCCTCAACCCTATAACCAACATCCTAAACCCTAATCCCTATACCTTATGCACTTAACCTTATACCCTTGAAACCTTGAACACTATCCCTCAACCCTCAATCCTATACCTTAAACCCTCAAACCTCATCCCTATACCCTATACCTAAAGCTTATACCCTCAACCCTAAACATTATCCCTAAACCCTAAAGTAAACCGTGTACCCTAAACCTTGAACCCTAAACCCTAAACCCAATACCCAATACCCAATACCCTCAACCCTATACCCAGTATCCTAAACCCTAATCCCTATACCCTATACACTTAACTCTATACCCTCAAGCCTGAACACTATACCTCAACTCTCAACCCTATACCTTCAACCCTAAACCCTACACCTTCAACCCTCATCCCTATACCCTATACCCTATACCCTCAACCTTATAACCTAAACCCTGAACATCATCCCTCAAACCTATACTTAAACCCTAAACCCTACATTCAATCGTGTACCCTAAACCCTCAATCCTAAACCCAATACCCTTAACCCTATACCCAATATTCTAAACCCTAATCCCTATACCCTATACACTTAGCCCTATACCCTCAACCTTGAACACTATCCCTCAACCCTCAACCTTGTACCTTAAACCCTAAACCCTACACCCTCAACCCTCATCCCTATACCCTATACCCTCAACCTTATACCCTAAACCCTAAAGATTATCCCTCAACCCTATACTTAAAAGGTAAACCCTACACTATTGATCCTTAACCCTATACCTTATACCCTAAACCCTACACCCTAAACCCTATACATAATATCCTAAACCCTAATCCTTGTACCCTATACACTTAACCTTATACCCTCAACCCTGAACATTATACCTCAACCCTCAACCCTCAAACTTATACTTAAATCCTAAACTCTAAATCCTCAACCCTAAACCTAATATCCTCAACCCAATACCCTCAGCCATATACCAAATATCCTAAACCCTAATCCATATACCTTATACACTTAACCTTATATCCTCAACCCTAAACACTATCCCTCAACCCTCAACTCTATACCTTAATCCTTAAACCCTAAACCCTCATCCCTATACCATATACCCTCAATTTATACCTAATATCCTAAACCCTAATCCCTATACCCTATATACTTAACCCTATAAACTCAACCCTATACCTTAAACACTAAACCTTACACCCTCAACCCTCATAGGGGGAGAGAGAAAGAGGGGGGAGGGAGGGATTAGCGAGAGAGAGAGGGAGGAAAACAAGAGATAAAGATAAGTAGAGAGGGAAGGAGAGGTAGAGAGACATGAGAGATAAAGAGTAGATAAGGAAGGACAAATGGAGGGAGAGGTATGGAGGGAGAGAGAGGGAGGTGATATAGAGAGCAATAGAGACAGTGTGGTAGGGAGTGATGGAGGGAGATGCAGGTAGAGAGGGATAGGTGAGATAGAGAGAAGTAGAGAGAGATAGAGATAAAGGGAAGGAGGGAGGGTGGGAGAGAGAGGGGAGGAAGGGAGAGGTAAAGAGGGGTAGGTGAGATATATTTTAAGTAAAGAGAGAATAGTGATATACATAAAAGGAGAGAGATATAGAGAGGGAGAGAGAGAATGGTGAGATAGAGAGGAGAGAGTGAGAGAAAGAGGGTGAGGGAGGAGGGAGAGAGAGCTAGAGAGGTAGAGGGAGGGAGAGCATAGATAGAGAGTAGATAGGGGAAAAGATAGGTAGGGAGACATCCAGTGAGAGAGAGAGGGCAAGGGGAGATAAAGATAATTAGAGAGGGAAGGAGAGGTAGAGAGAGAAGTAGAGAGGGAATGAGAGAAGGAGAGAAGCGAGATGGAGAGTTGTAGAGTGAGTGGTAGGGAGTGATGGATGGAGTGGTAGGTAGAGAGGGATTAGGGAGATAGAGAGTAGAGAGGGAAGGAGAGGGAGAGTTATGGATGGAGAGAGTGGGAGGTGAGATAGAGAGTAATAAAGAGAGAGTGGTAGGTTGTGATAGATGGAGAGGTAGGTAGAGAGGGAGAGGGGAGATATAGATAAGTAGAGAGGGAGGGAGATGTAGTGAGGGAGAGAGGTGAGATAGAGAGAAATAGAGAGTGATGGAAGGAGAGGTAGGTGGAGAGAGGGAAGGGAGGTAGAGAGATGAGAGATAGAGAGAAGTAGAGAGGGAATGAGGGAGGGAGGGATGAGTAGGGAGGAAGAGAAAGGTGAGATAGAGAGGTGTAGAGAGAGAGTGGTAGGGTGTGATGGATGTAGAGGTAGGTAGAGAGAGGGATTGGGAGATATAGAATAGATAGGGAAGAAGAGAGGGAGAGAGAAGTATGGAGGGAGAGAGGGAGGTGAGAGAGAGGTGAGATAGAGAGAAATAGAGTGGTAGGGAGTGATGGAGGCAGAGGTAGGTAGAAAGAGAGGGGAGATAGAGAGAAGTAGAGAGAGAGAGGGAAGGAGCGAGGGAGCGAGAGGGAAGTGAGAGAGAGAGATATAAGGGGATGGAGATAGTGAGAGAGAGGTCTAGAGTGTAAGGGATAAAAATGAGTGAGATAGAGAGAAATAATACAACTTGTTGATTACTAAAATTTGACCTCCTATTTACTGAAATTTGACATACTAGTTACTAAAAATTTGTGAGATCTTCCAGGAACTAGAATTTGTATTATAACTCCTAGAGATCCAAAACCACTCTCAAACATCCTAAAACTATATACATGAAATATAACTTAAAGTATAAGAAAGTAAACGTGACTTATAATTAAATGTTTATTTCATGTATATAGTTTCCCTCAAAGATAACAAGAAGAAAGAAAAATAAATTCAATCTAGACCAAAATGCGAGTGCGTTATAACACCCTCGTGTTTTGTCAATGCATTCAAATAACGCAAGCACGAGCATTTTGTCTTGCTTTGGGAATCCCCAAGCCTTTGGCTTGGATTTGCTTTGGATTTCCAACCCAAAGGCTTGGAGGTCCTTCTCAACGTCCAAAGACGTGTTTTTGCATATTCTACAAAATTTCACATAATCTTGTTCATGCTAACCGTCAGGTTTGCATGTGTTTCAAGGTCGAACAAATTGAACACCTGGGTAATGTTAGGCTCTCTCTTAGCTATCTAACGATGTAATTTTTTTTACATTTTGACAATGTTAAGCCTTTGATCTATAATTTTTTTTGTTTTGTGTGTCTATTTTTTGGCAAAAACCAATGTTTGGTGTTTTTTTGGTTATAAATTAACCGTTCATCAAAATTTTAAATAAATTACATTTTTAAAAACTAGACTCCATTCTACACATATTAAAAAAAATGATTTTCAATTAGTTTTCAAAATATATAGGGGTACCATAACCAAAATTATGTTTTTCAAGAAGTATCCACTTTGAAAATCAGTAAAAAATCAAATATTCATTAAAAAATTATCAGAAAAATCGAGCATAAACTACATACTGTTAGCTAATTTCTCACTAAAGCGATTTTAAAAATACTAAAAAAATTAACCTTTTGAGGGAGCCACAAAAGTTATGTTTTTCTGACAAAAATAACACCAATTTTTGTGGCCCCCTCTTTTGAACCCCTTAATCTCTACCATTTAAAAAAAAAAAAAGTTTAGAAAGTAGACTCGGAGCACTACGATCCTTGTTTTTGTTGCATCTCAAAATTTTGAGTAACTATCCTCAATTTCATGTCCAAGGTCAGTATTTACTGATTTCAGAAAAAAAAAGTGGCCACTTAAGACCTTTTTTTGCCCCCCAATCTTTTTGCACTTACCCAGGGATAGGGTCAAGACATGAACTTGGAACATTGGTTACATATCCATGTTGAGATTTGCAACCCGACATGATTAAGGAGAGGTCACGAATTCAAAACTCACGGTGACCAAGAAGAAAAAATGCCCAAAGATAGGACCTGAACCCAAACAAGGATAAAACATCAACTAAACTAAAAGCAAAAAACAAAATAAACTAACTCAAACCCCAAGCAAAAAGGTAAAACTAAAGTTTTGGGCTTGTGTCTAGAGCATGGGCCAAAATTAGGGTTTTGGAAGAAAACCAAATAACAATAAAATAAAGCTAACACAGTGAAATGAAAAGAATAAAATAGAGGAAAACCATAAAACAAAAATGAAAGAACGAGCCTACCTCACAATCAAATAGTCATCAGATGGAAGGAAGCAAACTCCAAATGAAAATGAAAGGCTAGGGCACATAGTGAATCCATTAAATCCCCACCAACCTACAATAGTAATTTTCTAGTGAAGGTCTCATGAAGACAAAAATGCAAGGAAGCTCAATAATGGAAGGGTCGGGAAGAAATGAAGGAGGGGTGAGCAATATAAACCTATGGGGGTTGTACAAATAAGCATCATAAATGTGCAAAAATGGTAGGTAGGAAGGTGTTGAGTTGTGGGTTGGAAGAGGAAATAGGGACTTGGGACTTGATCCAAGTCCACATCGAGGTTCGTCACCTAGTTGGAAACTAGGAGAAGAAGAGTCAAAAAGGAGCAAGAGTTGAGTCATAGGAAGCACCTAGAACCCAAAACCTAGGTTTTAGATTCCCATTGAGACCCTTGGCTCGACAAGAACCTAAAGAGTTTTGGGGACCTTGAGAATCCCATAACTTTAACAAAAGACTCAAAACAAAAGGGAAAGGAAGGGCCCAAAGGGACCGACGAGCCAACCAAAACAACCTAAAGGTATGAAACACAATAAAAATGAAAATGAAAAAAAGGTTCGTAAGCAAAAATGATGGGGTATGTATACATGGCATAACAGTTCCTCTCTTTTGTTTTATACTTTTTTAATGATATTCCTCAAAGTAATGTCATGGTCTATCATTGAGTGATTTAGTCTAAAACCTACTTATCATTTTTCCCTCTTATATTTTCTTCTACTCACTTATTCATTCTATGTTCAACCATGTTTCTAAAAGATTAGATGTTCCAATAATTGGAAGGATTGTTTACATCCCTCCTCTTGAAAAGAGACACTACTAGACTGGTTGTTCAATCTCTTGGAAACCCATGTTGAATGATGCCATATAGTGTCTTAATGTGAGGTGTAAGGTTTTTCATTCTCTTATTTAAGTATTTTGTGTATAACTCATCCATGTCACAAGCCATATATGCACCCATTTTCTTAATACCTTCATAAACCTCTTGTAAAGTGAATAATTTTGTTCATATTGATTGCAAGAGGGGTCTCTTCCTCAAACTCATGCTCATACAATTGCTTTGTATATTCTAAAAATTGGGTAATTGTAATGTTATTCTTGGTTTTCTTTTTTCTTTATTGAAGTTCCCTCAAAAACAATTTTGAATTATTCTTCCTTAAATAAATTAGTTATTCTCTTCTTGTGTTCAAAAGTCTTTTTTATTGTTTTTACTGTTTACTTGTATAAATTTTTGTTTGTCTACTCTTTACTTGGCTATTTAAGAGCTCTCCTTTCAACTTTACAATTTTTATTGCACCAACCATTTACAAAAAAACTTGGTTTCTTTTTATTATTATTTTGCCCTTGTACATATTCCGGGTATCTCTTGAATTATGTTTGTTAGCTCACAACTTTTCAAACTATATTTTTGTTATTTTTTCCTCATAGATTATTTGCTTTAGCATTTCTTGAAGATAGAACAATTCTCATGTTATATAATTATGTTTCCCTCTACTAGGTGTTGTTAATTGGATTGCATTTTTAACGTGTTGATTTCTTTCTTGCCACAACTTTATATATAATAGGCTAGGGTCTAATTTTAATTCTATAGAAAAATATTCAATCACCACCTCCATTATCCTCTTTATCAAAATTTGTGAGCAAATGACATCATCAACAATGCTTGCTCCATTGTAAGTTTTGCACATATAATTTTTAGATTTCTTCCATCTACTCATCCATTGTGAATAATCAAGCAATAAGTGCCAGATAAAGTTAGTAATTCTTCATCAAAATGATTAATGTCCTTTTTATTCTTTAAACATTATCCATTGATGATTTTCCTCTCCAAACCATAAAAAATTGTTATCTTCCTTATTGCATAAAATTCTAGTTTACTCATGTGTTGTCCTTGCAGTAGAATCTCCCAAGAAAAATACTTACCCATGTTGAGAGTACAATCATAAATCTTTCGTTAATGCTATGCATGCATCCTCAACATCCATCCCACATTTTTAATAAGTTTTTGCACCCTATGGGAAAAACAACAAGCTACAATTCTAAAGTGCCTTCATTTTTTTATTATTTATATCCCAAGTTTCTCTTACCAAGAGCATTATTCCTATGTATTTATTGTTATTTTGTGGTGTTTCATTTCAAACTACAATCTTCATGTATTCTTTGAAAGTGGGAGTTTTGCAGCCACAATCCTTGTGGCTTTCCATCAAACAAAATACATCTCTTCCTTTTGCAACAAGCCCTAATTTGTGCCCCTTCCTCTAAAGACATCCTCTACAATTCTAACATACCAATTTGAAATGCCCTTGGCTTGTAACCAAAGACTTAAGGCATAGGTCTCACCTCCTTTTGCCTATGTTTGTTTAATTTCATTCTATATTGTTGTTTTCTTTATCCTTCCTTTGCTACCTTATTGTTTTGATGTATTTCAAGACTTTCCATTGGCAATGAAAGTAGTTCTATTTTTTAACCACACCATTTACCTTCATTCCTTGTTGCCAACACTTAAAGCAACTCTCCTCTTTGTTCTCTTTTTACATTGGAGTCAATTCTTCGTGTTAAAAAACACATGAATGTTCTATATCTTTCCAATCCTCCTTGATTGAAAATTGTCCTTTCGATTATAAAGAATATTTTGTACAATTGATTGTGTTTTCAACTTTATTAATTTTTTACTCCTTCCATAATTATAGATTTTTTAATTGTCATATCTTGCTTAGTGTTCTTTCTTTTATTCTAAGATTCTTGTAATTGTGAATTCCACCTTTCCTATTGAACCTTACACCACTTGTGCCCATGATTTGACCTCCTTTGATTAGCCTCACATTACCCTATTTTACCTCCATGTTCCACATGTTTACTTCTTGTGATACGTGTGTTCCCTCCCCACAACTTTTGGATCTATTGGCTCAAAGCTCATTTTGGTTGATTGTTAGTTGTGTTGTCAAGGTTATTTTATGGTTTGTTATTCATGTTTCCCTTCCTTTAGAGCCTCTTGAAGCATTATTAATTGCTCCTTTAACATTTTTGTTTCTACAACCATAGAGCTTGTAGACATTTTCTTACTCCCTAACTTCCATGCATTCCAATCTGTTCTTTACATTCAATAACTCTTATACATATAAATGTGCTCACTAGGTAGGGGAGCAAGTAGTCGAGGTTGATATGAACCTATTGACTTTTTCCTTTTCCACTTGGTCCTCTTCCCCTTGTTTTTCACCTCTTTGGAATGTAACCACCGTGTACTTGCTCAAGAGTTTTCTTCCTAGATTCCAAGTGTTTTGTGAATAGACATTGTTGTTCACATCACGGGTAACATTGCCTTCTTGGATCGGTGTTTTTATTGTCGGATTCATTTTCAATTTGCATATTTTTAAGTGGTTTATCTCCTATTGCAGATGAGGAATAAAATATGCAAAAAACACAATATCATGAAAGATGTGAATATAACATTGCACTTGCCTGGAGGTATAGGATAAAGACAGCTACCAGCTTTAGGTTCCCATGAGAATTGTGGATTCCAAATTTGAGAGAACGGTGCCTTAGATATTGACAAGGTATTTTATTTAAAAAGGCATAGGCCCACCTTTGTCTGCTTCTGCCCTACCACAGTCTTGCCTTCCCTTCATCTGTATCTGCATGCGACTCTGTGCATTCACTACCTGCTGATTGCACGACCAGCAAAACCCTGCTCACCCTACTCATGAGTGGTTAATCCTTGAGAAACCACATCGTTTGTCTACAAACCCCTACTTGCAACCTAAGGAGGAATATATTGCAGATGCTTTCAAGGCTATCAAACCATGTTTCTTTCGCCTTCCACATTTATAGATTCCTTCTTCCCGATACCTACAAACCCTACTTGATTCCTTCCACCCTATATGACCTATTTCTCAATTCCTTCAGTTTCTTCAGCCCTGAGTGACAGCAATATATAAGCTCATCATGCACTCAAGTGCCAATGAATAAAGCACTCTTTTTTCGTCTTTACGTACACTCCATAAACAGGAAATCTATGGATGACAATTCATACAATTTTTCTGTAGTTTTCATTCAACCGATACAAGTGTCAAGTTCAGAAATGCACAAGTATTTATCAAGCACCCATGCTTCAATATGACTTCCCGGATTCAATTTTGTTTTGTAATCTCTGAATTACAACCCCTTGACCCCACAACAATGGGATAATAATACTCTTTTATTAAGCATATATTTAAGAGTAGATAGGTAATCCAAACAATAACCTCAAAAACATTTGACTGCCAAGAAAGTGCTATTTTGGTAGGAATAAAGTTAATAGCAAATTGTCCTGCTTAATTTATGCATAAACAAGGCACAGAGTTAAACTCAAGCGATAGGGAAATAATAATGAATACAAATGACAACATATAAGCTTTACTAATAGCAGTCAGTCTATTAAACGGTTGAAGAAGACCAAAAGCCTAGTTAAGTATAACGAAGCAATCAAATTGTTTCAAACAATGCTCTTCAAGGACTAAGTGCTCACAAAAACTAGCTTCTAAAAAGCATTGTGGTAGATTAGAACATGTTTCAAATGAAAATTTATTAAAACGGACAGCCCCTACAATGTAGCCCAAAAAAGTCATGGATTCTCATGGTTGAAATAAATAGATTAATTTTAAAATGATGGCAAGTAAAGTAGATTGCTTAGCCAAACAGTAAAAAATTCTGGTCGTATAATTTCTAATAAGGATGATTCCAGTTGAGAAGCCACCATGAAACAAGAGGTTTTCTTGCAAAAAGAGAAAGCAATGGATCAATGTTTTCATTTGGAAGACAATAATCCGTACATTTTTTTCTAGAACACAAACTAAAATGAAAAATCATGAAAGTAAAATTTGGTGATAAATCATAACCTTGAGACTAAAAATTTAAAAACATCCATGAACCCCAGAAACCAAGGTCAAGGGCATGGCAGGAAAATAGCACCTAGAATATTACCAAAAAAGTTGAGTATCCAGGATTTTTCAAGTATGTTTCCACCATTTGGAGGTGCTTCCTGCTTCAAGACTACCATTTCCTGTCATTTCCCAATATCTTATAGATGTAGGCACAAGGATTCCAATTGAATTTCTTCTAACAATTGATGCAACATTCATAAATATCAGAAAAAGAACAATCCCCAATTACCTTCTGTTAACAGTCTGAAATTACCATCATCAATGCCACCAATGGATTGTGCATCTCACTAGAGGTACACTTGTATTCGACTAAAGTTGACTCCCAACCAAAATCTAAATTAATGTACTAAATAATTCAGAAATAAATTACATTACAAACAGAACCACTCAAACAATCCACATTATTGATGACCACAACTATAGTTTCTAAAATCAATATCATTACTCGGTACCATGACCAATGAGTTAATTACAAATATTAGCCTTGGCATTATATTGATTGTGAATGACAGAACTTCTGTGAGTCTATCATTTTATTAGTGAGGTATAAAACTTCAGATCATGACACAATTAGTGGGATTAGTGTTCAATATTTTAAAAAATAAAGCTAACCAAATAAGAAATCCAACTGCATGGAGTTTTAAATATACGTGCAACAAGCAAAAAGCCAATTTGCTGCCAACTATTTACAATGATTCCAAAATTAATTCATTGGGTAGAATTTCTCCCTTCATTCAGGAAATAAACTAATAAAGAATAAAACTTGAAGAAAATGCAAGGTAAATCCCAGTTCCCAAGGGCTCATTTCAACAATACTCAGATCAGGATATCAACTGAATTTTAACTATCATGTATACCATGTAATAATATCACTTTGCCAGCCAGTAAAGAATAAGGAACACTGTGCAACCAGCAATAACAGCTGAGAGAATGAGTGTATCTTTGGAACGCTTTCTTTTGATCGCTCCTGCAGAGTTCACAAAACAGAAACTATTAAAATATTTAGCAGTCCAAAATCTAACCTTGGTTTCAACAAGTTTAAAACATAGGTACAGATAAGTGATGCAGACCTAACAAGCCACGGATAACTGGAAATTTGTCACTCAATTGTTTGACTTTTCCCTGAATTTCTACAAACAGGGTTCTTTGAGAACTTAGGACCCCTTTTGTAGCTTGTGCTTGACTGATCACATCATCAATCTGTACGTGCAAATGAAACGCTATTTTCAATTACATATTCTGTCCCAGCCAGGAGAAAACTCCATGGAATACATCATTTACTATAAGCAAAGCAATCAGTGGCAAGTAAAAACCCTTAACTTCCAGTCTTGGTATTTGCATTGACAATATATAAGCTAGATGTTCTTGTAATAAATTGAATCAAATAAACAATTTATTGAAATAACCCTATCTCAACTTTGTAAATTTTAAAATATAAAGAAACACGGTCAATAGACTCTACTCTGGTAACTCATTCACCAGAACTAGGTAATTTCCTCACAACAACCATAAAATTCCTCTAGCACCGAACAATTGCCTTACAGAACTAAACCAGTTGGATCTCCTACAGATTTTCTGCCCTTCATGAACAATTTCAAACTTTTGTGGCCATAATCCAGATTGGTTTAGGAATAGTTCTGTTTTCAATTTTCCAGCTTGTTAACTCTTCCCTGCATCATAGTGTACATGTAGTACACAATAAAGTTTCCCAAATTTCATAGAAAATACCATAGTTCAACAACTCAGCAACTTGCCAAGTACTTGCCAAGTTTTTTGACTCAGTTTTTGCAGGGTTTACTCGCCGAGTCTGCCAACCAAGTTTTTGTGAGTTTTTTGCCTAATACTTACCAACTACTTAATGAGTCTGACTTTGTCACTCGCCAACTCTGCCATGTATGGGATAAACGTGCTTCAAACACTGCAAAATGTGTTTCAATGGCTTTATAAGCACTTCAAATGCTGAAAAAATATTGGTTTTTTGCCTTTTAAAAATTATGAAAATGGCATGCACCATGAAGGTCTGTATGGTTTTGAAGGTCTTCATTTGGATTTGGTGGTGGACGCTATGCCAGTCGACCCCGCCCTGTATTTATAACAAGAAAATAAAGGAAAAGAAAGACAAAAGGTAAAACCTGATCACTTAAAATGACCTCTAAGACTCTAAAAGCACACTCAATTCATTTGCAAGCAAAAGGAGAAAAAAAGAGTATTGAAGCCAGAATCACATGCCATAAAAAAACAGCTAACAAATTGAGCAATAAACATTGATTGAATACTATTTGGGCAGTTTGTAGCAGCCCTCAATGCATCTAAAGGAGCCAACAATGCGTAGCAGCCCACCATTGATTTAAAGCAGCCCACTGTTGTTTTGGAACAGCCCAACATTGATTTGAAGCAAATTTGAAGAGGTATTTTCATATTTTGAATTTTTTATTTTTTAATTTCATGTCTTGTAACATTTTTTTTTTTCATTTTAAGTTCATGGAATAAAATACAAACCCTAACTATTTAATCTCTTTCTATGAACAAACCCTAGCTGTTTTTGTAATTTTTTATATTTTATAGCTGCAAACCCTAACTGTTTTACCTTTTTATAATTTTTTAATGTTAATTTAACAAAAAAACGTAAATGTTAATTTATTTTCCATTTATTTGTTATTAATATGTATTTATAACTTGTTCTAATGTTGACCTTAATTAGAAAGGGCCCTTGTTGGAAGCATGTCATCCCTAGGTCAAAGAAAAGGGGAGTTGGTTTATATACATTCCAAAACAAAACTTTGTGGGGGGGGTATTAGCCAATTGAAATGTCACCTTGCACAAATACCATGTTGAAATTTTAAAGTGTGCACAAATGTGCCTCCTGAAGTTGTGTGTGGGGCACAAAGCCAATTAGAGACCTTTGACCAGCAGATGGCAGTCATTGAAGAAGACTTGTCTTCTTCATTCCTCCATTCCTAGATCTTTGAGTAGTGGCAATGGCAATGGTAGTGTTAGTGTTGGGCTTAGAGTTCATAGATCTAGATTAAATTCTTAAGTTATTGGGTTCTTGGTACCAGGCAAAATACTCCTGGGTTTGTGGTTCTGTACGGTTCTTCTAGGGGTTCGATCAAATTCGCCCTTGGCTACCCGGGTTCTCTGTGGGTCCTTCTGTGAAGGACCCACAGAGAACCCAGGTAGCCAAGGGCGAACCCTGGTCGAACCTGTGGTGAACCAAGTACTCAGGCAGACCCACGTCATCCAACGAACAAAAAGGCAAAAACTCACTTTAAAAACATAAAAGAAAACCCTAAAAAGTGCAAAAATTGCCTTATATTGCCTTGGCTGACCAAATGAGGCTCATTTTGCAAACTCAAAAAAGCAAAAAACACCATTTTTTTGCCTCCAAGCTGAAATACTTGATTTTTGCAGGTTTTCTCTTTTTTTCAAAGGTGAGACCGTGAAAGCTACGAAGGAGTTCAACTAATAGAAACAAGGGAGGAATAGGTGCACTAAGAAGATCAAGCAATCGAAGGTGGGTGAATCTATCCTCTTTTTTTAAGTTTTCAATAATTATTTTGAAGATTTTTCAAGTTTTTTATTTGTTTTCCTAATAAGCTTTGAATTTTTTTAATAACTTTTTATGCAAAATAAGGGGTTATAATGCCCATTTTTTCTTAAAAAATTACTTCTTGTGTTGATAATTTGTTTTAGTTTGTATTTATTTTAGGTTCATAACTTCATACAGAATGGCCGGCAGTTTTGCTTCAATTGGCATAGGTGCAGAGAGTCAATTTAGATATAATCTAGGCTCACCTCTTCGGCGACATACGAGAATGATTCAACAACTTCCTAGTGGTGGGGGTTTTGTTTGGCGTTGTAGCCAATGTGGAAGTACATATAAGAGCTCATACTTTTCAAGTGAAAGCCCATTTATGCACTATTGGTCAACAAGGAATAAAAGTTTTCCCTGGGCCAAATAAAAAAGGGTTGCGAAAGGATCAAATAATGGGTTATATTAAAGAACAAGAGCACGCTAACAATGATGCACTCAAAAAATCAAAGGCTATAGACCATCCTCTTACCAAGAAAGGTAAAAATAAAAGTAAAAGGTCGCAAAGACTTAGTGGCTTATCAGAACCGGCTGGCCCACATCCTTCCATAGAAATGGCACAATCTTCTAAAGGAGAAAATATCTCAGTGACATGAAAAAGAGGCCCATTGGAGAGAGCCTTCAAAAATGAAGCAAGGGAGTTGGCAGGTGAGAGCATTGCACGTTGCATTTATGGCAATGGGCTTCCTTTCAACATTGCTAGATCACCTTATTGGCAGGAAATAGTGAAAGCCATTTCTAATACAACTTTTGATTATGTTAGTCCTAAGTATGAAAAGGTGCAAACCACCTTATTGGTGAAGGAGAAATCTTCAGTAGAGGCAGCATTGAGAGTAATCAAGGATACATGGGTCGAAACAGGTGTGTCCATCATTTTTGATGGATGGAAGGATTGCAAAAATAGACCATTGATCAATGTTATAGCAATGTGCCCTAAAGGGGCGATGTTTTTGAAGGCAATTGATTGTGAAGGGCAAATAAAAGACGCAAGTTTTATTGCCAATATCCTCATAGAAACCATTGAAATGGTGAGGCTTGAAAGTATTGTCCAAGTAATAACGGATAATGCTAAAAATTGTAGGGCAGTTGGGGCTATAGTGGAGGCTACATATGGTCGCATTTTTTGGACACCATGTGCAGTCCACTCACTCAAATTGATAATGCAAAAGAATGGTACACAAATTGAGTGGGTCAAGCAAATCTACGTGGAGGGCGAGGAGATCCAAATGTTTGTGACTAATCATCATATGTCACAAGCCATCTTCAGGACCTTCTCCAAGTTGGAAAGGTTGAAGGTAATTTAAATTTGTTTTTTTAATATAATTTGTTATTTTTTTATTTTAATTTTTCATTGCTGATTTGTGGCATGCATTTTCTTACCATGTTAGGTTGCCGAAACTTGATTTGCAACTCACACAATCGTCTTAAGACAACTTGTGAAGGTGTGAGAGGCCTTGAGTTCTATGGTCATCAACAGCTTGTGGAGTGTATGGAAGCATTCAAGCATAGAAAGAACCCAAAAAGTGAAAGCAATGATCTTAGATGATGAGTGGTGGGCTTGTGTAGAATATGTTATATATTTCACCGAGCCTATTATGAGCATGATTAGGTATGCTGATACTGATCGCCCGTTGTAATGAACAACCCCAAATATTTTTGTTTTTGTTTTTTGATTTTCCCTTGTTTCTTCCAACTGCTGTTTATAGTTTTCTGAGTATATTTTCAGGTTTGTTTGATTGTGTTTCTCATTTGCCATTCATTGAGCAAGGATACCAAATGATACATATAATAAAGCAATGAATAACAGAAAGAACTTGCTGGAAATGACTTTCATTCAACACTATAATCAGATATTTCAATGAATATTTTAAGAGCAGATTTACGAGTTAATATCAGAAAACTAAAGATATTTCAGACCTGGAAAAAATGCCTTACAGCAGCAGGAAAGCCATCTTCAACACCCAATGACCAGCACCTAATAATTGTTAGTTTTTCATGATCAGATAAATCAAACAGAAAGTAATCAGAAAATGCAACACATGAGACAATGAACACCACAAGATACCCTAGGAAAACCCTCTAACCTGAGGGAGAAAAACCCAACCAATATATCTCTTATATATTGATATGATAAGAGCAGAAATCTGCTTACAACTCAGGCAAAACACAATGCCTATTTGATACAATGAATAGCACCTCTCCTAGATGCAAAGATACAAATGATATGTTTCTCTTTGTAATCAATCTGCTGCTATAGAAGATGATCTGCTGCTCAAGTGTGAACTCCTTTAGGAATGCGAATTATAATGAATGAACTTGATGTCAAATGAATGAACAGCACCTTGTATTTAAATCCAAGACGTGACTCTTCATCAAGGAGGTCGGCCCTTTCAAGGGTAGAGACGTGTCTTTTCAAGTGGCGCCAATAAGACAAGTCAGCCCAAAATAAAGTATTATTTATTTAATAAAATCGTGCCTCTTGATAAGTTGGCCCTCTTTAAGTAATAATTAAATATTAATTATTAATGATATAAATAATACATTAAATGAGGCACCTCATTAAATAATATCGATTAAATAAATTAAATATAGCCTTGAATAGCCTCAAGGCTATATTTAATTTATTCTTTGTAGAAATCGTGATTGGAAGTGTTCTTCCAAATGCTGAAAACAACAACACTCCCTCTCAGCTAGGGAGGAATACTTCCAGCTGTACAAGTCATATCACCTCATCGTGATGACAAACATCATGGCTACATCCATGTGTGAAAAGAAGCATATCACCTCATCGTGATATCAACCATCATGGTTACACCCATGTATGGAAAGGAGCTTATCACCTCATCGTGATATCAACCATCATGGCTACACCCATGTATGGTATGTACAAGTGCTCATCACTCAACGTGATGTTGTCACCTCATTGTCACGTTCACCATGGCTCTCCCAAAGAGTGAAAACACAAGTACAAGAAAATCATCACAGACTCTCTCACGTGATGTTGTCATGGAGTCACATACATGACATCCACTATGGCTCTCCCAGAGGGTGAAAACAAGGACTTTCACCTCAAATCTCAAAGAGAAATGCATTAACAAGGGCTTGCACCTCAAATCTCTCTCAAAAGAGAAATGCATTAAAGAGGATCACTGATACTGAGACTCCTTCTTAGCTAGGGCTTGATTCTCCACCATACGAAGCTTGTCTCAACGGTACACAACCTTTATCTTGAAGAGATGCTTGGTGAGAATGTATGCCATCTGCTCATCAGTGTTGATATACCTCAACTGAATTGCTTTCCTCAATACCATATCTCTGATATAGTGGTATGCTTAGTCATGAAACACTGAAATGACAGAAAGCTTCTCAAAGCTTTGATTATCACAACGGATGACAGTCGGCTCCAATGATTGTCCAAACAATCCTACAAGGAGCTTCTGAAGCCACACTACTTCTTGAGCTGCCACACAAGTTGTAATTTACTCGGCCTCTGTTGTACTCGGTGCCACAGAAGACTGCTTCCTGCTACACCAGGATATCATTGCAGACCTCAATTGAAACAACATCCAGAAGTACTCTTTCGATCAGCAATACAACCATCTTCTTTAGGTTCAGTAGGCTCCCTCTGAATCTTCAAGCACTTGCATCAACCTCCTGACCTCATCGTCCAAGATTGTCTACAACGCTTGCCTCAAAGAAATGGTTTCCAGCACACACCTTTGTAGAGATTCAGGGCTGTCCTTTTCAACCTCATCCCAGATCACTCTATTATGAATAGGTTTGCGGAGCTACCAATGTTAAATCCAGGTTGACTAACTTGAGCAATTCTGATCTCGACTGTTGAAGAGGTACTTCAGGGATTTAGCATATGGCCTTGCGACACTGCAACCCTTACTTATTCTCGACGAGTCATAGAACTCCCTCTAAAGGTTAACTCTTCCTCTTCGAAGAGATGTCTTCAGACATCCACTCAGTCTCATAGCTGCAAGCAATGTCTCCATTCTTCAACCTATAGGATGCATCAAGCTCTTCTTGAAAGCAATCTCTTACGCATCTTGATCCGTCCTGAAAGCATTAAGAAGAGATTATTAATAGTTCATGGAACTCAACTATCTCGAATAGAAGTACCATTGCTAGAAGCATACATGATTGACTATCTCAATGTTATAGCATGAATTTAATAACTACATAACAATTCATGAACATTATTCAACCATGCAATACTTATCTCATTGAAATCAGGATCTCCTGAGTAATCCCAAATAATTAATTCATCTTTGTTGATTATGACATTTCTTTCTTCCATTTTCTCAAAAGAGCTAATCTCAGCATAACAAAAGACAATCTACACAGAATCATAGATCATGCATATAGAAAATCAATCATAATCGTAATTTTAGTTCTCCTTTTATTTTAGAGTCACACTCAGAAATTAGCATGAAACAACTTGCAATGAATAATTCTTAATTCTAAAGAATCTTATCCCAGTGATCACTATTTACTGGTCACACGTAATCCAAGCAAATAATGTCAGAATTGCACAACTTAGCAAACTGAATTTTAGCCTAGAAGAGTGATTACAAACAAAACAAAGAATACTTATCTCTTTAAATATTATGATCGGTGGACACAGTAAGATACGCTACTCTTGTGCTCAGATCAAGACACAGCCTTCACGGTTTGAACATAGGCCCATGACTTAGAACAAAAATTCCCTAGAATCATTTTGAGGAGAGATCTTATCCACATCCGCAAATGAAGCATGTTGATTAGGCCTGGTTGGGCAATCCTTTGCATAGTGACCAAACTTGTCATATCTAAAACATTGAACACGAGAGAGGTCCCTCTTCTTTTTGAATGCGGGAACATCATCAGAGCCTTTATCCCTATTCCTCTTGAAGTATCCTTTTTTCCTCCTTTTCCTTCGTTCTTCGAGGATTGAGCGGAAAGAACATGAATGTCTTCATTTGTAGAGCTTCGACCAAAACCTCTCGCAGCCAACCTAGACTCCTCTTGAATACAGTCTGCCCTCAAACAATCAAACTTGGGAAGTTTCGATCTTGCACTTATACCTTGAATGTATGACTCCCAAGATGAAGGAAGACCATTTAGGGCCAACATGGTCAAATTCTTGCTATCAACAATATGCCCAATAGTAGAGAGTTGATCTCTCAACTTGGTGATCCTCATGAAGTAAGCGATGACAGTTTCTCCTTTCATCATCTTGACATGATGAAGTTGTTGCTTTAATGCAAGTGCACGGCTTGTGTTGTTGATCTCATACATCTCCTCCAAAGTCCTAAGCATTTCTCTCGCTGTTTTCAACTTAGAGATGATTGGAACAATATGATCCTTCACTGAATCAACTAACATCTTCTTTGCCTTGGTATCTTTCTTCTTCCATTGAATCTTCTCTTCCTCATCAGTAGACTCGGGGACACTACTCTCCACGAACTCAACCAATTCATTTTCCTCCAAGGTGAGCATAACTTTGAATCTCCAAGATGTGAAGTTTGTTGCTCCCTCAAGTCTGTCCTCAACCTTGAGTCCGTTCACCATCTCGACGATAAGGTAGATGTGACTGAAATGTGAATAATAATGGAGGATATTGCTGCTTGAATGAAATCTGATCTAGATCTTCTTATACCCGCTCTGATACCATGTTAGTTTTTCATGATTAAATAAATCAAACAAAAAGTAATCAGAAAATGCAACACATGAGACAATGAACACCACAAGATACCCTAGGAAAACCCTCCAACCTGAGGGAGAAAAACCCAGCCAATATATCTCTTATATATTGATATGATAAGAGCAGAAATCTACTTACAACTCAGGCACAACACAATGCCTATTTGATACAATGAATAGCACCTCTCCTAGATGCAAAGATACAAATGATATGTTTCTCCTTGTAATCGATCTGCTGCTATAGGAAGACTTGCTGCTCAAGTGCGAACTCCTTTAGGAATGTGAATTATAATGAATGAACTTGATGTCAAATGAATGAACAGCACCTTGTATTTATATCCAAGACGTGACTCTTCATCAAGGAGGTCGGCCCAAGTGGCGCCAATACGACAAGTCGGCCCAAAATAAAGTATTATTTATTTAATAAAATTGTGCCTCTTGATAAGTTGGTCCTCTTTATTATTATTAAATATTAATTATTAATGATATAGGTAATACATTAAATGAGGCGCCTCCTCATTAAATAATATCGATTAAATAAATTAAATAGCCTCAAGACTATATTTAATTTATTCTCTGTAGAAATTGTGACTGGAAGTGTTCTTCCAGACGCTGAAAACAACAACAATAATAACCCTTCCTTCTCCCTTGATCATAAATACTCCAACGCAGCAAGAAAGGCCAGCAAATACCAATCCCAAACGCCTAATAGAAATCAGTTTTCAAACTGAATCACAGCTGCAAGGGGACCATCCCTCTTCAAGGGGTGATTTTTCTCTAGAAAATCAAATCTTCCTCTAAAAATTGCAATCCACCACTCATTATGGTCGCCATGAGGAGAGGAGTCTTCTAACCAATACCCACAATGATTTAAAAATCCACCTCAGAGATATAAGCTAA
>CM021101.1:491991507-492311801 GCA_007115665.2 Sequoiadendron giganteum
ATCACCCCATCCAAGATGGGGACCCCCTAATTTTTGCTCCATTCTGGTCTTTTGGCTTTGGTTCTCTCTGTCTCTGATCTTTTGTCCTTCCGGGGATGTCCCATCTTTTGACCTGGATTGAAATGATTGCCAAGTCTACAAAATCAGGGTTTCTATCCTTCAAGCTTGTTTGAGGTCAAATTGAGTTATCAAGGTAAAATCTGAGTGCAGCAGTACGGTTAGAAGGCCCAATACAGGATCCCACTAAAATCTTACTGAAACCTGACAACTTACTATTTTTAGTAAGTACCTAATTTGAGATCTTTTCCTCAAGATTTCGGGATTCTAACTACTTCAACACATTCAGGCAGCTTCTAAGCACCTACACATGAAATTTGAGCAAATTCGGGCAACTGGCTATTTTTAGCAATTTAGCCTTCAGAGGCTATTTTCAGGGTCTAAACGTACGATTCTCCAATGCATGACTGGAGAATGGATCTGGGTTTTTCAAGACCTTCGCGATGGTATGACATGCAAACCGAGACAAGGACTTTCAGCAGTTCAGCCTTTAGAGGTTATTTTTAGGGTTTGCATGCAGTGATTTTCAATGCATGTCCGAATATTCCATATGGGTTTTGCGAGAGCTTCACAGTGGTATGACATGCAAGCGGGATGAGTCAATTTTCAGGTACTTACTATTTTTAGCCAGTGCCAGCACGTTGACTAGTTTTCTGGGTTTTTCTGGGTTTTTTTGAGATCGCACAGGCACTGTGACATGCAAACTCATCCGACATCCAATTAACCAGTTTCCGGACGCTTACTATAAATAGCAGTTTCACCCCAGCAGCTACCCAACACTTCAGTCCAGCAAGCAAAGTGACAAACAGCAGAAATCAAGGGAATCAGGAGCAATCTGGAGCGCATGCAAGTCAGATTAGGATTTCCCTTGCTATGTCTAAAAATAGATGGAACAAAATGCAGAGATGTCAAAACAAAGCACACCATCGGGATCAGCATCTTTCAGGCTGTCTACTGGCAAAATTTGAGCACGATCTGAATACTTACTATTTTTAGTAAGTCATCTCATGGCTATAAATAGCATGTACTGTGCCAGAGGCAAGTGTGAACGGATCACTGACAACATCAAGGACAAGTGGAACGATTTTAGAGCAAACGAATACAAAGAAACTGATCAATTTTAGGGTTTGCTAAAAATAGCAAATGGCTAAAAATAGTATGTACTGTGCCGGATAAGATATAAGCAAGGTAGCAAAGTCAGTGGAAGCACAGCCATGCCTGCCCCAGCTCAGAACGGGATGAAACGCAAGGAAACCCTAATTTCTCCGAGTTTGCTAAAAATAGAAAGCCAAGGCATGGCTAGGGCATTGGAAATTTATAAGAGGTAACTGGCATGAAGACACGTGAAGTACATCCAGAAGGAACGAAAAGGTGTAAAAATCTCTAAGTGTGGGATTTCCTTCACACTGGGCTAAATGCGCCCTCAGAGGTTGAAATGGAAGCAGCACAGGCAAAATGCGCTCAAAATTTCCTTGAGCAAGGGTCAAATGCGCCCACATGATGATAAGGCATAGCAAAATTCTCTAAGGCATGGGAAATTTCCTTCACACTAGGCTAAATGCGCCCTCAAAGTTTAAAATGGAAGCACACTAGGCTAAATGCGCCCAAGGGAGGTGAAAGGTCACTGAATGTTGGCGCTTTCCTTTGCCTAGGCAAAATGCGCCCAAAGGTGGAAGCTCACCATGCAATATGCGCCCAAGAAAGGTGAAAGGTCACCAAGGGCGTGGGAATTCCTTCACCACCCCTCATATGCGCCTTCAAGTTCCTCCTCCCCATAGCAAATGTGCCTCCCCATAGCAAATGTGCCCAAGGTGGCCACAAGGTAAAAACGTTGAAAGGTAAAGGAAATGCACTAAGGTTAGGGAAATTCCTCTTCACACCCCTATTTGCGCCCAAGAATGGAGGTTGACTAGGCCAAATGTGCCCTAGAGTGGAAGTGTCATGTGTGATTTGCGTCCAAGGTGTTTCCCTCCTCCACATGCTATATGCGCCTAAGGCAAAGGTAAAGGTAGGGGTGGCATGATTTTGAAAAATGCTAAGGCTAGATAATTTTCCCCCTCCACATGTGGTATGCGCCTAAAGTGAAAGTTGATGCACAAGGTGAAGTACGCCCCTCATGGGTAATCTAAAATGAATTTCCTAGAAATCTTTCCTAAGGCGAAAAGAATTGCTAAGGTGTAGAAAGGATAAAATGGAAGTTGACATGCTCCAATGCGCCCTTCAAGGGTGAGATAATTAAATTTAAATTTTCTAAGGCATTTTCTAAGGAGAAAATGAGAAATACGCCTAGGAGGTGATGTTAAAATTTCCAGAGGCAAGATGATATATGCCAGACGGAAAATTCTTTAGGAGAAAATCAAGGAATAGTGCCAAGGCAGAGAAACTAGAGATTGCAGGTGTGGAAGACATCCGGAGTGAAGAGAAATAAACCTTAGCCATTTTATTATTTTAAAATAATAAAAATTAAAAGTACCCCTTCATCCGGATACACATGAAAACGATGAGTTCTGAAAGGAATTTTCTTCTGGGTATTAAATGTTTTCGACTGCGAGATGGTTTGAACTTATTCCACGCCTTGCTCACATCATTTCGTAGGATATTTTTGCCCGGTGTCTATTTTGATAAATTTCCTAAGGCAAATTTAAAGAATTTCTCTAAGGCAAACAAATAAAATGAAAGAGGTTACTAAAATGTTTCGCTGGAAGATTGAACTGGATAATTTTGCCAAGGCAAGGATGAGATAAAATGACTTAGCCAAATGAATTAAAATTGTTCAAAGAAGCGGGTGATGTGATATTTTAAAGAAGCAAATATGATGAAGCAGGCCTGTGCAGGGGTGATGAAATTCATAATTCTAGAAGCTCAAGATTTTGATGCTTCGGATGACAAGTGTTACAACTGGAAAAGAGAGGGAAAATGAATTCAAAAAGGTGCTAAGTATAGCCTCTGCTGGATTTCGACCTGGCTATAATACTCTGAGTCCTCTCCATATTTCTCACAAGTTGTTGAATGCAAAGCACTCTCTGAAGCTGAAGTACGAGTTTGCAGAGGTAGAAGACTCACAAGTTGCTGAAGAATTCAAAATTGTGAAGCTAGAGGTTGCTGAGAAGTGCGACTTGGCAGGAGGTTGAGCTGACTGGGGCGTGGCTAAGCAAGTTTGGAGTTGCTGAAGCTGCTGAAGTACGAATTTTTTGAAGTCCCAAGTTGCTAAGAAGTCTTGAGGTTGCTGAAGAGTTTGAATTTAAAGTCTTGAGTTTGCAGTTATTGAAGGCACGACTGTGTGAGGAGGTTTCATTTGCCTGCTGAAGTACGGAATTGAGTCTAGACATTTGGAAATCGTTGCAGTACAAATTCCCAAGCTTGCTGAAATACGAAGCAAACAAGTTGCTGAAAGTACATTTTGGAGGAGAAATACGAATTTGAGAAAAGTTTCATAACTGTTGCAAGTACAGAAATTTCACAGAGACTTCTGAAAACGTTGAAGTAAACAAGAGTGTTGAGGTTTGCAGCCGAAAGTGACAAAGTGTTGCAGCCTTTTTTTTTACTTAAAAATCTACTAGCACCCTCAATGGTGATTATTTTATTATTTTAAAATCTTGTTTTATAATAGTTTTTGTTCCTTGCAAAATGGTTGAATCAAGCAGAAGAGGTGCAGGCAAAAACAACCACACTAAATCCGCAAAAGCAAACACATCAAGACAAGCAGTGATCAAGAAGTTGAGCAAGTCCTTCTTGCCAGAATCAAAATTTTCATCAAAGTTGGGCAAGCTAGCTGACGCGAACTTGGGCTCGTTCAACCTAGAGGCGTTCAGGAGAAGGATAATGGGGACTGGAGGCCATCACCCATCAGTGACTTCACACAATATTGTTAGGAGCAAACTGTATGCAGCTGCCAGTTTTCCACCAACTATTCGGTGTCTAGAACTCATCATGGAATGCACCCACCACTACAACACAGGGCAGAGAACGATCACTTCGCCAGATGGCAAGATTTTGGCCAACCTTACACCTGAAGCGATCGAACAGGCATTCGGGATTCCAGTTCATGAGAAGATGATCTAAACAATGGAAAGGGCCGAAAGAATGTATTCGTCCACAACGGACCAGTGTGTTGATTTGATAAACACCAAGTGGATGATCAAGCCCAAGCCAACTCGTACAAAATTACCCAAACAGATAATCTCAGAAGATTTGAGACAAGAGTTTGGCGATTTGATAATGATGTTGAGCAGAGTTGGAGGATGCCCCCAAGCATTCATCTTTGAACCTTGGATGTTTTATTATGTCAACTTGGTACTAGAGGGCAAAGATTACGTGGATTGGGCACTGATGATCAGTGATAGCATACACGAGTAGCTCCATGGTGTGAGGAGAATGAAAACGTTTTACATGGGCTCTTATATTGTCTATATGCTAGCTCGCATGACGAAGTATAGGGGAATCTCCTATAAGGAACCAATCGAGTGTGGTTCCCATCAATTTAAGATACACAAGGCTTGTCCACAGTTGCATCTGACAAGCACCACTAACTACAAAAGGGTCAATGACGCCTTCACTATGCATATAACGAGGACCTTGCAGCAAAGGACCCATCACAAAATATCCAAGGAAGCACAAGAGTTGATTGAGAAGTTCGTATGTTGGTTTATCCAATTTCCGAAATTTACCTACATAAGGCTACAAGGATTCTCTTCTTATCCTTATAGATTGCCCCGGTATCCCACAAACAGAATAGTGATGTTGGAAGTATCTAGGCAACTTATTGCCTATGATAAGATTCAAAAGAAGAAGAAAGGTGAACTTGGATTCCCAATTACCATGGGGAATTCAAATGAAATCTGCCCATCACTACAAGCAGCTAGGGAGGCAAAAAATGAGCTCCAATTCTTCCACCTTTCCTACCACACCAGCAGGCACCACTACGATCCCCACAGGAACATCAGATGAATATTGTCAGAAGAGTTCAGGCACAAGGCACAAATCGAAGACTTTTGGGCAAGTGCAGTGGATGAGATCGAGATCAGGAAGAGAATGTTTTCTCGGATACCATTGGTGATGATCAGGTAATGCGAGATTGTCCCAGTGCCAGATCAAATTGAAGAGGATATAAACGTTGTACAAGCTGACTACGAAACAGTGAGAGATACGCCTCTACCACTCCCAGATTGGTCGGAACCAGAGATTACCGACTTGGATACGCTCTGTATCCCCGTCTTAACATTTACACGGAGTTGGGTAGAGAGGCATGTCAGCCGACTTAAGGGAAGATCAATTCCCCTTACATATAATTTGATGGGAGATCACAGATCACCAACAGCTAGACAGAGAAGGCCGGTGGATCATACTCCAGAACCAAGAGGAAAAGAGCCAGTTCAACCTGAGCCTTTGGTAGTTGAGCAGTCCTTGCATACACCATCTCAGGCAAACTCTCCAAGTTTACAGGAGGTATCATTGTTTGTTGATCAGAGGGAGAGATTGCAGGCAGAACAGACAGCACAAGTGGCAAGTCAACCACCTCGTAGAGAATCAGTGGGCCAAAGCATCAACATGCCTCGAGAAGATAATCAGCAAGAAAATCAGCAAGAGACAGATGAGGGGACGGCCACTGATACTCAGTTTCAGCAGGAGATTGAGGTAGCTCTCGAGGATGATGCTACTTCAGATCAAGATGCCCAGAGCTCAGGAGACACTGAGCCTATTGATGATGATGAGCCTCGTCGGAACGAAGGCAGGGGAGAAGTTCATGAGGAAGAGGCCGAGGTTGAGCAGCCTTTTGTTATATCAGACATGCAGCAAGAGGTGCCAGAATGGTTAAGGGATAGGATGAGACGTGATCCTGTAGATGAGACTGATCCTGCGACCAAGATGGAGGAGTTGTTACAAAGGATCAGTGCACCTCCAACGAAGAAGAAGACCAGGAAGTTCTCCAAGATCTCAACAGATGAGGATGGATCCCGAATTTTGCATATGGCAGTGCCTCAGGTAGAGTGTGATCGGGATGAGGTCGTTCCAGAAAATTACCTGATTACAACTATGGAACTTGGCCGCCCTACTGGAGCACAGGTAGTTGAGGAGTGCGATAATTCCTATTGAGAACTCAAGGATAGATTGTCCTATGTTGAGGGCAAGTACAAAAAGTTGAAGGTAGAGCACAAGACACTGATTGGCTACGTGCAGCACTTGTCCCGTCCTTGTGGGCAAGAGAATCCAGCAATTGAGCTTCCAGCTAAATTTTCCAGGGAGTCAATCAATGGGTTAGAAGATTTGAAAAGGATGGCACAGCAGACAGACAAATGGGTTGCTAGTGTCCGAGTTGAAACAAGAAAGTTTATGGAGGATCTTGCACATGCCTATCGGCAAGCCTCCAATATTTTGGCAAGGATGGATGCAGTTAACCATGCTTGGGGTGAGGCTCGTATCTATCAGACAAGAGTTGTTCTCCATTTAGGGGCTTTGATGAGCATACCTCTACAGGTTTTGGTTGAGGGAGGTGTAATTCAGCAGGGGGATAGATACGACTTCGCCAGATGGTACTCTTCAGTGGTCACAGGCCGAGGATTCTACGATGCATCACAGACGGATTCTATCAAGGTCAGAAAGGCCATGACGAATATCTTAGATGGGGTCCTCAACACATTGGAGGCAATCTTTGCCAGGAGGTTGACTTCTGAAGAGGTAACTGCAAATGGATTGAAGAATAGACTAACACCATTCTTTTCTGAGGTGAAGGCCTTCACACAGGACGACTTCGAGAACACTTCTACGTTCTCCAGCATTATACAAAACACCCAAGACACCCTTGTTGCCTGGAAGAAATCTTGTGCCCGACATGGGCAAACTGTTACTGTTTTAGAATTTCAGTTGGATCACATTCCTCCCATTTCGGATCAGGAAGTTGAGGCAGTATTGGCCAGGTTCATTAGATTTGCAGCCAGCGAGAAGGAGAAGGGAAACGCCCTTTTGGACGATGATCTTCTGGAAGGGGATGATGTGCATTGATGGCAAATAGTGGTTCATTGATGAGGAGTGGAGGATCTTCAACGCATTCATTGCCCCACTCCTCTCAGTGGCGATTTTTAGGGCAAGAACCCTAATCAAGGCTTAGGTGGCTCAATCTGGGCCTTCCATTGTATTTGAATCTAAGCCGTCCACTGGACTGGGCTAGATATAAAAGGGGTATCCCCCCTCATTTGTATGATTAGATATCAGAGTTAGACAGAAATCAGAGATAGAGTTGAGCTAGATAGAAGTTAAAAGTAGAGTTAGGAGTTAGCTTAGTTTGGAAAGGAAAGAAAGACTTTCCCTTTGAAAGTTTTTGTAAAAGATTATTGTGTAAGACTCTCATTATATAAGGATTTTCATTGATTGGTGATTCTATCTTGCATTGTGGGTAGTTGACGAGATCTTTTCGTCTTTCCAATTCAAGTAGAGTACAGTAAAGTAGGCTTTGTTTTTATGCAAGTAGTGTTAATTGTGGAATGTGGTGTTGGTCTGAGCAAATCTTCCTATATTCATACCACTAGCAGGCTTGCTGACGGTAAGTCTGCCCTTGCGTGGTCAACTAGAATTTCAACACCTAACTTCGGTTGTGATTTGTGTGTCCACTTGCTTCGTTGTGAAGGGGTGCGCATGTTGAATCACAATTTGAACATCTTATCTATCCTTTGAAGATTGCACCAACTTTGTTAAGAGTTGTCTGAAGGGGAGACGAAACAAAGTTTGGTTTGAAGATTGTTAAAGCCTGCCCCGCATTCCACCCTTAGAGATAGATTGTAGACTCCCTATCCCTATTCCCTTTAAATTTAGTATTTTCCCGGTTAATCTAGATATCAAGAGCCTCATAGTCAAAACCCTTCATTTGCTTGACAAAAAAATCGAACAATTATGTAAGTCCCCTTGGAATACCTAGCATATTCACATCAACCAACTGAATCTATTCGCGATAAAAGGAACCTTGGAATTGAATGCATGAACTTTCACACAATCTTAGCATGCGGAATACTTTGATCAAGAGAGAATAGAGTGACCATTGGACATTTTATTCCGTGTTGGTGTCGTCATAAAACACACGTCAACAGTACCCATACCCATACCTATACCCAAGGAAAAAAATTGTCTTACCAGCGTACCCGCATCTGTACCCGTATCTGAACCCATACCCGAACCAGCAACTTAGTTAAATTCATATATTGTACCATGCACTACTATAGGTTCCCAACCATCACTTGATCGCATAAGTTGAAACAAGGACAAGCATGATGCAACGAGGAGTACAATTGGAGACTTTTGGTTTTATTGTTCAATTTCATTTCATGCAATCATATAATTAAATATTATTTTTGTTTTAAAATATGTTGTTTGTTTTTGTTGTCTATTGAATTTTTTAATTTAAGGGTTTATAGAATTTAAACTCTAAATTTTATAATGTTTATTTTGTCTATTTTATTTGTTTTTGGTATCTTTATTGGCAAAATATGGTAGATGCCATTACTATTTGTGTAGAAAAGTTCAAAGCCCCTAATGATGAGGAGATAAAGGGCTCCATTTTGACTCAAAAGTTATCCAATGTGAAGGCAAAAATTGAGTAGAGTGAGATATGCAAAAGGAAGGATTGCACTACCATGAGCAATGGTTAGACAGATAGAAAGAATAGAATATTGTTGAATTTCCTTGTTTCTTCCTTAGATGGTTGTACTTCTTGAAATTCATTGGTACAACAATTAAGATTTATAACTTCTACTTTATTAATTAACATTGGTATTTCAAATTTAATTGTTTCATTCTCAAGTGACAATTTTCTTGAAATCCATTAATCTTTCAAGAAACACAAAAAAAAAGTTGAATTTTGTTGTGAGGTTTTGTAGGAAGTCTTAACTGAGATGGGCAAGGACAATATTGTGCAAATAGTAATAGATAATACAACAAATTATGTTGTTGTAGATAGACTTCTCATGGATAAGCACCCATCCTTAATTTGGACTCATTGTATTGCTCATTGCCTTGACCTCATAATGGAGGATCTTGGAAAAATATCATGAATCAAAGCATGCTGTGATGTCCCCTTATAGAATTACTATAATTTTTGCCTTAAGTCTTCTAAATCAAGATATTCCAAAGGGCCTAGTACCAATAATTCGAATGGTACACTTTAAGAATCACTTTCAAGGCTAATTTACTCGATTACTAGACTTATGTATATTAATAATATGCTGATAGGAATGAACTATAAATTCTGATATACCTATATAATCTGCAATTTATATTATTTTTAGAATGCGGAATGGACATCTAATGTAGATGCTGTTTCTGATTTCTCTGTATGATTGTATGCATCAAAATGGTGTCTCTCCTTAGTCACAGTGTCTGAACTAGACCTTCAAAGCATGCGAGTATTTTGGTTGGGTATCTAATATATCTCAAATATCGTACAGCCTGAATAGATGATCAGTCGGCCCTCTTAGGAGCACCCAGCTCTGCAACTTAAAATGTACTCATTTCTCAAATTCTGTTCAATGTCCTTTGCTATTAACTTTGCTGCTTTTTATATCCACGTTAGGCTAAGAGTTACCTCGCTTCAAGGTTAGGCATTCGATTAGAAGACATGTCTCTTTATTAATTTAACTAATGTCTCTTTGTTAATTGAACTATCATTGTTTCCCTTAATTGACTAAGGGATAATTAATGTTTATTAATATTATCCCTTATTGTCATCGCTGTTTTGTCTAGTCTTCTGTATAATATCGTCACTATATTGATGAATCGGTGCTCATGTAACTTCCAAACAGGCAGCTCCCAATAAGTAGATAATGACAAGCGGTTATCTGCTTTGACTCCACGTCACCCTAAATGGCTTCAACAGGAAGGGTGGCAATATAATATATACAACAGAAGACCTGAGGTTTTGCCCCTTTCTGTGCCAATCTGCCATGAGCAAATAGTTGATATTGCCAGTTTACAAGTATCGCGATAGGCAATAATCACATCCGCGGTTTCATATGAATTTTGACCTCTTCACTTAATCGTCGCTTCTTGTTAAGTTGGGTTGATCAATGTTTTCTTCATGTATTTGTTAGAAGTTTAGAACCTTATATAATGCCCTTTAATATGACTTTTTACCATCGCACGCTACTAGAATCTGAATTAGACAAATTGATTGCTCCCTTTTACACTATAATATTCAGTGGTTTTTGTTATTTATGTACTTGACAAAGTCATTCAAGATTTAAATCTTTAATTTGAATATAATCATCTAATATGGGGTTATCACACATGTGTGGAGCATGACAAAAATATTTGCAAATACATATACAACCATGCTTGGGTCCTCAACCTAATGGGAAAATACATGAACAAGAAAAAGTTGACTCATCTCGAAATAACGCGCTTTGCAACAAACTTTATCGCATTATAATCTTTACTTCAATCAAAGGTTATTTTGAGACACATGTTTGTTAACAAGGAATAGTCTACATCTTCATATGCTAAGACCAATGCAATAGTTGGCATGATTAATTGGTTTTTCAATGAGTAGAGCTCTGACTTCTAACAAAGGAGACCCTAGAGGTAAGTTCATATTTCCATTCTATTTGTTTATTTATGTTAATGTTAAATAATAATTGCAATTCGCAGAGCCTTTAGTTATTCTCCTTCAAGTGGGTGATGAGGAGAAGCTCGCAATGGGCTATATATATGAGGGCATGGATAGGGACAAAGAGGCCATTAGATCCATTTATATTAGGGTTGAGGATGTCCCATATGAAACATCATTGATCAACGATGTCACCATCAACAGAGGACTCTTAAGAACCAACAAAGAAATCTAAAACTAACTTTAAATCTTGATCTAGTAGGCAGAAGAACCAATTTTGACAGATCTAAACACAAAAGGAAACATAACACTTATATCCTGTAATGTCCCCATTTTCGAGCATGTCAGCGTTGACTGTAGCTTTGGCCTTCTCGGTGGTAGTCAATCATGTAAGAGGGGTTATCTGATTTTCTGAGGAGCTCCAAAGTATTTCGGCACCTTCAGTTGTCGCTTCAGATCAGGTTTTTGGTATTTTCCGCAGTTTCAGTTGGTAGTGCAGGAAATATTTAATAATAATTATTAATTAAGTTGTCAAATTAAGCATAGTTAAATGACTTCAATTAATTATTTGTAAAATAAAGTGACTAATGTGCCTACTTTTTGGGAGAAATAAGGAGCTAAATTAAAAGTAAATATGGTTTTTCAAGAAAAGTGGAGGAGTTACGAAAGAATGAATAAAGTGAATTGGGAAGCTCATTTTGGAAGGCATGCTTAGTTTTTTTTTTTTTAAATTGGATTTTGGAGAGCTTCTAAAGGAGCTGAAGCCCTAGGACGAAAACCCTAAGGGTAAACCAGTTTCGGTAGTGGGAGACCTATCCTAGCTAGTTGCAAGTGGAGCCATTCAGGTTTCACGCATGAAAATATCATTTGCAGGTTTCAAAATTTGTGAAGTCCCCTATAGAGACAAATTTCAAGAAAGGTGTTGAGTTACAAGACTTGGTGATAAATAATGTGAAATATGTTGACTGTAGTGAATGAACCAGCTGTTCCATCCTCAGAAATGGGTGCAGAATTATTTAAATTATTATGAGCCGATTTAGAAGGCCAAGGTTTATTATAAGGAGGCGGTTTGAGATTTATTGTGAAGGCCCGTAATATTAAAACCATCGCAGGTCTCAGTGGAAGGGATGTGATTCATAAGGGAAGTGTAGCAATTGAGAAGAGCGACATGGAGTATCTCCAGTCAAAGCACGACCTGCAGTCAGCACTAACACCTTTAAAAAGCTGCAACTTTGTTCATGTCTCATATCGCAGAAGGTTAAGGGAAGTTGCCACTTCAGATAAGAGAGGGCGTATATATTTTCTGTGGGCCCATGTTTCCTTGAGACAGCCCAGGACTATTATATTTTAATCCTTCTACAGTTCATTCAGAGTGGTTTATATTAATTATTGGCTGAATGAAAAGGGACCACCTTTATTATTAAGGAAGCGTTTTAAGTTACTGGCCAAAGTTCAATAGAAAAACATCAATCGCAAGCCATATTGAAGAAGGCGTGCGTTTTAATGTAGTCGCAGCCTGAAGAAGATTGAAATCATTGGCGCAAGGCATATTGGGAGTCGGGCTAGGCAGTGGATGATTAAAGAGTAGTCAGGATGAAGATTCTTCTATCGGAGGAGACAAGTCAAGCTATCGGGTAGCGCTTGAGGCTACACTCTCCAGCTCGGCTTCTATTGTGATTCAATAAAGATTAAAAATGTTAATATATTTATGCAAGTGCTTTGCGACGCTAAGCATAAAAAGGCTGCATTTTGATTGATACCTGGAAGTTTTGAATCGTAATATCAATACCCATTCTAGTGGCAAGCATCGAATATATGAGTTTTAAAGGGACGCAGTAGGAGAAGGCTTCAAGGGTCAAGGACTATGGGAAGAAGATTACTCTATTGTGACTGCTGTAGTTGATTCCAGGTCAGCAGATATTTAATATTAATTACTGTGTGCAAAAGCTTCTGAAAATATATATAGAGAGAGAGTGTTAATTTCTGAGTAAGGTATATCATATGTTCTTACATTGTATGGTCTGGACTCTGAATATATATATACAGTGTATTTGGAATTGTAAGAAATGGTATTTGTATGAAATGCAATAAATTTTCCCTCTGGTAAAAACGAAACTATAACTCAAACTCAGAACAGCACTCCGGTGAATTGTTTGACAAAATGTCTGTCCAATCGAATTGGTAAAACCAAAAAAAATTTGCATACAAAATTGCCTTGGGATATTTCACTTTGAGACTTTTAGGTATATCTTTTTTTCTTGTTTTGTTAGGTATCTAGACAGGAATGATCTGTAACTTTTTTAGAAGCAAAGACTGAAATATGGAAGTTGAGCAAGTATATAAATGGCATCAAAGACATAGCTAGCCAACTGAAACATATCATAGGATTTCATCTCATTATAATAGCTCTTTATAAAATTCTTGGAGCGAAAACTTTATGTTAGCCAAGAACAAATGAAAACTTAGGGCCAGATCCAAAAGCAGAACTGTATATCATTAAAAACATAGTTATAGAAATGACAAACCAAATAATGCATAATTCTTCCAAAAAATGATTGCCCATAGCAATGATAATTGATAACTACTAACACTGACATTTATAAAGCTTTGCTCAACAAATAAGCATGTACTTAGAAAGAATACAATGTGCATGCCCAAGACAGTTGATAGCTTTTTGCTATCATGATGTAAACAGTAGCAAAAGCAAGAGAGAATTTTAATGTCTGAATGACTTAAGTAGGACAATGGAACTCAAAAGTACAGAAAGTTACAAGAGCTAATCAGGAGTGCTAAGAGGACTCTTAAGAACCAACAAAGAAATCTAAAAATAACTCTAAATCTTGATCTAGTAGGCAGAAGAACCAATTTTGACAGATCTAAACACAAAAGGAAACAGAACACTTACATCATGCAGCCTATAGTTAGGAGTAGATATTAAGTCATTGTCTGCACATCTACTTTATAACTTTCTTTTTAATGCCAGGAAAATAACAGAAAAATACATCAACTTTCAAAGTTTCAAGACACGAGATTTTTCACCATTAGAACATTTTGAGAGTGAATTTGTGTTGGACATTTCAGTGTTAAGGTTGTGCAATATTTAATTGCAATCCTATGTGTAATATATTATACGTGACACATGGACCTGAAAGCCCCCCCATCATCTTTGTTTGGTCTTTTTTGGGTGTTTTTTTTGTTGTTTTCTTGGCCCTTGGTTTTGGTGCCCATGATATTGCAAAACTACCTTTTTTTATATGCCTATTAATATTCACACATGCATGAGGAGTTGGTGTAGTGAGTTTTATAGAAATTCACATGTACACAAGAATACTTTCAGATTGAAGAGAGAAAGCATGTTGCATATGTACTCTTGTGTTGAAGAATAATACATATCAGTGCCTCTCTTTGACAGTGGAGTTTTTTCTCACAACAGTTTCTCCATATACATCTGTGTCAAGTTTATTTATCATGGTTTACTGATTTTAACTTCCACATAATCTCTTAATGGGTAATCCAATGATGCATTAATAAAAATCAGATTTGCATACTCTTTGACAGATGTTTACCTAGTTTTAACAACATTCAAAACTATTTTCATATCACTTAACTTCTTGTCAACAAATATGATTCAAAAAAATTTACCTTAAAGGAAACCCATGTAATTATTTTATAATTAGTTATTAAATAAAAACAAGAAACACAAGTTCTATTGTTCTATAACAGAGTCCTGCAAATTGTTTTCATAGATATTTCAAAGCCTACAAATTTAGTGCTATCCAGGCTGCTAGGGTTTTAGATTTTAATCTTTTAGATGGATCTTATATCCCAATTTGTCCAAATGCAAATCATTCTATTGCAAATCTGATTTATTTAAGAGAAGACATGTACCAGATAATTTATGAATTATACAATTTACAAATAAGTATCAAATAAATATATTCACTATAAATGTCCAACATCATGAGAGAAGGAACCAAGATCTCACTTGGGTAATACTTCCATGTATGGCTGCTCTCTCTCGCAGTGAACTTGGTCCAGGTGACATACTCCCAGATGCCTAAATGGTGATAACCAAAAAGAAAATTTATTTTTCAAGATAGAAATGAAAAATGTAACAATCATAGGCAACCTGGTTAAAGCAAGTTTTAATCAAATATATAGCATATTCCTTCTGCATATGATAATCTATTAACATACCCGGTACTCGCTGATGTCGTTACGAACAGATGTAAGGAGCTCAGCATGCTCCCGCATAGCATTGATATTCCCTTTGGTGCGCTTAAACTCCTACCCAACACAGGAAATAACAAAAAATAAGCACGCTAGTTTCTAATTTGCAAACAAAAATACAGAAATTAACCACTCAGCAAACCAGCAATGCAGAACCCATGTATTGTTTCAAACAAATGCATCCTCACTGTCTGATTAGAACAGCTTTATCTAAAAGCTACTGAAGAGATAATCTTGATGTATTGCAGTGCCTAAAATAAGAACAATAGCTAGGCAGAAACTCTGCTAAGGAAACTCATTACAGCCTAGGGTACAGGGACAAATGTGTATCAGAGTGTTGCCAGTTTTCTCTCCATCTCTAGAGATTCATTGACCCTAGAAGCTTGAAGAGGTTCTAGGGGAAGTGTCCTGCTTCCTCCTAGAACTGTCCAGTGGTGCCCACTTAATGCGGGACATTCTCCTATGGGTATTATTATCAGACCCCGCATTGGTTCTATAGCAGTGATGGAAGTTAATGCTGGTGGGTTCCACTTCCTCTTCCCTGATACAGACGTGACACTGTTGGCTTCCTGCCTTCATTTTCAACTTTGGTCTTCTACTATTTCTGCTCACTTTGAGGCTCCTCCCTCACTTGGATATTTATGAGTACTTACTTTTATGGCTCCCCTTTTTTTGCTTTCATTGTTTTAGTGTTTTACCTTTAGTCTTATTTTCAGCTTCTAGAGTTCTTTTCTACCCTAGTATTATATTGTAAATGAATGTACTTTTGAATTCTATTAACCTTCTTTGGGCAGCCATGCACATTCATATAACTTCTTTGTTTCTTTCTTTATAAATATGTTAACTTTTAAGGTATCTGATCAAGCATCTCTCTGGAAATTAAATCTCATCTGTAATGTATTCATCTTACATATTAAGAGCCTTTCTTCCAGTTTTTCTGGAGAATCATCATAGTTACCTGGATTCACAAGAGATCCTAGACCCCTAAGAACACAGATTGAATGGGAGCTTACATTCTAACACAGTGTCTGATAGATAGATGGTCTTCGCTGGTCCAATTTATCTAAAGATTTGGCCAAATTCTAAGGTTTATATGGCAAGGAAAGGTCAAAAATGGCAGCTTAAGAACTCTCCTAATATGAACATAACAAAACCACAAAATCATATAAAATATAGAGGTAGTCAAATGTATGCCTTACAATAATTGATTTTTTCCAGCAAAATTAGGACTTGCATTCAAGTGTGCTTAACAGAAAACCAGACTTTGTGTATCCAATTAAAATTAAACATTAACACTCAATACTTAGTTTGTCTTCAAAATTGTGGGAAATAGAAACTCTTGCTTTAGACTACGAAATTCACAATGGAAATAAATGGGCAGTGAGTTAACTCCCATGTTGGCTTAGCTGTCAGTAAAGGTGGCAAAATGTAATGGTTTTTTTTTTTTAAGCAAAAATGGCGTAGCCATTATATTATATTATAATATTATTCTAATAGAATATTACAAAACCTGGTTCAATGAGCATACCGGGAGGAAAGAACCAGGAAGAAAACCTCCGATTATAGCTCCTTTTGATACAAAGCCTTACAAAATTGTCCCGATAAAAGGGACCCAAACTACTACCCATAACATAGGTTTACAACGTGAGTTTATCAATATGAACCCAAATTTGCAGCCCACCTAGATTTGTAGAAACTACCACCCGTTATGAATTACAAAACAAAAGAGCCCATAAAAGCATTTTATCACCTTTCATCATCCCTTCGCAACTGAATTTACCTTTGATTCACATACAAGGTAGTAAAGTGACTTGTTACTTCATACTGCTTTCTCAAGGAATTGATTGCCATAACCATAAACTATCAACCAGCTTCAGTCCAAAAATTCCATACCAAAACCAACAAAACCCTTGACCATGCTTACCGTGCCGAAATTTGATGGAATTTAGAACATATTGTTGTGATAATAGATGGAATTATAATATATTGCTATGTTGTTCCATACCGAAAATCCACAAAAGCCTCGCACATGCTTACTGCCTCGGCTCAACCAATTCCTCTATCGCAGAGCCAACCAAAATTTGTTCTCCAAAATTGCCTCCATTGTGCGACTTATTCTTCCATGTGTTCAATCTGATAATCATTCTCCCCATGTTGCTCTACAAGGAGCTCCTCCAACTGACTGGGTGGTAAAACATTTAGATTGAACCCTGCTGCTCCAGGAACCCCTAGCATGCCAACCGTTTGTGGTACCACATTGCTCACCGCTACCATTCCTTGCAAGTCTTGCGTACTCCTTGGAGGATCATGTACATGGGTCAACAAGGCCATTATTGCCTGCACTTTTACCTTAACCGACTCTGCTAAATCAGGCTCTATCTCCCCTGAATACCGACGCAGAGCTCTTAGCATGAAACTAGAATCTTGGTGAGACAACGTTTTCTTGATTGTAGTAAATAAAGCCTGAAAGACTGTTTTGTTCAACAAATAATGCCTGGGAAAAAGTCCTGCCAAAAACCCGTGTCCTTACCAAAGATCATACCCTTGAAAAGCTTTAGCCAAAACACCTTCTTGCAAATATATCGACTTCACCACTTTAACAGCTATGCTTTCAACTTTTGTAGCATCCTGAAGAAAATCCATAAGTGTGGAGAAGAAAATCAACAGCAGCTGAGACGGGTATATCAGCCTTTTTATCTCCGATTCCAGAATGTCAACCCCAATTACCCTTACAATGTACTTTTTGAAAGATGCACAATGAGCTTTAAACACTAGATTAAAATTCAGCCTCACCAATTGCTTCCAAAATTGGTACCTCCCATCCGTTTACTAGAATACGAACTTTGTAGTTTCGAAGAAAGAACGCAATGAACATACACTTGCACGCACCCTAAACACTTACAAACTGACCTTGATTCTCCACAATGCCCGTCACAGAGCAAATTCCACCCCTGCTCGCTACTTTCACCAAGTTTACAAACTGCAACACTCATTGTTAACAAGACTTATAGTGAACCTCCCTGTGCCTGCCACTCCTGAACTCTACACAAACCAACTGGTTAGAGATGAGAGAAAGAATACTTTAATGCGGCATTTATGAAGCGATGATTCATCTTGTCGTAAATCGCACATCCTTACTCCTGCTTTGAAACTTGCGCACTTCTCATGATGCAAGCACACAATACGAGCGTACTAATAACTAAATCTAACAATGCCAGTAGCTAAATTTGGCCCTGCCATACTGCTTCGAGTAGCCCAACCTCAAAAGCTTCCTATCTAGCCAACAACCATACCTAACTATGCCCTTAAATTTGGAGTAAAATTGTATGATTACTCGTTGTACAATCTTGGTTTACCCATGTGATTAGCACCAATGTCATTGCTATCGGTAACACCTGTATTCTGCAACTAACGCACGATGATAGCAACCATCAAATCTTAGATTTGGCATCGACTAAAAAAGATTAGCCTATGCCACATTACACTTTAAACCTGTGAAAAAGATTTGTATGCAATCACGTTTGTACGTTGCAGACTGCACTTCGCGCTTCACACGATCGGCAAGACGCATACAATGTCCTCTACCCTCATTAACTCCTCCACGGTAAATCCTTTAGCCAAGCTTTAAAAGACTTTTCCTTCTAAAATTGCCACACTTGACAAAATAGAAGACATTATCAACTTCAAAACAAGGCCCAGGCTAACGTGCCAACTCTACCACTTGCAACACCTTTAACTTTAAGAGGAGTAGATTAAATTATTTTAAATTTAAACTATTCCCAATTAGAAGGCATACCCAACCTACTCATTCGACTGTACACTTAGCATCTTACAATTCCAATTCAACACTAAGCAAACTCCGACTGTGTAGTCCAACTTACGTTGTCATTCTGCTTATTCGAGACTTAAAGCATCCTGCAAAATAATTTCCTCTAATTGAGGATAATTTTTTACATTGCTAATGTCTTGTGTTAGAAAAATTTCTTGCTTATTGCACCCCATGTTTGCTAGACAATCTGCTAATTTATTTCCTTCTCTATAAGTATGAGTGAGCTGATAAGACTAAAACCTTTGTAGCAAAGTCCAAACTCTTTTAAGAACATATTGCAAACACCAATTTTGAACATTTTTTGCCTTACAAGCACTAATTATCACCAGTGAGTCACCTTCAATATGCAGATTTCTAATTCCATTCGCCAAAGCAATTTCCAACCCCATTAAAATAGCCTTTGCCTCTGCAATGTTGTTCGTACCTTTGGGGAGATGAATTGACCTAGCTGCTAAAACCTTACCTTCTGAGTTTCTTAAACAAATATCAACTCCTGATACCCCGGGATTTCCTCTAGAAGCCCCATCAAAATTCAATTTTATGAGGCCCTCTTGCGGCACCTTCCATTTGACATGCTTCTTATCAATCTTTACTGCTTGTGATTGAAACAGACTACCCAGAAATGGCAACTTCAAGCTCATCCAATTATGCATAACCAAAACATCCTAGCTTGTAAAAACTGAGTTTACCCCCTTAACTTTCTGAACACTTGAATTTACGGATTCTGAAATTGCCTATTTTTCCACAAACTACCTATGTAGAAGAAGCAACTTTCCTAAAGATGCGTAAGTTTCGCTCCCACCATATGTTCCAAATCACTAACACTGGCACCACTCTCCAGATGCATGCAAAAAAACTAGTTTTATATAGAGTCGGCCAACTTTGGAACAAGTCCCATAAGGAATTTGGCAAAGGAGCAGAAAAGTTGAGTTTATTCAAAACCCACTCCCAACATTGATTTGCAAAATTACAATTGAGAAATAAGTGATTAACCTCTTCTACCTCCTTACTGCACAACATACTTTTAAATGGTTCTGCTATTTTTAACTTTGCTAGATGATCACTTGTTAGAATACGTTTCCTTAGTGCCAACCATGCAAAGCTTCCTGCTTTGGGCAAAATTGCACTGTCCCAACAAAAGGAGTATGCCCTCTGGTGCACTACTTGGCTTGGCTTATGACAAAGAGCCTTATAGCCTTGGTTGACTGTGTACTTTCCATCATTGGATGCTGCCCAAACCGATCTATCTGGTTTTGCAGATAGGAAAACTACACACTCATTCAGCTTCTCTTGCACTCCAAAACACTGCTGAGGAGTAAGAGACAAATCTGACAAAGTTCTCCAATTCACTTTCCCTGAAGTGCCATCCACTGACTGGACATAATCTTTACTAGGCCACATGTAAGTTAATTTTGCCAGATGTGATACATGAGCCATAATGGTCCTCTAGGTGGCACAACACGAGCTTAACTTTGACACCTGTCAAACTTTTTCAAAATTGATACTTGTAATGTGTGACAACCATCGATGCAGTCCTCTAAGAAAATCAACAGCCAAAATTTGAACTAGGATTGAATCTATCAGCATTTGCACCATCACGCCTAAGTTGGTAAACTACATTAAATGCAAAAGGTGACAGAACAGAAAAAAGGATATCTTGCAGACTCCATTGGCGCTCCCAATGCACTCAACTACAGCCAACAAATGGATAAGTCATTGAAAAACTTCAGAACCTCTGCAAATTGTTTATAGTCTAGGGTTTGTATGATTCTACTTGTGAGGAAACTGTAATTTACAAACCACCATGCAGTTCATACTCAGTTTGGTCTTCTGCAAATTCGCAATGAGTCAGTCATCTTCCAAATTTGGTAAGGCCAAAAGAAGCTTGGACCAAGATTTAGTAATTCAGTTCTCGGGATCACCAAAAAAAGCCAAGCATCCACAAGGCACAGGAATTCTCTCAGATTGATTGTAGGATAGGGCCAAATTAATCAGAGATGCAATCATTCCTATTACCGGGTGGGATTTGTTTGAGTATTGTTGTAATATAACCAACAAGCCTATCCCAATTTCAAACATCTAGAAGTCTGATTTGGGGATGTTAGTAGTGCCAAATGTTTTTGTCAATATTGATTTAATGTTTGTTGTACGTGATAAGCATGACCCTATCTCAAGGCAAGTAAAATGCAACAGTGGTGATGTAATTTTCACCCTAAACAAAGAGTTAATTAAAAAGGCCTTTGACCTTAATCGTGCATGGAATATAGAAAAGATAAAAGCAGCTAATTGTCAAATGGCTACCTAACCACAGATTGAAAGGCATATCTGGAGCAAAGCCAATTCTTGCTGAAGAGGTGGAGCCTTTCAGTGTCGACACTTTTGACGAGTATTTCATAATGACCTATATGGCACTGTATCAGGTCTTGGGAATTGATTATAAGGTGCAGATACCATTGCATATGATGATGATAGTTGCAAACATCTAGCACAGATATGTAAACAAATTATTTGACTTTACCTCATTCTTGGTGGACAAAATGCATAAGAAATTAGTATCTCTAAAAAATCACAAGAGAATTCCATCCTTTAAGTGGTATTCTCTGTCATGCCACGTTTTGTTATTTCTTGGAAGCGATACTTGGAATCTTGCCATTAAGGTTACAAGTACTTCAGCAGATGGAAGTAATATTCCTGTCTAGGGTAGGACGTATATTTGGAATGCTCATTGTCAAAATTCAGACCACAGAATTCTTGACATGTTAGGGTACAGGAGGAACAAATTGTTATTATCAAGTTCTTGAGACCAAAACATCTAGATTCTAAGGGTAGATTTGAACACAACTAGGCTGACTGGTTCTACCATAAGGACAAAACCATTATCAGGATATGTGGTGCAGAAGTGAAACCCCATGTTCTTCCTTTTTGGGTGCCAAACAAAGTGGCCTTTCTCGAGACAATGTGGCAGTTGAATGAAGTTGACAAGCTACATCTGAGCCACATAAAAAAGAGTCATTCTTCCCTACAACTTTGAAATTTTCAAACTTTGATGCAATCTCCAGGGAAGGCTTAGAGCTCTTGGAGTCTAAGTTGTTGGAATATAGAATGCAAGTGGGGAATGAAAGAAGATACAAACCTAAACATTTCATTGATAAAACAGGGAAGGACATAGGTAGGTCAGACTATGAGCACTGATATGACAAATCTGAAGACCTAACTAGGAGCTGCCTGAAAAAAAAAAGAAATTGAGGTCAAGAGGAATAATGGGGATGAATGTTCATTGTTGAGAGAAGAAGGGCCATCGATGGCAATTATAAGGGTGGATTTTTTGAGATCGAGGATCCAATTGAAAGAATGAAGCTACTGTTGGAAAGTGTTGATACTTTGGGAGAAATGCTGCCTAGGGTTACTTCAGGAGAGCATGGAACTGTGCAACCAACCAGCCATCCCCTTGGGTCACCAATTGTAGAAGAAGGATTTTCCATAGAAGCTTTGCAAGAGAGAGTAGCTCAACCATTGGTTGAGTACAGAGTCATTGAGGGAAGTGATGAAAACATCCCTGATGAGCAAATAATAAGGCAAGCTATTGCTGTGCCCAGGAGACACATTGTCTCTGGCATTCCTTTGGAGAGAACTTTAATGAACTTGGAGGAAGGGGGCAGGGCAATGCAATATGTCAAAGCACTGACCTATGAAAAGTTCCTCTCGGATGGTGAATTCATCAAGCCTGATGAATTTTAAATGATGTTGGTCAAAGTGAAGACAAATGTTGGCTTTCAAAGAAAGAAGGAAGAGGATAAGCAGAGAGAAGGTGGCAATGACGAGGATACTGCTTAAAGTATCTAGAAGCAAATAGAATTTGATCTTGCAAACATGACCCTTGAAGAGGGGAGGAGATTGGTTAAGAAGAGTGGTGTCTACTATTGCCAAGTTGGGACATATCTTCTACCATAGCTATGGACACTATCAGGAGGCAAGATGGGAAGGATGATGTTTTAGGAGATGGGGAGCAAGCAAAGGAGTTATACTTTAGCTCTGGCATCAGTGCAAAGTATGAAACACTAGCTATATGGGCTATAGCTCCAAAATATAACAAGCCTCAAGTTCCGAGACACATAAATGAATTTAGTGGCAATTTGATTGTTAGAAGGTTGGCAGACACCATTGTGCCTCAGGCTGCATTTTTGGTTATGAGTGCTGCCATGTTCAGTGAAGTTGCAACCAAGAAATTTGATGTATATTTTGATAAGCTGCAAAATGAGCATACAAAGTTGTTGCATGAGTACCGAAAGGTCAAATCAATGATGGTGCAGCCCAAACTCATTGCCACAGAACCTATGAAGTTCACTGCCCCCTCTGATAAAATCTCTCAACAAAAAAGAGACACAATGATGTTAAGAATCAAGGTTTTAGAAGACAAAGTATAATTGAGCCAAGAAGCCGAAGCCAATGCCAGAGAAAAGGGCGTTAAGGATGTTTCTGACCATAGCATGCAAAGTTGTTGTATGAGTACCGAAAGGTCAAATCAATGACGGTGCGGCCCAAACTCATTGCCACAGAACCAATGAAGTTCGCTACCCCCTCTGATACCATGTCTCAGCAAGAAAGAGACACGCTGATGTTAAGAATCAAAGTTTTAAAAGACAAACTAAATTGAGCCAAGAAGCTGAAGCCAATGCCAGAGAAGAGGGTGTGAAGGATGTTTCTGACTTGGTCAATAATCCTTTTTATCATAGGATGGCCTGTATTACGCATAAGGTTGATGATGCTTAGGTCTACTTTGATAAATTCAGAGACAACCATGCTGAGTAGAACTCAAGTCTATGGCCAATTTTGAATGTGTGGATTCCCAAAATAATGATGATGAATAGAATACAGGGAAATGCAAAGTATAACCCCGAGGCACCAGCAGAAATTTCAAAGACACATGAAGTGGCTGGCTTATTGAATGATGTGTCTGCCTTTCAGAGTAGACTTGAGTTAACCCTTAAAAGAAAAAGAATAATTTCAAGGCATTGGAGGAACTACAACAAATACTTGGCAATGACAATAACCTGAAACCATTGGAGCAATGGAGAGTTCAATTCCAAAATATCACTCCATTTTTTATCACATCAGTTGTGCAGAATGATAGGGTTGATCCTATCTTGTGTAATGTAAAATTGCACAACTTGTTGAAATTAGAATTGGGTCTTGAAAGTTTTACCAAAGAGATCAAGGTGTTGCTAGATGCAAGGTACATAACACATCAACACAAACTAGCAACGATTTTGAAATTCCAATGGCCAATTGAAGAAGAATTTGACAAGTGGATTGATAGTTACTCTCAAGTCTAGGGTTACTTGACAGGCTGAACTTCCACAGCCATCGACTTGCAGTTTTTTCCATTCATCTCATCAGTTTTGGACAGCTTCAACAGACTACAGACCACCTTCTAATTTTGTTCTGCATTGTTATAATTCCCCATGTGTAAGCTCTTTGTTCGAGTTAGGAAGTTAAGAGTCTATTTTAGTTGCAACTAATTCTTTGTAAAAGGTTTGCAATAAGCTTAAACTTTCTTTGAAAAGTTTCACATGTATAGTAACAGTCTTTAACTGACTAATACAAAGATCCTAATATAACAAGTGTCACCCATCCATGGGGCTATTATTTGTAGCTTTCTCTTTCTAAGGAAATGATCATTTTATTGTAAAGAGAGGTTGGAAAAGCAAGGGCAACACTTTGTAATACATGTAAATTCTATCTAATGAAATAACAAAGAAAATTGTTCTAGGTCAATTATCTTTTTTAAGGCTTATTTATGTTTGAGTTATATGAATGAATGTTCTCAATTTATTGTTGTCTCCTTTTGTAGTGTTGTGTGTCTCTAAAACAAGTAACTAAGGGTTTAAAGTTTCTTCACACACATTTGTTGCATTGAATTATTATTTTGTATTAATCATTATTCAAGGAATAATATAAATCTTTCACCCATAATAATGGGGAATACGAATGCTGCAAAGGATTATTAAATAGGATACAAAATATTAGAACCACATTTGCAGGTTTCACCATTGTAAGGCAATAGTAAATGTTTAGAAGCCATCAAACATGTTATTAAGCAATGTTCCACGGGGATGCATCCCCCTCCCTCAAAAAGCCCCCATGTTTCTGAGACACCCTCGACTTGGGGACTTGGGGGGGACGTCCCCCCACTGCCCTACCACCAATGTCACCGTCTCCAAGGTGCCGCCAAGACTTCAGAAACATCGGGGCGTCCCTAAGACATTTGAGGGACTCCTAGGAGTCTCCTGACCATCTTGAAGACGCCCAAGCATCTCCTACAGCCAAAAGACCAAAACGCAAATCTTTTTAAAAAATTAAAATTCTTTGAACTTTGTGCCCAAGGCCAAACCCGAATGGCCTATGGGCCCCACCCAAACCCCACAAACTCTATAAAATTGCCTCGTCATTTCAATTCACAAAAACAAATCAACAAGAAATTAATAGTGTGAGTGTGAGAGTGAAAGCTGCAAGTGTGAGGTGAAAGAGTGAGAATGAAGAGCAAGAGGGTTGAGGAGGAGCAAGAAGGAGTGATGCCAAGTTAATGTTCACTTCAAAATTCAAATGTTTAAAACTAGTTTGCCAAAGTTTCATTTGTACTTCTTATACTTATACATCTTTTTACAACTAATTTTTCAAGTATTATATGTATTTCAACACCTCCATCCCGTCGTCGTCCCCCCGCCGTCCCCAAACTTTGGACCTTGGTCCCCCTATCCCCAAAACCCATCCTCACATCCCCGTATCCCCTCATCAGGAAACTCCGTGGAACTATGTTATTAAGAAAGATTATTGATAGTTAGTAATTGACTCTCTATTTCCTCAAATATGCACTAATCATTATTCAAAGAATTCATCCCCACCCAGTCGATTCCAAAATGACAAATCCATTAAAGAGTAAATTATCTCTATATTTTTATTTAACTTCACACCACAACATTAAAGGCACAAGGAATGGGTTATTCACTTCCCATAATTTACAAATATTTGCCTACTTTGTGTGAGTTTTCATATCTTCTTCGACACTAAAATGGAATCTTGAAAGTTACTAGAGTTTAGTGTGTCTAATAGGGTTACCCACCCAAGTTTTGCAAAGCCTAAAGTGCAAGAGAGAACTCTTGTTCTTTGGCCAACCATTCAATAATCTTGTTCATAGGAATCCACATCCCCTTAGAGATTATTGATGGCAAGTTGGGGTACCAACAAACCCCACTTTTCAATTCTATATGGTTAGATATTGTGGGAGATATGGGGGGCTTTTCTTCCATTTAGGCCACAAATACTAAAATATTTCGTTTAATATTGTTTCAAGTCCTTATTGAGAGTAGTTGGTTAGTGCATTGACTATGGAAGGTAAGGAGTTCAAAGCCCCAAGCCATTGTATTGGCCCATTATTGCAAAATAAGGTCCAAACACATATATGCTACTAGAGATTCTTAAAGATTGTAGTATTTAATTTGACCAGTGGATGGATGGAAAAAATAGGACAATCATTAAATTTTTAGTGGCTTCAAGAGGACAATATACCTTTTTGAAGTCAATTGTGTTAGTTTTATGATCAAAAATGTAAATAAGCAGAATTACAACAACACATGGAACAATGAACACAGCAGATACCCTGGGAAAACCCTCCTACTTGAGGGAGAAAAACCCAACAAAATATATCTCCAATATATTGAATGAACAAGAGCAGAAATTTGCTTACAAGTCTAGCCTTACTCAAGGTTGAATTAATACAATGAATAATAGCACCTCTCCTTGATGCAAAGATACAAATGAATGTGATTGTCCTTAAGATTGGACTGCTGCTACAAAATGATCTGCTACTACAGAATGGTCTGCTGCTAAGTGCGAACTCCTTCTTGAAAGAATGTGAATTGAAAATGAGAATGACTTAATATGAAAATGAATGATCACCACCTTGTATATATACAAAACTAGGCAATTTCTCATCTAGGTCGGCTCCCTTAGAAGATGAAAAATATTAAATATTAATTGCAACATGAAGGCCGACCAGCCTTGAACTAAGGGAAAATAGCTCCCAAAGCTATAAAACACTAACACTCCCTCTTAGCTAAGGAGGTATTTTCCAAATATCCTCGTCATGGAGTCTCTCAACATGACGCTCATAATGGCTGCACCCACATCTCAATCTCAGAGATGTACAAGAGTTCATCATGGAGTCTCTCAACGTGATGTCGTCATGGAGTCTCTCAACATGACATCTCATCTCAGTCTCAGAGATGAACAAGGGCTCACACCTCATTTTTTTTGTCTCAAAGAAACATACACTACAAGGGCTTTCACCTCATATTTCTCCGTCTCAAAGAAATATACACTACAAGGGCTTTCACCTCATATTTCTCCGTCTCAAAGAAATATACACTACAAGGGTTTTCACCTCATATTTCTCCGTCTCAGAGAAATATACATTACAACAAGTCTTTATGATGATGTGACTCCCTCTGAAGCTCCAAGTATTGGCATCAATCTCCTGACCTCCTCGTCCAAGGTTGCCTCTGTTGGTTTGTCAGACTCCCTCTGAATGTTATTTCCTCCTCTTCAAAGAAATTGATCGACTTTAGAATAAGAAACCTTCTGAATTGACTTTTGAACTTGGCTCCTTCTGAGATGTCCCTATGTCAATTTCCGCAGTAGAAACATGTTGTGTAGACCTTAATTTGCAATCTCGAGCAAAGTGACCATACTTGTCACACCTGAAACATTGAATGTGAGAGAGATCCTTCTTCTTCTTCGGTTTTGGCGCAAAATCTGATTCTCTGTCTCTATTCCTCTTTCTTCCTTTGCCTCTTTCTCTAGAAGTATGTGTAGCAAGAACTTGATTTTCTACATCATGATAGTTTCGCCCAATTCCTTTTGCTGCCAACCTGGACTCTTCTTGAATACAATCAGCTCGAAGACAATCAAACTTGGGCAACTTAGATCTCCCACTGATGCTTTGAATAAAGGGTTCCCAAGATTGAGGAAGACCATTTAATGCCAACATAACAAGATCTCTGTCTACAATTATATCCCCAATAGTGCTCAGCTGATCTCTCAAATCAACAATCTTCATAAAGAATGAGATGAATGAATCTTCTTTATCCATTTTTATATGGTGAAGTTGTCGTCTCAAAGCAAGGGCTCTGCTGGTATTTTTGATCTCATATAATCCTTTTAGAGTATCAAACATTTCTTTCGCTGTCTTCAACTTGGAGAATGATTGGTACTAGGTGATTCATCACAAAGTCTATCATGATCTTTCTAGCCTTCGTGCTATTTTTCTTCCACTGGATTTTCTTAGTATCATCGGAAGGCTCGGGCATATCACTTTCCACGAAATCACGAAGATTATTCTCCTCTAATGCAATGAGTACCCTGGGTTTCCAAGAGTTGAAGTTTGAGGCTCCATCAAGCCTATCTTCTACCTTGACACCATTCACCATTTTCTTTTTCCGCACAAATTCACCTTCAAAATCTGTCCTAGATGAAAAGTTGACTTGACTGCTTAAACAAATCTGATTAGATCTTTTCTTAGACACACTCTGATACCATGTTAGTTTTATGATTAGAAATGTAAATAAGCAAAATTACAACAACACATGGAACAATAAACAAAGTAGATACCCTGGGAAAACCCTCCTACTCGAGGGAGAAAAACCTAGCAAAATATATCTCCAATATATCGAATGAACAAGAGCAGAAATCTGCTTACAAATCTGGCCTTACTCAAGGCTGAATTAATACAATGAATAATAGCACCTCTCCTTGATGCAAAGATACAAATGAATGTGATCATCCTTGAGATTGGACTGCTGCTACAGAATGATCTGCTGCCACAGAATGGTCTGCTGCTACAAACTGATCTACTGCTAAGTGCGAACTCCTTCTTGAAAGAAAGCGAATTGAAAATGAGAATGACTTGATATGAAAATGAATGATCACCACCTTGTATATATACAAAACTAGGCAACTTCTCATCTAGGTCGGCTCCCTTAGAAGATGAAAAATATAAAATATTAATTGCAACATGAAGGCCGACCAGCCTTGAACTAAGGGAAAATAGCTCCTGAAGCTATAAAACACTAACAAATTGATGCCTCCAATAAAGTTAAAAATGTCAAGATGTGTAACTTGTTGGATGAGATAGGAATGTAGGTGGAAGTGGAAAATATTATCTATATAGTGATGGGCAATGCATCTATGTAAGTGGCAGCTAGTAGACTTCTAGAGATGAGAGATCCTACACTATTTTGGAGCCCTTGTGCCATCCACTACCTTGACCTTCTCCTTGAGGCCATAGGAAAACTAAGCTAAGCGAAGAATGTGGTAGAAGATGCAAGGAATGTCATTAAATATATCTACAACCACACATGGTCCTAAATCTCTTGAGAGAGCACACTAGTGGCAAGGAGCTCGTGAGTACAAGCATCACACACTTTTGCCACTAATTTCCTCATCTTGTAGAGTAGCAACTACATTACCCGATCTTAAGCACATGTTTGTGAGTGAAAGGTGGTTGGAGAGTCCTTAATGTTAATGTAAGAAGGTTAAAATGAAGAGGGTCATGAAAATTATTTTTTATGATAGATTTTCCAAGAGAATGAAGAAGATCATAAAACACAATTTTTTTAAATCCAAATCCTTTCTTTGAAAAAATACAATGTTACAAATTGTTGTTTTTAGTAAAATCTAGATAATTCAATTTGTTGATTTTAATTCTTTTTTAACTTATGATTTAGTTTAATTTTCTAATTTCCTTTTCACTATCTTGTTTTATGTCATGTCCCCTTTTCTGGATTAAAATACTTAATAATAATTTAACTTAGGCCCGATAGTTTTTAATTTTAAGGGAAAATTAATAATATTATCATAATCAAAATAAAAGTATGTTTAAACACTACTATCAAAATAAAAGTATTTTTAAATACTTAAAAAAAAATTAAAAGCATTTTTTTATACTCAGAGGAAAATTAAGGACCCACAGGCCCAATTTGAAAAGGTATATCAAGGAGGCACCTATCTTCATTTGATCATCATTCAAGTTATCCTTTTGCATCCAATTTCATATTTGAGCAGTTTGTTCAATCTAGAGCATCCAAGGACAAAAACCCTTGTTTCCCATTTTGGGTGATTCCATTCAAGAATCACAATTGTGCTGATTTGTGTATGATTTAGAGATATTTTCAATTTAATACAGTACCGCCATAGTTTTTTGCAAGCAAATATCATTTTTTTGTTGCATTATCATATTTGAAGGTTTCTACATTGGCTTTCATATTTTGGGTGAATTTTGAGAATCATATATAGCTGGACCTAAGCTGTTTCAGTCAACCCTAGCTGAGTGCCACATTGGGAGAGAGAAATTCATTCATTATGGGTATTAGATCAGTCATACCAGCTGCTGGTTTCATTCTTTTCAGTCATCCAACATAAGCTACCAGCCTATTGGACTGAAGCGTCATCATTTCTAGAAAGATATAAATCAGACTTGGGCATTTTTGCATGTGCTTCCAGGCCTATTTTTCGCTCCAATCCACATCTACAGCCATATCAATTAGGGTGACATCATTTAGAGGGCAGGACTAGTAACATTAGTATTGTTCCATGCTTGTCATCAGAAAATCTACATTTGGAGCACCAACCATCTACATCAATTCCATATCATTCCAGGTGCTAGGGTTTGGGGCACAACAATTTGGAGGATTAAATGCTAAAGGGTCAAGTTTCCAGCCGCCGCATCATTTATTGCGGCCCTACAGTTTTGAACCAACTGGATGAGCCAGCTGTACCATTTCCATGAAGTTGGAAGTCAAATTCCTGATAATATCTGATCTGGAAATTAGAGTGTTATTTTTTAATATCAATTTGTATTTTGCCCAGCAGCAAGGGATTGCATTAAACTCAGTTTGGGAAAAAACTTTTGGAAGTTCCAATTGAATTTGTAATTGCTATTACAAACTCTTTAATTTTCAGATCTGAAGCATATTTCACCCTAGGGTCTATACTACTACAAATCAGCCAATCTGCAGTACAGTTGAAGGATTTGAATAAATAATTGATTGGTTAATTGCTGTTATGAAAGTTGAGGGTTGATTGAACTAATTTTTCAATCAGTTGTTTGAATTTAATGTGCTGTTCAAGTTTTGCATATCGTTCATAAATCAAGAACATACAAAAAAATCAGAAATTACAAATAATTATAACTTGGGGACATTACATTTTAGGTATCAAACCATTAGTTACAGCTCTGCAGATGGTGGATGAGGATAAAAACCCCATGGGATACCTATATAAGGCCATGGAGGGCCGAAGAGACACTTCAACATTTGTATAGGTCAGATAGAACCAGAAATGAACCCATATGACAAATTATCGATCAGAGATGGAACTAGCAACTCCACTAACATATTTATGTAATAGCCTACTATTTGAAACCCGATTTTTTCTTCTCCCCTTCATTTAGAGCAGATGAGGGGGTTTTGTTTGGCCTCAACAAGTGTATTGTTAAGTTACTCCCTGTTGATGTTGTAGCTTTGGGCAACATACTTCTGCCTTGCTTGTTGAACAATAAATTCATATAGCCTAACGGCTATTCATTTATTGCATTGATTAAAGTGAAGAGGCGCTTCACTTAACAACTTATTATATTTAATTATTGTGAATAATTAAATGGGGCCGACCTTATTAAAGAAATAATATTTATTTCTTTATTATTGCTATGAGGCCGACCTACTTGAAGAGTCGCACTATTTTGTATTTATACAAGGTCGAATTTGCTCATTATCATAATCAAGTTCATTCATCATATTCGCATTCCTAGAAGAAGTTCGCACTTGTGCAGCAGATCATTATTTTGTAGCAGCAAACCGATTTCAAGGGGAAATATTTTCATGCTGTAAATTCGCATCTAGGAGAGGTGCTATTATTCATTGTATCAAATTCGGCCTTGTGTTGGGCCTGAGTTGTAAGCAGATTTCTGCTCTTATTCCTAAATATATAAGCGATATTTTTGCTGGGTTTTTCCCCTCAAGTTGGAGGGTTTTCCCAAGGTATCTTGTGGTGTTCATTGTCTTATGTGCTGCAATTTTTGGTTACTGCATTTCTGATCATAAAACTAACATGGTATCGGAGCGGGTCTAAAGAAAATCGCAATCAAATTTACATAAGTAGCACTTTCATCTACTCTTGTTCTCACCTTCCAGCATCTATCTCATCTTCAAAATGGTGAACGGGCTCAAGATCGAAGATAGGCTTGAAGGTGCTTCCAACTTCACCTCTTGGAAGTTTAAAGTGAAGCTCGCATTGGAAGAAAGTGAGCTTGCTGAGTTGGTGGAGGGCGAAGTTCCCGGACCTTCTGATGAAAATGAGAAGCCACAATGGAAGAAGAATGGCACTAAGGCGAAAAAAATTTGGTTGATTCCGTGAAGGACCACCTTGTGCCAATTATCTCCAAGTTGAAGACAGCAAGAGAAATGTTCAAAACCTTGGAGGAAATGTATGAGTTCAATAACACAAGCAGAGCTCTTGCCTTGAAGCAACAGCTTCATCATGTCAAGATGGCGAAAGGAGATTATGTCATGTCCTTCTTCATGAAGATCACTGAATTGAGAGATCAGCTCTCTACCATTGGGCATATGGTTGATGATAACGATTTGGCCATGTTGGCTCTTAATGGTCTTCCTAAATCTTGGAAACCATATATCCAAGGGATTAGTGCGAAATCAAAGCTACCTAAGTTTGATCACTTGAGGGCAGATTGCATTCAAGAGGAATCGAGATTAGCAGCAAGAGGTAATGGGCAAAGTTCTACCAATGAGGAGATTCATGTACTTGCCGCTCAATCTTCGAAGAAGATTCGAAGAAGAGAGGAAGAGAAGGAAAGAAAGGCTACTTCAAGAGGAATAAAGATAGAAGATTTGATGGTGCTCCTGCATCTAAGAAAAAGAAGGATCTTTCTCATATACAGTGCTTCAGATGTGACAAGTTTGATCACTATGCAAAGGATTGCCCAACTAGACCAAATCAGCATGCTTCAATTGCGGATGTGGGTGAGATCTCTCCTCTAAAGGATTCAAGTGAATTTCTATTCTATTTTGCCTTATCAAGCAATGTTCCAACAGATAGAAACACTTGGTTGATTGATAGCGGTGCCTCTCGTCACATTACTGGATTTAGAGAACATCTTTCAGATTTGGTGATGAGAGATACAAGTGTTCAAGTCATAATTGGAGATGATGCATTTTATTCAGTGAAAGGTGTTGGGACCTCCACTCTTCACTAAGATTCTGGCATCTCCTTGCAGTTGAGTGATGTATAATTTGTACCAGGCATCAAGCGGAACCTTATCTCTATTTCAGCCTTGGAGGACAAGGGATATCAAGTTGCATTCTCCGAAGGTAAAGTTTTTGCATGACCGAAGAACTCTAGCATCAAGTCAGCCCGAGTGATTGGTGTTCGGCAAGAATGTCTCTACAGACTTTCCACTCGTCCACTACAAGCCTTGTTGCATGATACATCAAGTTCGTGTGAGCTTTGGCATAGAAGACTTGCCCACATTCACTTCCGAGCGCTTCCAACCATGGAAAAGATGGTCACCGGCATTCCTAAACTCAGCCAAGAGCATGAAGGTACTTGTCGAGGATGCGCATTAGGTAAGAATACTAAAGGACCCTTTCATAGTAGTGAAGTAGATCCAAATGCATTCTAGATCTTGTTCATTCTAATTTGTGTGGTCCAATGTCTGTTGCTTCTTTGAGTGGTTTCTTGTATTATGTAATTTTCATTGATGACTACTCTAGAAAGACTCAGATTTATTTCTTGAAGACTAAAGAATCAAATGAAGTACTTGAGAAATTCAAAGAGCTTAAGGCTCAAGTAGAATACTTATTTGGGAAGAGGATCAAAGTTTTGAGAGTTGACAACGGAGGAGAATACACTTTTGGAGTCTTCCGTAATTTTTGCATTGAGGCAGGGATTAAGAGGAAGTTTTGTGTTCCCTATAATCCACAACAAAACGGTGAAGCAGAAAGGAAGAACAGATCTATTGTAGAAGCAGCTAAGGCCATGATTCATGATCAAGATCTGCAAATCTTCCCTTGGGCCGAAGCTTCTAGGACAACTGTGTATGTTCTGAATCGAAGCCCTCATCGTATCTTGGAGAACATGACTCCTAAAGAAGCTTTCACTGGTGTGAAGCTTGAAGTCAGCCATTTGAGAATATTTGGTTGTCATGTGTATGTTCATGTCCCTAAAGATAAAAGGACAAAGTTGGAACCATCTAGCAAGAAGGGAATATTTGTGGGCTACAATGAGTCTTCAAAAGCCTACAGAATTTACATTCCAAGCCAGAAACTAATAGAGATCAGCAGGGATGTTACATTTGAAGAAGATGTTGCATTCAAGAGATCTAAAGGCTCTCACATGGAGATGGACAATGAAGACCAAGAGTCTCCTCAGGACATGGAAGTTGACCATACCTCTGAGATTCAAAGGGAGGCTACTAATTCTAAAGAAGATGATCCACTTGAGCCTTTGGAACCTACTGATGGGTCTACAAACATTGTACTTGGTCGAAAGAGACCTCTATGGGCTAGACAGAAAATGCAGGAGGCAAAAAAGTTTGCAGCCCCTAGAGGAACATTTAGAGAAAGCAAAAGACCTCAGAAGTTTTCAAGCTAGGTTGCATTGATGAGTCAAATGATTCAATCTGAGCCTTCCAGTGTTGAGGAAGCTTCGAGTTAGCAAGTATGGAGAGATGCTATGGCTGAAGAATATCAATCTATCCTCAAGAACGATGTTTGGGACATTGTACCTAGACCAGAAAGCAAATCTATTGTATCTTCTAAGTGGCTTTTCAAGATCAAGCATGCGGCTGATGGAAACATTGAGAAGTACAAGGCTAGATTTGTGGCTAGAGGATTCTCTCAGAAAGAGGGAATAGACTATGAGGAAACCTTTGCTCCAATTGCTCGTTATACTTCCATCAGGACTATCATTGCCATTGCAGCAACTAAGGGATGGAAGTTACACCAGATGGACGTGAAGACAACATTTCTAAATGGTGCAATTGAAGAAGTATACATTGAGCAACCTGATGGATTTGAGGTTCATGGGAAGGAGTCTCATGTTTGCAGATTGAAGAAGGCTTTGTATGGCCTTAAGCAGACTCCTCGTGCTTGGTATGAGAGGATTGATCGATGCTTGCTAAGCTTGGGCTTCTCCAAGAATGATGTTGATTCAAACCTATATTTCAAGGTAATTAATGTTGAAGCCTTGATCTTGGTTCTCTATGTTGATAATCTATTTCTTATTGGAGAAGAACACCTCATTATCAAATGTAAGAAGGAGTTGGCTTCTGAATTTGAAATGAAGGATCTTAAGTGCATGCATTACTTCCTTGGTTTAGAAGTATGGCAGAGGCCTAATGAGATCATTCTAAGTCAAGGGAAATATACAATAGACATCTTGAAGAGATTTGGTATGATCGATTGCAAATCCATGTCTACACCTATGGAAACCAATTTTCAGAAGATAAAAGAGGTTGCAGCTAGTTCAAATCTGGTGGATCCTACTATGTACAAGTAGTTGATTGGATCATTGATGTATCTAGTCAATACTAGACCAGATATTTGCTATGCAATGAGTGCACTTAGTCAGTTCCTGTGTGAACCAAGGAAAATACACCTAGTTGTAGCAAAGCATATCCTGAGATACTTGCGTGGCACATTGGGTATGGCTTGAGATATTCTTTTGATGTGGACTTGCAGCTACATGGTTAGATTGATTTTGATTGGGCAGGGTGTGTTGCTGATCGGAAGAGCACCTCTGGATGTTGTTTCAGTTTGGGGTCTGCAATGATCTCCTGGTGTAGCAGGAAGCAATCTTCAGTGGCACTGAGCACCGCAGAGACCGAGTACATTGCAGCGTGTGTGCAGCTCAAGAAGTAGTGTGGCTTCAGAAGCTCCTTGCAGGATTGTTTGGACAATCATTGGAGTCGACTGTCATTCATTGTGATAATCAAAGTTGTGTGAAGCTTTCTGTCAATCTAGTGTTTCATGACAGAACCAAACATTTTGAGATCAAATACCACTATATTAGAGATATGGTATTGAGAAAAGCAATCCAGTTGAGATACATTAGCACTGATGAGCAAACGGCAGACACTCTCACCAAGCCTCTCTCCAGAGTAAAGTTTGTGTACTTCCGAGACAAGCTTGGTATTGTGAAGAATGAAGCCCTAGTTGAGAGGGAGACTCAGCTTCAGTGATCTTCTGTGATTTGCTTTAATGCATCTTTCTCTATTAGAGAAATTTGAGGTGAAAGCCCTTGTTTTCCACCCTCTGGGAGTAGCCATGGTGGATGTCATGTTGAGTGACTCCATGACAACATCACGTGAGAGAGTCCGTGATGATTTTCTTGTACTTGTGTTTATTCACCCTCTGGGAGTATCCATGGTGAATGTCATATTGAGATGACGACATCACGTTGAGTGATTCAGTGATGGGCACTTGTGCACATATGCTTTACCATACATGGGAGTAGCCATGATGGTTGATATCACGATTGAGTGAATCCGTGATGAGCCCCTTCCACATATGGGTGTAGCTATTTTGGGTGTCATGTTGAGAGATTCCATTTCAATTTGTATCGGAAGTATTCCTCCCTAGCTAAGAGGGAGTGTTGATGTTGTAGCTTGGGGCTACATACTTCCGCCTTGCTTGTTGAACAATAAATTCATATAACCTAACGGCTATTCATGTATTGCATTGATTAAAGTGAAGAGGCGCTTCACTTAACAACTTATTATATTTAATTATTGTGAATAATTAAATGGGGCCAACCTTATTAAAGAAATAATATTTATTTCTTTATTATTGCTATGAGGCCAACCTACTTGAAGAGTCACACTATTTTGTATTTATACAAGGTCAAATTTGCTCATTATCATCATCAAGTTCATTCATCATATTCACATTCCTAGAAGAAGTTCGCACTTGTGCAGCAGATCAGCATCTTGAGCAGCAGATCATTATTTTGTAGCGGCAGACCGATTTCAAGGGGAAATATATTCATGTTGTATATTCGCATCTAGGAGAGGTGCTATTATTCATTGTACCAAATTCGGCCTTGTGTTGGGCCTGAGTTGTAAGCAGATTTCTGCTCTTATTCCTAAATATATAAACAATATATTTGCTGGGTTTTTCCCCTCAAGTTGGAGGGTTTTCCTAGGGTATCTTGTGGTGTTCATTGTCTTATGCGCTGTAATTTCTGGTTACTGTATTTCTGATCATAAAACTAACACTCACTGATGAGAACCTTCAAAACATCATACACAATGAATTATAAGTTCATGAGGGGGTGGAAGGGAAAATATTTTCTTCATCTTTATGCATTCATAGGAGTTCCACTCTCCAATCAGGTGTTCAAATTTAGTTTATTATTTTCTTTAATTTTTAAGTTTACTAATATCCCTACAAAGTTATAAATGTTGTCTTTGCAGATTTGTGGTGAGAAAATTTTGGTGCCTCAACACCTAATCTTCAAAACTTGTCATCCACATTTTATCCCAGCCCTATAGTGCTTCCAGTTGTGTGCATAAGTAGAATATCTTTTAGGCCATTCACACAAAGAAGCACAACAAATTGACTCAAAAGCATTTTAATGTGTTGATACATATTTATTTTCTTGCATTTAGTTAATTAGTTTATTGCATATATGCACCTAGGATAAGATAAGTTCACTTAGGTAGTTATCTACTTAGGCAGGTTGCATTTGCAAATGTGACTTGTACTGTCCTTGTTTTGTGGAGTTGTACGACACACATGTGAGTGCAACTCTTTTATCCCACATTAATTGTACATTCACATTTCTTGGTAGTGTACCGTATATATACCTCCCTTGTGCACTCTTGTAAATAATCTCATTTGTATATTTGTATCCTTTGATAGAATAGAATTATTTTAATAAAGTTCTTTAATCTTGATTGGCTAACTCCAAAGTCAAATCTTACATAGTACCAGAGCTTGTGGAATTGTTTCTTGTTAGTCTTTTGAGAGATCTAGGTTGTAAATTTTGTATTTTCTTGAAAAGTTGACTATGTTATTCTCTTGCATCAAATGATGACTTGGAGAATCAAAAAAACTTGATAGAAATACTAAATTTCGGGGGTTCCTTTTTGTGGCTCTATATTGCAGGTGCATTTTGGAGCTTGGTGGAGCAAATTTAAGTTCACCATTGAGTTTAGATCATTGATAAAGTCAATTTTGTTTGTTGTTGAGTCCAAGTCAAACATTAGAGTCTAAATCTGCAAGGGGTCGAAAGAAAGGTTTTTTGTTGGGGGTATCTATAAATCACTCATCATTCGAAGCTTTTTGGGGCAAAATCAACCTTACACCATTGCATCTACAAGGCCAAAAAACCCATATATTGATTATCAAATCATCAAAATCAAACTTTGCCCTAGGCCATTAGAAAAAAATCCCTTGGTCGACCGTTTTTATAGACTATACAATTCATATAGTGGTGCAAATATTCCAACATCATTGTGTAGACAAAATATTCATACAATCACTGTTTACTCTCTCATTCTACTTTGGAGGATTTACGGGGTAAACGAAAGTAACAAACTTACAAAACATAAATGAATACCAATCATGTTTCGGAAGATATAGCTTTATTCTCATTCATCGGATAGATATGCAATAAGTACATCAAAATCATAACAGTGGTCCCCGATTATGAACAAGTACATATAAATAGTAGACTGATGTTGGTTAAGACTACCAACTCTCAATAACCACCAACTGACTATAACAATCGTTGGGGACTAATACGTAAAACCAAAACTTAATCATATATTTATTTATTTGTTATCTTAGCTAACTAAACATGTTCATTTAACTTTCAACTGACTACAATCACCATGTAGGCAAAATCTTAGCTAACATCATTGTACACAAATGATTTGATGTACAGTTTTGTAGCTTTCACAATTTTATGATTAATAAGACTTTTTTAGAATTATTTTGTAGAGTAAGATCACCCTACCTACACATGGTACCTAGTACTGCAACTCCTTGTGTGGTGCCATGTGGCACAGGCCCTCATGTACAGTGGGTAATGGTTTCATTACTACCTCCACCTCCCTCTACCATTACTACCACAAGCTTCATTTACCAACGAAAACGCACAAATCTGATGACACCACCAACCCCTCGACCTCCAAACAGGCCTATGACCTCAATACCGCCCTCCACCCAATTCTCTAGCTCATAGAAGGTAGTTTTCAAATAACCTTCAAGTAGTTCTCAATCCTAAAAAAAATTGAAAAAATAATGGTGGTTTCACGTCATAGGGGAGTACTTTGTCAAAAAAACATATAGTCCATTATAGGGGTTTGCTAACGTCAAAGGGCAAGATTTTGAGCATACGAACTCCTTTTTCAGTTCACTTTTTTTATTTGAATAATTTTTCTGTACTTTTCACAATGGTATAGAATCTTATAATTTTGATGCATGGTTTTTCAAGAAATTGAAGATTCCAACATGAGTTGCTACACAATTCCCATTTTGAGACCTTTAAGGCTTCATTTGGACTCATACGGACTCCTTTTTTGGTGCATTTTTTTTAAAATTGCATAATTGTTTTAACTCTACATAGTGGTTCTATTGATTCATTCTAATTTTGCTCTTAATCTATATTTTCAGTTTTGAGCAATGCCCCTCAAGGATGCATCCCTTACCCTATTATCCTTGTCCCGTATAGGGGACATTTTAGTGATGCAAAGATGCCCAAGAAACATCCCCATCCCATCCCCTTTTTTGTCAATATTTAGGAAATGTCACCAAGATAAATTTGCAAGATATGCTAGGAGACAACCAAGGGATGTCAAGACGTCCCCCATCTATCCAAAGGATGGCTAGCTGTCTCCTAACATACCAAGGGACATTTTCGTTACTTTAAAAAAAACATACAACCTTTCAATGCTTGTTTGGTTTATGACATGCCCATTTAGGATTTACAAAAAAATATGAAAATAGTGTTTGCCATGAAGGTTTGTGTGGTTTTGAAGGTGTTAATTTGGGCTTGGTGGTGAGGGCTCCACCCCTCGACCTCACCCTCTATCATGACAAGGAATGCACCAAGGGCGTTGCCCCCAAACCCCCACGATGGGCACTGCCCCTCAACTCCATTGGGGGCATTGCCCCCAAACCCCCATCAAACTATAAGTATAGTCAAGTAATAGACCAATAATGAATCATGATCACAAAATCTACAAAAATACATATCCCCTGTTGAAAATATCTAAATCTTCACAATCAAGGATTATCTTGTTTCATACATTGGACAACTTGTTTATTATACAAGGATTGTCATAGACAAAGTTGGCATGCTATAATTATTATACTATTGAATACGAATTAAGTCATAGTTGGCAGGAAATGTCATTTTCATAATGCAAAAATGTATTTGCAGTTGCACAAACAACTCATAGAACAATCTCATCTATTAGTATCCCATCTAAGGTCAAACTGGAACATAATCAGTTACCTTGTTACTTAACTAATACTCTTTGTTAATAAGTTTGACAACAAAATATGTAGTCTTGAAGGCTTTAGAAAAAATTTAATAATAAATCCTTCACTTGAATATATGCATGAGTCAAGCATGTCTTTATTAGCTCATGCTCATATGTATATATAGAGAACATCATAATTCCTATTCAATTACCCATGCTCACAAAGGTTCAATAATGTCTATGATGAATGCTTTATCAATGTTATGATATGAATATTTGAAATTTCTTTATATTTTTATAAAATTTCCCTAGCTTTTAATAGTCATCCCCTACTGTCCCCTAAAAACTGGCCAAAAAGTACCCCCATACCGGAAACACGTTCCGCCATCCCCTACCTAGAAACTTGAGGGAGCATAGGTTTTGAGCCTATTTTGATATTTATACAAACATTGAGATCAAGTCCACTTGGCAATATTTGCTAGTGGCAATTGTACTTGCACTAGATATGAAGTGCATAGATTGTACCTTGTCGAGGGATCATTGATATAGTGAATTTGGGGTAATCTTGTGCATTGATTTTGCTAGTTTGGTCTTTATTTGACTCATTTGGGGAGTCTATCGTAGTCAATAATGGGTTATTCAATTCATTCTTTTGTTATCACCCTAAAAAAAGGGAACTATAATTCTTGGTGAGACAAAATCCTAAAACATCTCAAGAGGCTCCATCTCTTGTCCCATCAATATAGATTTGTTCTTAAACTAGGTACTCATTGGTGGAAGCAAGTATGGGCTAACAAGAATGATAATGTCCTAGGATTGATTGGTTGCAATGTTGATGATAACGCTATGTGTGACATATCAGATATTGAGTGCCCTCACACCCTTTGGACAAGAATTTGGGAGTTGCATGGATACTTGAAAGAACCTCCACTCTCAGTTGATCCCATTATGGATTGTCTTGCAACCCTTAATGATTGTGATAACCTACCATATATGATACAATAGAGGAAATTGCCTATGATGAAGAGCTTGAATATCTTGATGGCATTGAGACTTCTCTTCATGTTCCTTCTCCTACAAAGACTCCCATTGATTCTTCAATTCTATGACTCCTAATCCAAATTCAAAAGGTTCATCTTCTTAATCTAAGAGTCAGCATCTTGAGGTTGAAGACTCTTGCATACTAGCAACGATAGATATATTTTCTGTTCATACTCAAACATCTTGTGTGGACACACCATCATGGGATGAGTAGCGCAGTCAAATGACAAGCACTTAGATCTCATCTCCATCTTTTCCTACTTCAAAATTCAATGTAGCTTTTGATGGGGCTTCCAATGATATAGCACAGCAAGATCATATTCATTGTCTTCCAAATACAATGTCTTGGGATAAGTATGACAAATATATCAGGTTTTCTTTGTGAGTCCCTTATTGCAGATTTGGAGAATGTTGATTATCAAGGTGAAACTACTACAATAAAATCTTCTAAAAGTGTATGCAAATCTTAAATTTGTTTAATTTTAAATTTAAAAAGAATTACCATATAATTAATATTATGTGATTGCACTATCAGCAAACCATAGATAACATAAGATTTACATGGAGAAACCCTTTTAGAAAAAAAAACTCCACATGAGAAAGAAGACAAGTATATATTAATCTTCAAAGAAGAGATAGATCCACACATTAACACTCTAAACTCTGACAACACTTCAACAACACCTATGTATCTATAAAAAACATTCTCATGAAACTACTATCTCATGCCTCCAATTTAAAGAGAAATGGCTGAAAAATACCACAACAAACTATGGTAAAATGCAAACACTCCTAAATCCAAAATGAAGCTCTTTTGAGAATAGTAAATGTAACTCCCAATGAGCCATGAATAGCAAAAATAACCTCTGTACTAATAGATGTCATCTTTGACTTGTAACTCCTCCATAATGGCCCATATTCCAAGGTAGACATCCAAAATCATCACCCAATTCATATGGGACCCACCAATAACAGTCAAGATGCTCCACTACTCAATTATCATGCCCAAGTTGAGATATTTGCTAAAAATAAGTTTGTAACAAGGTTGTCAAGAGACTGGTACCGATACTAGTATAGGAGACTAGTACTAGCACAGGTATGTCTATTTTTGAAAAATAAGAGACGGGAACTTGGAGACGCCATTTTTTAATATAATTTAATATTTTATTAATTTGCTAACATTAAAACTGAAAAATATCAGTACCAAGTGAAATGTGAAAAGAATTTAGGATAACCATTTCAATTACTACTATACACCCACTCCCACAAGTCTAGCCGTCTTGTGAGGCTATGCCATTGGTTTATACTTTTTTAAGGTAAAAGTAATTGTCACAAATGTATTTTAGAATATGGGTGGGTGGTGTAGGAGTTGTCCAATTATTATAAGGCAGTTCTGGTGTCTTCTTGTTCCAATGTGAATTAGAACAATAAGAGTATGTCAACAAGACAGAAGGATTTATGTAGCGGCTAGCCTGCCTACAAGAACAAAGATAAATGTGAAAAGAAAGGCGAATGCACAAATATGCCAAAAAACGCTATCAGATATCCCTGGTTGCGTGGAAAAATATAGTTGACAAGTGAAAATAAGCTCACGCAACGGAAATGTGGGAAATCCGCAAGACAAAAATGGTGGGAAATAAACTCATGCGACAAGCAAATAGGGACGAAAATGATATCATGCACTGCGATTTAGGTTTTTTTCTATTTTCTGTTTTAGGCAAATGTTTCCTAGATTTCAGGACATCTCTGATATGGTAAACACATCCCAAGGGGTCAGAGACGTGTCTCCTGCAACTATGGTTTGTAACTACCACCGCCAACTCTACCTTATTCATAAATGCACTAACAACTAGCACCAAGATTTTGATAGAATCTAAATCACAAAATCAAAATCCAATTACACCCTATGTGTCCAAGGACACTTTCCAAGAGTGTTTGAGACACGGAAATAATATATAAGATTGCAAGTTAAATGGCACCTTAATCCTAACAAAGAAGACACTTGAGGACATTCATATCCTCATTGATGACAATTCCATCACAATTGTTGTCTCATCGTCTTTGGGTCTTGGTCTACATTCGTTTCCACAAGATTCTAGATTGTCACAATCTTCAATTAGACTTGGAACTCCTAATTTCATTGTGGCACCTCTCAACACCAACATGGCAACATTTGAGTAGCTTCTAGATACATCATACATTCTTATCTTTCTTCCCTTGTATTCCTTTTTGGAATCAAAATATCTTGCATACTCCTTTGTGTTTCGTTCTTCTTAAGGGGAAAAATATTGTTTAGCAATTAAGGGTTCTTTTCAACATTCAATGTTGAGCATCTACCATCAACATAGGAGACTACATTTTAAGTGTAGGAGTTGTGTGATCTCTCTTCTTTTTACTCTTTTTGGAGGGAAGTTATGTCTTACAAGTTTTCTCTTTCTCATCTTCTGAGGGGAATCATTTTGTACATGGATACACATTTGTTGAGATCCATTCATATATCCTTTGTACCCATCTATGCTATGCTTATGGGGGGATGTTGGTGCATATTTGTTTTCTTGCATTTAGTTAATTACTTTATTGCATATTTGCACCTAAGATAGGATAAGCTTGCTTAGGTAGGTATCTACTCAGGTAGGTTGCATTTGCACATGTAACTTGTACTTTCTTTGTTTAGTGGAATTGTACTACACACATGTGAGTATATCTCCTTTATCCCACATTGGTTGTAAATTCACATCTCTTGGTGGTATATCCTATATATACCCATCTCACATACTCTTGTAAATAATCTCTTGTAATCTCATTTGTATATTTGCATATTTTGACGGAATAGAATTATTCTCATTTTGTGTCTTTATTGCACTTCCATTGAAGCTCCTTGATCTTGGGTGGCTATCTCCATAGCCAAATCTTATAGAATGACCTTGTCTTTGTGCAATGCAATCTTGAATTGCATGAAAATAAGGTAGAGAATCCTACCACACATCATGCACTTGACCTCAATGAAATTGATCCATATTCAAATTGGATTGCTAAAGATGTGGGTCCATTGTTTATTGCTAATGAGATGGCTAATTTGGAGAAGGATGCAGCCAAATGACAAGCAGATGTGGGACCACATGAGGAGGCAAAAGGCAAGGTTGGCATGTCATTAGGGGCAGGTTCACCACATACACAACTTGATCTTATGTCTAAAGTTCCTATTGAGGCTCTTATTGAGAGGATATTATAGTTATACCATCAAGTTCCATGACACCCACACATTGGCAACATACTTTCCTGAACTTCAATTGTAGAAGAAGTTTATGATTTGTAATTTTTATTGATATGGAAACTTGAAGTTCATATGTATTGAAAATTTGAACTCGTTTTTTGGTTTATGATATGCATTGAACTCTAATTTTGATATATATGTATGTGTGTGTGTGTAGGAAATCAGTAACATGTTCCATAAATTCAGTAATGTGAATGTTTTTGAAGAACATTATTTCAAATTTATGTATTTTTTAATATGCGATAAATTTGCCGAGTTTTTCCCCAAGTTTTTGGCAAGCCTCGAGTTTTTAAAATTTTGGGCCAGCCAAGTAATTGCAGAGTCCAAGTTTTTTAATTATGATGTTTAAGATGTTATCAATAAGCTGGGAATAGATACAGAAGAACATCTTGACATAAGATACATTCACACAACAGACTAGTAACCAGAATCAAAGGAACCACTGTTGATCTCTTCAAGGCCCTAACAAGCTAGCAAAAGAGACACTTGTCTGCAATATGAGTTATTTAATGATATAATAATGTATTTTGTAGCTTAATTACAGATAGCTATGGTAGGGAGACTTAAGAGAAAAGGATATAAATTAAAATAACCCTTTGTTGTCTTACAATTTAATCCTTTAAAACTTCTATTTTCCAAATAAGTAAAAGCTAGCAGGAAAGGAAGAAATTTTCTCTAGCAATAAAGAGAAGTTTAATAAGGATCAATCTCTCTTGAGAAGGGCACAGTAAACTTCAGAGAATGAAATTTGACTTGTAAAGACTTTATGGTCATTTATGGTATTACATCAGAAAAGTAGGGCTAACTTTTCTTAGACCTATTGAATATTCTGAAAGTGCAAGAATGCGAATTTGCTATTTTGGAGTTTAAATGAAGTTATAGAGGAGTTTCGACACTCCAATGTGATGCACACAGTGAAGGTCCAAAGGATGCAAAAGTGTTGATGATTCAGAGCACCTACAAACATATTTTTTTGCACCTCCGTTGTGTGTAAATGGAATTTGTGTTATGTGCATATCAGTGCTAGTGAGAACAGACTCGCAATCAACCAAAAAAATCCATTGGATGGTGGGAGCTACATGAAGATGGAGTTCCAGCTCTGCAAATATTTGTCAACAGTCTCCTTTCTCAAGTGACTCATTTCTCTAAGCATTAAGTCTACTTATAGTTCATCCAACATATCAATTCTGCCTCTCCATCTAAAATTATGCATTGGAAACTTGTAGAATGCCGGTAACCAAATGATGATTAACTGGGTCATCCAATTGAACTGCAAGCGCACATCAAAAGAAAGCCAAACATGTCCGAATGTTGCAGATTGGCTTAAATCTTCCAAGTAATTGTTAAATTCAGAAAATTACATGCAGATCAGCTAGTAAAGATTTTTTAACAAGTTTGACTTTGACTTCATGTTGTTAACCTAGCTAAATGTTGCTACAAATAGGTAGCAATGATGATGTCATAAATGATTGTATCATGTCATTAGTTTTGTTATCTTCCTCTTTGTTTCCTGACTTGAATATCATCTGTTTTTGTTCTGAGATTTTCTTCCGTCAACTTGAAAATGTGGTTAATTGTATACCTTTGAGGTGAAAGCCTACCACAGGCCATAACAGTAATCCACTTTACAAAGTTTATTCTCGTCAGTGAGTCTAGCTCTCTAGCAAAGACCAAATTTTCCATGTGGTTTCTTCTACAAATTTGTCCCAATGTTATACCAAGTTTCGAGAAAGAGGGGAGACAAGGATACAGGGATGTTTTGGAGACAGCGAAAAAAGATCACACAAATTTTAGCACACAGCATGGTTGATATGGGTCTCAATATTTAAAGAAAATATAACTTCTTATATGAAAAAATGTTTACAAAATTTATGATATATCATGGATTCACATAACTGAGCAACAATTTGTTTTGACTTATAGCCCAGTTAAAATGGTGGGATAAAACACTATTTGTTTTCTCTGCTTGTATTTCTTAGAAGTAATTTTTTCATACCTATTTCTAATATAGCTTTTTTAAATAATTAGTAAGCCGGCATGGAACCCATAGATCCTCATGTCCCACATTTGAATTGTAGAAATGCCTGAAAGAGGAGAGAAAACTACCTTCCAGTTTGTTGTTTGTCCAAACATTTAGCAAACGGATAGAAAAAATTGCGCAAAAGGAACTGCCTTCAGCAGCTTTTCACACAATTTCCTATGCATGCTTGGGATGTTTTTATTTTGAAAAAATTCTCTGTAAGAAACAAAGGATATGGCTATCCTGTTACTTAGTTAATAAGATCTCAAAATATGCAGAAGCATTGGAACAATAGAGAGACAAAAAAGCAAAATCGGGTCATCTGAATCTTTGCTCTGGCCTTCTTATTATTTTCCCATTTCATCTATATCTACTTTCAATGCATATATAGCTCATGGCTTTGAGAGATTTAGATGATTCAATGTCGTATGTGATCTATTCAATTCATGGTACCACCTACACTTTTCCTTTTGGTGAGAATTCCCTTTGTTACACCCCATGTGTTATTACCTATTTTACTATTACCTTATTTGGTGAATTACTTTAATAAATGTGAATGTGTTTATTTATGAGTTTTGATGGAGTATGCTGAAAGAATGTTTGATTCAATTAAATGCTTTATGATTTCAGTATATGAAATATATAATGTGAATATGACATGTATGAGAAGTATATGAATGCATTGATTCGGCTAACTACTACTATGGTGAACTAAATTGAAATGCAGGAATAGGTTCAAGCCTCCGGAAGAGAGGGGAAGTATCACTCAAGAGAAGAACTTGGTCCGGTAACCTTTAATTCAGTCTTACTGAGCATTCACACACTCACACCCTAGATGTTCTTAGTTGAGTCAAGCCAGTTGGGTAGATAGTAAGTGATCTTTAGTCTAGTTGTGTATGCTTATATTGATTTGTGATCTTGTTTATGAATGTACGGAATGAGGTATGAGATGAGTCTTGATGATTAGTGGAAGTCTTCTTTGCATGTTTATTTGTATATCGATGAGATATATGCATTTAATGTATATATATATGTATATATGTACATGTCTTTGGTAAACTCATACATGTGAGTAAATATGTACATGAGTATATGTAGGTAGATGTACCTACGCATGCTCATGGACAGATTGCCCATATGCATGGGAATAACGTTTGGACTAGTGACATATATATATGTGTGTGTGTGTGTGTGTAAGTCGTAATAACATATATATATATACACGTAATACCATTCTTAATGTTTATATATAATATAAATGTGTTTGTTAATAAAATGTATTCGATAAACTTATGGAATTAATATATATATATATATACTTAAATGGATAAAAGTGTGTGTATATATGTATATATGTATATATGAATAAGCTTTGGATATAATTCCCAAGCGCATTAATAAGCGCTGATTATTATTGTTAACATTATAAAGCAAAGCACATATAGTTATATATGGTGCATAAAGCATTTATCATGCACAAGTATATGGCGCAGCATATAGAAAAGGAAGCCAGCGCATAAGTCTTTTAAAGACTAAGTCAAAGTATGAAACCCAAAGCATGCATAAGATATATTGTTGTGTAAGCATATTGAAGAGTTAATGCTGTTTAAACCTGTAGACTTTGTCAAGCCGTGCCTATAAAGGTGGCACCAAGAGTTTAGAGGTGGCGCCATATTTGTTTGAAGTTGGAATGTAATAGAAGTCTATGAATTCGTATAAACCTACAAATAAGTGTTTTGAATCAGTCAATTGCGAACTTGGCAGCATTTTGAAATGGAATTTGAATTAGGAAACCTGTTTTGAGCTTGTTGTCCCAAAAACTAAGTCGACTCAGCCATGAAATTGTCATGTGTTGCAAACCTGTGAGTGAGTCGTTGCATGAGGAAGAGGTGGCAAAAATACTTAGTTGTTTGTAGCCTTCGGTTGCTCACAAATTAGTATAAATAGAGGTGCTCACTCTTCCAAATACATCACTTTTCATTCTGATTTCTTAAGAGTTATTCTGCTGCAAATTTAGTGCAAGTGAGTTAAGAGTTTGTGAGATTGAGAGTAGTATTGTTGTTTTATATTTGATTTGTTGAGAGAATTGGAGTGAAGCTAGTGGAGGTGCTTGAGTAGTTCGTAGAAGAAGTTGCGAACGAACTTGAGGAGAGGATTATCCAATTGGAAGCTTTTTAACAGACATGTTGATTTCTGCCTCTTTATTCTTTTGTTGGAAAGATTGTTATTTTATTGTCATGATTGAAAGATTGTCTTTACTTGTGTGAAATGTTTGGATATGCTTGCATATCACTTGTTTATTTCTTGTTTTGCGAAACCTTACTTTTGATATTTACTCATATAGATATGTATACATTGAGTATATTATTATATGGATATAAATACTATTTGTACTATACATAGATTGTTAGTACCTTACAAAGTATAGTGATACTCTAGATGCGTTGCATGAGATAGAGTTGCTTTGAATTATTTGATTATCATGTTAGATTATGTGAGTCAAATGGAAGGTTATTCTTGGGATTAGGATAATCCACAGGAAAGGGAATAATCTAGAATATAATAGAATATAATAGAATACTAATGGTCAAAATACAAATCAAGCAATTGTAGTGGTGAATATAAATGACCCTCACTCAAAGTACTAGGTGTTGAATCTTTGGCCAAAGAAGTGTAGGTAGCCACTGTCTACGCTTTCAATTCAATGTGATCCAAATACATACTAGGCTGAGAATATCATAGAATTAGAGGTTGAGTTTATGGTAAGCTCTAGACATGTAGGACCACTGTGCTCAGAAAAGGCAATTTGAAGGATGAGGATACCAAACCAATCTCTTCATTGAAGGGTAGGGCCATCTACCAGTTTGGTAAATGTGTGGGAGACCGCAATTAGTCCATGGTTGGCAGAAAAGCGCTTGAGTGATGCTTTTCCTCATGCAGTTGGCAGCCAAGATTTGGGAGAAGGATATTTTGGACCATTTGTATTTCTAGTTCATGTAAGCTTGTTTAAAGCTATGTACGTACCATGTGTCCATCTTTATGGAAATTGTAATGTGAAACATTATCTTGAATATATTTATGTAAAGTTACATCATACTTATATTATTGGAAATGATTCTTGAGTATGCAATGGAAAAGTTTGGATAAAGTTATATTTCAAATGATGCATTTATTATTGAATAGAAAAGAAAATTTTATTGCTCCACATTGGATGCATAGATAATTACATGTGGGTAAAACTAAGTAGATTTACTAGGGAGAACAATGGGCATGTTACACCCTTTAAGAGTACATAAGCTCTTTGAATAAGGTCTTTCACACAGAATAGAAGCTATGTTACTCTAAGACCTAAACAAAGGGCCAAGAATTATTAGGAACACAATCATCTTTTAACATATGTGCAGAGAAAAAGGAAAACAAAATTTTGCATTACATTTACAAAAAGAGAATATTCCTGGAGCAGATCATATTCTATAAAATTTCATGTCACATTTTTTATTTATCGTCCATGTTGGTTACATTGATTCACTGTACATGTGTAAATAATAACACACTATACATATCTTTGTAAGGGATGTATTCTCCATAGATGACATACAAGTTCAATTTCAAATCCAAAAGGGTGTATGGTACGTACACCTCAAACAATATATAAGGTAAGTAGAAAAAGAATTCCCTCGCAGGCCTCCACAAGGGGAATTCATACTTCAGATTGGTGTCTCACTTGGCAATAACCTAAAATACTACCTTTACCTTTACATTCACTCTGTCTTAAGGATGTGGAAAAGAATTGGATGTCTCAAGAATACTTGACTTAGATTTAAAAAGCAATTATTGTCATATGTGCTCAGCCTTGTTTGCTTCTCATGGCAGTTTGCTCAAAAATACTAAAAAAATCTTCTGAAATTGCTCACAAAGTTGTTAAGAAGCAGCAAAAGACAGTTAATGCTTCCAATCAACATTTAGAAAAAGAGCCCTTTGCCAAATGAATAGTGTAGTATTAGTAATAATGTTCTAACTAATATATAAGAATTATATCTGTGTAGATTCATAATGAACGTATTTTACACCTCTAGTAGTTGGCATTGCAGCTGCTGCATGCTGACTGACTCTATCATCCATTTCAACCAATCTTCAAATGCAGTGATAGATCTCCATGTCCACAATTGTGTTTACCTGTTTCGTTGTATCTACTTCCAATGTCTAAACAGCATGTGGCTTTCTAGGCAGTAAGTTGTCCATTATTGTATACGATCTCCATCATTTATCATTTGGAGAGCCTTACATTTTGAGTGCATTAACACTTGAATAAAGATCTTTCCCTACACGTAGGAGTGACAGCCCCTTAAATAGAGGAACAAGAATTTTCAGGATTCTAATCGTGTTAGACTTAAACTGACTTGCAAGGAAAAAGTGAAAGGAGAGATTGCACTGGGTTTTATCAGAAGAATTGTCCTGAAGCAGATATCACATTCTCTAAAGCTTCACAGATTACAATCCATAAATTCTTCATTGTCTGTCCCATCCTTTTCATCATTGATGTACAAAAATGTCAAGCATCTCTTTTCTTTATCTACCACAGATATATTGAAATAATAGCATAATGAACATTTATCATCCGGTATCAAAGCTGACAGAGCAGTTCATTGTCTCAAAAAATAAAAGCAATTAATTGAAACAGAAAGGCAACTATTGTCATGCTCCTTTCAAATTTGTTATCTTCTCAAAGTAGTTATTTAGAAAATGTCACACACAAAAAAATTGTCTAAATTGCTCATAATATTTTAAACAGCAAGAAAAACCAACCAATGCTGCTTCCATACAAATTTAAGAACAAAAATACTCGATCCAACTAAATGGTAATATTTTGGCATACTTCATGTTAACTTTCACCTGTGTAAATTCATGAAGAATATCTCTATGCCTTGCAAGCTTCTGTGTAACAGAAGTAGTTGGTGTTGCAGCTGCTGCACTCCGACTCATTGCATCATTTGTGTCCAGCAACTTCTCAAGCAATGACTGAATCTCCATCTCCATTGATTTCCATGATCGATCACCTGCAATAACATCTGTTGATGATCCAGCATCATTATAGCCTGCATTAAAAAGTCAAAATGTACAATATCTTTTAATATGTCAATCTGTCAACTAACCAGAATTTAATTAAAACAGGAAAAATAATTGAAATAAGAAAAGGAAAACCACCACATAGCAGTAGAAAATTTCCTACAGAGTACATATTTGTTATCTTTTGCTTCCATTATGCAAGGCCCACCAGTGTTTGACCCTTGCTATGTCCTGATCTTTTATCAATACTTATGTTTTTGATTATGCGTAGAACAGGTTTTGAAGGGACCCCAAAATCCTTTACAACATAAACCAACTAACACAAAAGTCAGCCAACAGCAATACTGCAGCCAAGCTGCCTCCTTACAACAGCTACCACACAAAATAGCCTACCCAAGGGCAAACAAAGGACAACACCCAACAATACAAGCTGCCTCCTTATCAATGCTTATGTTGGAGTATGTCATGCCCCTGCCAGCAAATAAATCACGAGAAGCAGATCCCGATTTTTACGAGAGGAAGAAATAAATGATATCGCCGACTCTAAAGAAGGGTCAATTAAAGTTGAATAAAATATCATTTAAACAGCAGCGCTTAATTAGAGAGGTGTGACTCATGGCAAAGAAAATGATTGATGAAAAGGTGTGACCCCTCCGAGGGGAAGATACAAAGGAGGAATCAATTGAGCATATCAAGGAAGGGAAGAAGATTGGAAAAAGGAAAATAAGAAATTGAAACACAAGATATCTGTTGGAAATATATTGTTTTCAGCAAGAATATTATTGAGAAGTAAGTTTGAGAATATAAATTAGGAATAGCTATATATATCATAACTGCATAATGATATTTTATTACCAATTAATATAATAGATTCCTTTTAGCAATCTATTTTGAATTTATAGAAGTATTTTGCAAATAGGGAGGCTGATCAACCTTCCGAGTTCACGACTTCTGAGTTCACGAGATGTAAAGTACCGACCTTTACTTCATCAAGTACGTCACCCCAAGATCCAACAATTTGTGGGCTAGGAGGCGTATGAGTGTTCCTGGGCTTGTTGAGGAAGGCAGTCTTCATGCATCTTATCAAGCACGTCACCCCGAGATGGATGGAATGGAGCTCCTACCATGCTCATGGGTTGGGAGGCGAATGAGTGCTCCTGGGCTTGATCGAGGATGATGGAGCGCCTCCAAGGTGGATTGAGGGATAGAGTGGCCCTAAGATCTTGCCATGTTCATGGGCCGGGAGGCGGATGAGTGCTCCTGGGCTTGAGGGTCTTCTCAAGTACGCCACCCCAAGATGGATGGATGAGGGTCCACCCATGCTCTCACAATACAAGGACAACCATCCTTGAGATTGCAGTTTGCAAACATTTCAAGTGAATTCCTAATATGATTGGCTATAGGGATGTGCCTTGGAATAATCATTAGTAATGTCAAGATATTCTGAATTCAAATGTTAATGATGCTATGAACAATAGATCTAACTATTATGATGTATTGCTCTCAATATTATAATATTGTATTTATTAATTTGAATATTACCGTAAAGTCGATACTTGTTATTACTAATATCAGTTTTTAGTGATTATTATTGTTTAACAGGCCTAAAACTAGGAATTTACCAAAAGGGGACATTACAGAGCATGTTTTGATAAGTTGATTGATAGATAGATTATCTACAGAGTGTTTTGGGGACTAAATGCTTTTGGTGCTTAGAGTGATGCCATAAGTATGGTTAAATAGACTAAACGATATGGTGGATTATCATGCCTTGTGATGTTGATACCTATAGTGACCACTATGATAGCGAAATTATTCTACATTTATGAGGTATGTGACATTATTTTTATGATTGAACCCATAGTATACAAACTTGCAGAGTACTCATGGAATTTTTTGTTCAGTGTGTAATTGTATACTCTACATGTTAACTCACAGGTTTGTGAGGCTTAGTTTTTAGTGAGTTGCAAGGGGAAAATCGGGTGAATACTCAGAAACTCTTTGAGTCCATGCTGAATATTCAGCCACATGCAGCAAACGCCCAAAGCTGAAGCTCACACAGCAGTTGAGCATCCTTGAGAACAATTTGAAAAAAAATTATAGCAGATCTGAAGAGCAGATTTGAGGAATTTCATGTTTGCAAGTTAGTTTTTCCTTTTTCTTTTACAATTTTTTTCCAAGCCTGCGAATTTGTTCTAGCATTTTAACAATAAATTTGTAAACATTATTTACAATTTGACTTGCAATGAATTCGTTTTATGAAAATATATTGCTGATTTATACTTTTTTAATGAAATTGCTGTTTTTTTTGTGAACAAAGGGATTTACAATTTAGAGTCAAAAAAAGAGTATTTTGGTTCAATTAATTAATGGCATTGCTATTCAATTATCATATTATGTTTGTAATGCATCTTATGTATGAATTTTATTTTATTTTTCATATTCATATCACTATATTTATTTTTAAACATTGATTTTTTTGGTATTTAAACAAGCTGCAGGTTAGATACAACAGCAGCCAGCTCCACGTTAGACTCAACATTAGTTAGTGGAAGCTGTCTTGCTGGAAGTAACGACCCCATTTGGAAATATGCGCTAATGGGACTAGTATTGGGGACTGTGATTTGTCTTTTATTCACAAAAAAGTTTAGTGGAGGCATTGATTGCCTCAAATACCATATTGCAAGCATTCCTAACTGTAACGCCAAGCCATTTGAAAAAGCCAAAGAAAAGGAAAAATAAGAGATGCAAGCACTCCTTGCATTGCTGGATAAGAACAAACAAGAAAGGGCAAGGACACAAGTAGCCATAGTAGCAGCCATTAATCCAAATATGCAAGTGGAAACAATGGTAGATATGGCAAGCATTGTGGGCTCTAGTCGTGGTCCACGAATACAAAGCACATCCACCTCATCCAATTGAAGCAAAGCCTAGTCACAAGGACTTTTTGCACCTGTAAATATATTTGGAGCACAAACTTCATTGCAAGGTACAAGGTGGAACAAGGAGATGCATCAAGAAGCAAATAAGATATGTGCAGATATCTGGTTTTACAACAGCCTTCCCTTTAATGTGGCGAAGAGCCCATACTAAAAGAATTTGGTAACAGTATTGACAATTGAAGAGGAGGGCTACAAGGCACCTTCTCCAAGAGACTTAAGTGAGAAGTTGCTCCAAGATAGTTGTTGAAGATGCAAAGTTAATTCTAAAAGAACAAAAGAGGCAGTGGCAAAATTTGGAATGGACTATTCTTTCAAATGGGTGAGCAGATGGAAAGAAACACACCCTCATCAATTTTTTGGTGGCTCCAAATGGTGAGATGGTTTTCTTGAAGTCAATTGATGCCTTTAAAAACTAAAAAATGCAAAAAAATTGAGCCTAATGTTGGAGCAAATTGTCTTAGAGGTGGGCATAGAGCATGTGGTGCAAATTGTCACTGACAATGCAATGGTGTACGTGATGATTGAGAAATTGCTTCGGGAGTGGCATCTGTCACTCGTTTGGAATCCTTGTGAAACACATTACCTTGAACTCCTTTTGGAGGACATAAGCAAAAAGTGATTGGGTATGATTGGTTGTAGAAAGTGCAAAGAACATCACAAAATATATTTTTAATCACCCTTGGGTTCTCAACTTGATGAGAAATTACACCTAGGGAAATGAGCTTATGTGAATGGGCATAACAAAATTTGCAACTAAATTCCTAATGTTGCAAAGCATTACTAGTTTGTTGGCATCCTTGAAGTAGATGTTTGTGAGTCAAGCACGGCTTGACTCAACATATTCAAAGAAAGCTAATGGAGAGAGGACCACAAAAACAGTTTTTAATAGTGTCTTTGTGAAGAGAGCTACAGAGATCGTCAAGGTAGCTTCAAACTTCAATTCAACTTTTAAATTGAATTCTTTACTTTTTAATTTCAAAAGTATTTACTTTCATTGTAAATTTGTAACTTTAATTTATTTGTACTTGTACGTGTCAGAGCCTTTGGTGAGAGCTTTGCTCTTAGTGGATGGGGATAAAACTTAATGTGATACGTTTATGAAGCCATATCTTGAGCCAACGAGGCAATCTAAAACTATTACAAGGGGGATAGAGATAGATTTGATCCCATTTGGAATATAATTCATTGGAGGTGGTACAATTAACTCCACCAACCTATCAATGCAATGGGATACTTCCTCAACCCCAAGTCTTTCTTCTTTGATAACTTCACAAATTCTAATGGGCCTCTCAACATACATTAAGAAGATGACATGTAAGATTGAAGTAAGGTACCTCGTTCTTTTTAAGATGTAGAATTACAAGCAAGCTAAAGGAAAGCTCTTTTTTTCGACACTAGCTTTTCAAGGGAGATTCATCCAAATACCAAGTAAAAAAATTAGAGCCTTTGCTTATATTTTACAAACTAGGCAAAAAAATTGGAGTTTTTACTTATATCTTACAAGCTAAAAATTACAATTAGTAATAAAACATTGCTTTCTTACAAACTTTTGAATATCTTATTTGTAGGTTCTTGGTGGGAACCAAAAAGATTGGCATGGAAATACCCCAAATCTTCAAAACGAGCCCTCTAAATTTTGTCTCAACCTTGTAGCACTTCTTACTGTGAGCACAGCAGGAGTTTGTTTGACACCATTCACATGAAAAAGCGGAATAGGTTGACTCAATGACACCTCAATGACTTAGTTTTCATGCAATAGAACCTTCAACTTCGCACAAGAAAGATGGAGAACAAATTACAAGAGCTTATAGATTTGGATGAAATTGATCTCTACAATGACTAAACTATGCAGTGTGAGAAGCCATCATTCTTTACAAAGGATGAGATTGCTGATTTTGAAGAGGGTGTAGATGAAGCAAAAGCAAGAGAGATTGTATTGTATGACATCAATGTTATGAATCAATATGTATTAGATGCACATCACAAGTTTTGTTAAGATTCAATATATCATTCAAGTAAACAAAGACACCAAAATCTATGAATGGTCTCGATACCTCATTCAACAACCTCATCAAAGAGACACACAAATTACACAAACCAAAAAAAAAAAGTATAGACTACTCATACAAATCTTATCTTTAATATCATTTCCATACATCCTCACCTTAATATTTACTCAATAATACCCAAATTTCAATTTCAACTTGGTAAAGTACTTAACATGCTAAAGTTTGTTCAACAAATCATCAATATATCAAAGAAACTATGTACTCTTAATGGCTGTTTTATTTAAGGTCTACTCTTAATGGTTGTTTTATTTAAGGCCCTACATCAATACACATCCTCCATAAACCATCATTTTTAGGCACATTAACAATAGGAGAACCACATGGAGAAATGCTAGCACAGATTACACATTGATCTAACAAACCTTGTAACTGTTTGTCTACCTCATTAGCCTCCATAAAATGATCACAAATAGGGACCAATTTTGGAAAAAGGACAATCTGGTAGCAATTGGATCTAATGTTGAACCACTCTCTTTGATGGCATACCCTTAAGCTTTAGGAAAGCTTCACTAAATTGCTGCAACAACTCGTCAACTTGTTTTTAATCTTTGTTAGTAGGCATGCTAGAAGAAACCATCATCTATTTAACCATCTTCCTATTTTGCTTAAGAAGCAAAGCAAAATTCCCACTAGCATTAATCAATCTTTTGGCATGATTGGAGCTTACCAAGGAGATCTTTAATCTACCTTCACATGCTTCGACAATGTTACATTCTCCATCTTAAATCAAATTGTACTTGCTCACTAACTCTCATGAAAATGGCATCTCTCACATACATGCATGGGCTGCCAACAAGTACACCACAAACATCAGGAGGAACAACATCTACCACAACTCCATCAATGAAATATTCGTTCATCCCAAACTTAAGTTTGCGCTATTTAGTGACCTCTATCTCCACCACTTGTTTCACCCACCCCAAAGCGTAAGGATTAGGATGATCGTATGTAGCCAACCCAAGCTTCTCTACCAACACTTTGGAAATTAAATTAGCTTGAGAAGAAGAATCGAAATGAGCATCAACTTTTGACTTCTCAATTTCAACCTTGATCTGAAAGAGTATGGTAAGTTCACATTTATCATGAGCCTCATTGCTAGTCAATCCTACCTCTCTTCAATCAAAAGTACAAGCAATCTTCTCATCCAAATTAGAGCAGCTCTTTTTTGCCCTTCCTTCCAAGTAATCCATAGCCTTTTTTGTTCTTATACGAGTGAATGAAAATGGGCAAATGAGAACCTTAAACTGTTCTTTGCCATGTAATTCAATAAGCAGGTGGCAGATGCATCATTTTAGTTGCAAACCAGTTTGGTTTCCATCTTGAAGATAAATGGACTCTAAATTTAAATAGATGGCTAGGGGTAATGTTTTGCAAATTAAATATATGGTTAGGAAGATAAAGCAAAGGTGGGGCTTTTTGGAGAAAAACTTTATTAGAAGTGCATGTCTATATTAGGAGTGCATGTAAGTGTAGAAGCAGGCTTACTTGTCTATAAATATGCAAGACTTACTGTAATGAGGATATTTTATTTATGCAAAATTGTGTGATCGTACTAGACAAGCACTTAATACCAAAGAAGTAAAAATCATGAAAAAATCACGATCATACATGATTAATTGCGAGATGGAAAGGATCCTTCCCTGTTAAAATTGCAATTTTCAAATAAATCATTGATTGCCAATTTTTTTACCTTTTTAATGATTTTTTCACATTTAATCACAATTTTAATGATTTTTTCATGTTTTTTCACATCAAATTGTGCGCAATGCAGGTTTGACCAATTTCAGTGTTTTTTTATGCACAATATATTTTACAATCATGATTTCCTTTCAATAGGGTTTACACAAAATACTCATGCAATCTGACGCATTTTTTCATGTTTTCCAAGTAATTTGCTATGAGGAATTCACACAATGTGAAGCTAGGGCATTTTTCACTTGCTCAATGACTACAAGTGCATTTTGAAACCACAATGAAGGGACGGTTTTCGGTGTTGAAGTTTGTAATGCCCACACGTTTGTGCCTTGAGTTGACCGTTATCGGCATTGTATTTCCAACTATTTATCATGGGATGCATAGGTCATACTTGTATATGTTGCTTTGAGTGTTTATTGATGTTTTAGCTTCACCATTTTCATTAATAAATATGGTTATTATGGCTGATTATGCATTTAATGTCCTATGTCAACCAAGTCGTAGATGATTTGTAGGAGATGCAATAATTTGTTATCATGTCATGATATTTTATGCATTGGTTGGTGTGTTGCCAAATGAGTTATTGTATGCTTTTATGGCATGTGTTTATACCACTCGCATGTTTAGTGTTGGTGTTCCCTTGCATGTTGGTTGTCGGTTTTGCCTGTGGTGTGATGTGTGTATGGTGTTATGACAAGTTCCTTGTGAGGACTTGATGTATTCCATTACATATTGTTGCACTTGCATTGAAGGTGTGAGCACCTTTATGCATTGATGTTGTGATTGGCATCTGGATTATGTTGCATACTTTGAGATGCATATATTATGCTTTCTACGATTTGATTATCATGGTGTGTATTCCATTACTATCCTTATATGTGTTAGAGTTATAGATGTGATTATTAAATAATCTCAACATCTTGTATTCTAATTGATTATCACATTTCTATGTTTGGGTGACATGCATTGATATTGAGTTATTCTAGATGAGAGGATTATACGATGTATATGATATTGTACCCCATTGGATGATTATGCATTGCTTAACTATTATGTATGGAGAATGTATGCTTGACATGTGACTTGAGTGTGCAATTATAGGGTTATTTCTTCACTAGAATAAGCAGGTAGGTGTTATTTCCCCAACGGTGGTTATATCAAAGATGTCACTTTGGGTCAATGTGTTTGGTAGCCACTATCACACTTAGTTCAAGTGTGAGATGAGTCTTGATTCTTCCCTTTGAGTTTGGATCCGAATCAGTTGTGATTCAAGAATTCGTACGTTGTGGAAAACTTGTAAATGCATGATTGCAATTGTTTATTTCCCCGTTTGCATTTCAATTATATTTCAGAGGTTAAATCATTGTGTTTTAAATGGCATTTGATGAATTTTGAAAATTGGGAAATTTGGGAAAGAAAAAAGAAAATGCTAGTTATGTGCATTGGAAATTATATTCGATTTATTTTAATCAGATTATTTGCAAATTGAAATTCTTTCATCGGTTGGGGAAAATTGAGTTGGAATATTGCATTGTTAAGTAAATTGACAATGGGATTCATTCATTGCTTGGAAAAATAATTTGAATTAATTAATTATCCTTGAAAATGGAAAATGGCATTATGTATTTTAAGTCATTTGTTAAATGCAAATTGGTGAGAAGAAAATTAGAAAAGGAAATAAAATGAAAAAAAAAAAACTCCCTCTCTCTCTCAAGTCTCAACACACTCTCCTCAAAATGAAATGGAAATTGTTGAATCTGAATTGCTAGAAATGGATTTTGGTGGAACTTGCTGATTGCTTATGGAAAGATTGCCAAGATTGTGTGCATGAAAAGAGCCTCTCCATTATTTTTCACTTGTGAAGGAAGGTAATTTCATTAGTTTTAATTGCATTTAAAATGAAATCCTTTCATTTAGCCATGCCAACATTAGTTGGAGTCATATGGCATCATTCTATAGGAACATTTTAGATTTGAATTTGTAGTTTATATTTTGTATTTTTAATTTTTGAAAACTTACATTTTGAGGCCAAACTATGGCATAATTTTTTAAAATTGAGATATGTGAATTTTAATGCAACAAAGCCGTTGTTGTGCGTGTATAAATCAAAATAGCATTTTTAATTTTTGGAAGTTTTTGTTTTTGAAAAAGTTAGATTTGCAAGCATTCATCAATGGAGGAATTGGGGGTTTGCTAGGTTTTCATGTGAAAAATTATTTTAAAACTTTCAAATTTAGAATGATTTCAAAAGAATTAGAATGGAGGAAAATAAGTCTCACTATTTTTTTTTGGAGAATCTTTTAGGACTATGTCCAAGTGTTGTCCCACTTTTGTTACCTTGGTTTTCATTCCATGCTCAAATAGTGTTTGGATGTGATGCACCTAGGATTTTGTTAGTTTTCTTAGATCAGATTATTTAATCAATTGAATAAAAGAAATGCAAAACATAAGACAATGAACACAACAAGATACCCTGGGAAAACCCTCCTCTTGAGGGAGAAAAACCCAGCAAATATATCTCTTATATATTGAAGGAATAAGAGCAGAAATCTGCTTGAACTCAGGCCCAACACAATGCCGAATTTGATACAATGAATAATAGCATCTCTCTTAGATGCAAAGATACAAATGAATATGTTTCTCCTTGAAATCGGTCTGCTGCTACAAAATGATGATCTGCTGTTCAAGTATGAACTTCTTCTAGGTATGCGAATCCAAGTATGAGCTTCTTCTATGACTGCGAATTCTGCTCTGCCAAAATAGCGAACTTCTTTGTGTGTATTCGAATGTGTATCAACATCAAAAGGTGACTTTGTATATATACCTTCTTGGCGCCTCTTCATATAGGTCGGCCTTATGATAAACATTTAATAATAAATAAAGTCGGCCAGAATAAGTACATTGAATAACTTAATTATAAGGTCGGCCCATGTATTAGTGAAGACCGACGCTGAATTAACATCAACACTCCCTCTCAGCTAGGGATGAACTACCATCTGCACAAGACACATTATGTTAGAATGAAAACAAAATAAAATATCACCTCAACGTGATATTAACCATTATGGCTACTCCCATAGATGGTAAAAAACTCATCACGGATTCTCTCACGTGATGTTGTCATGGAGTCACACACATGACATCCACCATAGCTTCTCCCAGAGGGTGGAAACAAGGGCTTTCACCTCAACTCTCTCTCATCAGAGAATTGCATTATCAAGGACTTACACCTCAACTCTCTCTCAGCAGAGAATTGTATTAACAAGGGCTTGCACCTCAACTCTCACTCAGCAGAGAGTTGCATTCTCAATAAGGATCACTGATTACTGAGACTCTTTCTCAGTCAAGGCTGCATTCTCCACCATACCAAGTTTCTCTCGGAAGTATACAAACTTCATCCTGGCGAGAGGCTTGGTGAGAATGTCTGCCGTTTGCTCTTCAGTGCTGATATACCTCAACTGTATAGCTTTCCTTTGCACCATATCTCTAATATAGTGGTACTTGATCTCAACATGTTTTGTTCTGTCATGAAACACAGGATTGACAGAAAGCTTCACACAGCTTTGATTATCACAGTGTATGATAGTAGGCTCCATTGATTGACCAAACAATCCTGCAAGGAGCTTACGAAGCCACACTGCCTCACGAGCTGCCACACAAGCTGCAATATACTCTGCTTCAGTTGTACTCAAGGCCACTGAAGACTGTTTCCTGCTACACCAGGAGATCATAGCAGTCCCCAAACTGAAGCAACAACCAGAAGTACTCTTCCGATCTGAGACACATCCTGCCCAATCAGAATCAGTAAAACCATGCAGCTCCAAATCCACATTTGAAGAATATCTCAACCCATATCCAATTGTGCCACATAAATATCTCAGGATATGTTTAGCTGCTACAAGATGTATTTGCTTTGGTTCACACATAAACTGGCTAAGTGCACTCACTGCATAGCAGATATCAGGTCTAGTGTTAACTAGATACATCAATGAACCAATCAACTGTCTATACATCGTAGAATCCACTGGTTCTGAACTAGCTGCAGCTTCTTTCAACTTATCTAAATTAGACTCCATGGGTGTAGACATAGGTTTGCAGTCAAGCATACCAAACCTTTTGAGAATGTCAACAGTATACTTGCCTTGACTTAGAATCATCTCATTTGGCTTTTGCCAAACTTCTAAGCCAAGAAAGTAATGCATAAGACCTAGATTCTTCATCTCGAACTCTGAAGCTAATTCCTTCTTGCATTTTAGTATTAGATGTTCTTCACCAGTAATGATCAAGTCATCAACATATAGAACTAAAATCAATGCTTCACCATTTACTACCTTGAAGTAGAGGTTAGAATCTGCATCATTCTTTGAGAAACCCAAACTTGAAAGGTACTGATCAATTCTTTCATACCAAGCACGAGGAGCTTGTTTAAGACCATACAAGGCCTTCTTCAACTTGCAGACATGAGATTCTTTCTCATGTACCTCAAATCCTTCTGGTTGCTCAATGTAAACCTCTTCTTCTATTATGCCATTTAGAAAAGTTGTCTTTACATCCATTTGGTGAATCTTCCATCCTCTAGATGCGGCAATAGCAATGATGGTTCTAACAGACGTGTAACGAGCCACAGGAGCAAAAGTTTCTTCATAGTCAACTCCCTCTTTTTGTGAGAACCCTCTAGCCACAAATCTAGCCTTGTGTTTCTCAATGCTCCCATCAGCTGCATGTTTGATCTTGAAGAGCCACTTAGAAGATACCACAGATTTGTCTTTGGGTCTAGGAACTATATCCCAAACATTGTTCTTAAGTATAGACTGATACTCCTCAATCATGGCATCTTTCCATACTTGTTGACTAGAAGCTTCTTCAACATTTGAAGGTTCTGACTCAATAATCTGACTCATCAAGGCAACATAGCTAGAGAACTTGTGAGGTCTCTTGCTTTCTCTGAAGGTTCCTCTTGGAGCTACAAACCTTTCTGCTTCCTGCATTGTCCTGCGGGCCCAAAGGGGTCTTTTCTTTCCAATCACAATGTCTAGAGGCCCATCAGTAGGATCCAAAGGCTCAGCTGGATCAATATCTTCTTTAGGTTCTGTATCCTCCTCCAGATTCTCTGGGATATGGTCAACTTCCATATCTTGAGGAGGTTCTTCTTCATCGACCTCCATCGGAGTGCCTTTGGACTTCCTATAAGCAACATCTTCCTCAAATGTGACGTCTCTACTAATCTCAATAGACTTCTGTCCTGGAATGTAGATCCTGTAAGCTTTTGATGTCTCACTGTAGCCTACAAGAATTCCTTTCTTCCCAGAAGGTTCTAGCTTTGTTCTCTTTTCCTTTGGAATATGAACATAGACTGGACAGCCAAAGATCCTCAAGTGACTAACTTCAGGCTTCACGCCTGAGAATGCTTCTTCAGGAGTTTTATTCTCTAAGATCCTGTGGGGACTCCTGTTTTGAACATAGACGGCTGTTCTTGATGCTTCAGCCCAAAAGAGATTTGTAAGTCTTGATCATGGATCATAGCTTTCACTGCTTCCACAATAGACCTATTCTTCCTTTCAGCAATACCATTTTGTTGTGGATTATAGGGAACACTGAACTCCCTCTTAATCCCTGCTTCAATACAAAAGTCTCGAAAGATGCCAGAAGTGTATTCTCCACCATTATCAGATCTTAATACTTTGATCTTCTTCCCAGACAGATTTTCAATCTGCGCTTTGAATTCTCTGAATCTTACTAATACTTCTTCTGATTCTTTCGATCTCAAGAAATAAATCCAAGTCTTTCTAGAGTAATCATCAATGAAAATAATATAATACAAGAAACCACTAGATGATGCAATAGACATTGGACCACATAAATCAGAATGAATGAGATCAAGAATACATTTAGATCTACTTTCACTGGAATGGAACATACCTTTTGTGTTCTTGCCTAGGGCACATCCCTTGCAAGTACCTTCATGTTCTTGATCGAATTTCGGAAGACCGGTGACCATCTTCTCCATGATAGGTAGAGCACGAAAGTGAATGTGAGCCAATCTTCGATGCCAAAGTTCACACATGCTGGTACTGTTATGCACAAGTGCTTGAAGAGGACGAGTGCACAGCGTGTAGAGACATTCATGTCTAACTCCAATCACTTGAGCAGATTTGAAGCTGGAGTTCTTTGCCCATATAAGAACTTTCCCTTTAGAGAAGGCAATTTGATAACCTTTGTCTTCTAATGCTGAAATTGAAACAAGGTTCCTCTTTATCCCTGGTACGAACAGTACATCATTCAATTCCAAAGAAATTCCAGAATCCAAGTGAAGAGTGGAATTTCCAAACCCTTTTACAGAATATCTAGCATCATCTCCAATAACAACTTGATCACTAGAGTTGCTTTCCATTAAGTTTGAAAGGTGACTTCTGAATCCGGTGATGTGTCTAGAAGCACCACTGTCAATCAACCAAGTGTAAGAGTCCGTAGAAACATTGCTAGACAAGGCTGAATAAAATAGATAATTACTGGAGTCCTTTTGTGGAGTGACTTCTTCAATATCTGCAGTGGCAACTTGAAGCTTAGGTCGTTGAGGGCACACCCTCGCAAAGTGACCATACTTATCACAACGAAAACATTGAATCTTGGACATGTCTCGTTTTCTTTTGAAGGTAGGAGCATCATCATTTCCATCTTCTCGATTCCTTTTGAAGAATCCTTTCTTAAGGCCTTTTCCTTTGTTTGATGAATGAGAGGTAAGAACTTGTAATTCTTCATTCTTAGAGCTTTGACCAATCCCCCTTGCTGTTAGTCTTGACTCTTCTTGAATGCAATCAATCCTCAATCGATCAAACTTAGGAAGTTCGGATCTTGCACTGATTCCTTGGATGAATGCCTCCCATGAAAGCGGAAGACCATTGAGAGCAAGCATAGTCAGTTCTTTATCATCAATCATATGTCCAATAGTGGAGAGCTGATCTTTTATCTCTGAAATCCTCATGAAGTATGTAATAACAGATTCTCCTTTCTCCATTTTCACATGATGAAGTTGTTGCTTCAGAGCAAGGGCACGACTGGTGTTGTTGATTTCGTACATCTCTTCCAAGGTTGTAAACATCTCTCTTGCTGTATCCAACTTGAAGATAATTGGTACAATATGATCTTTGACGGAATCAACCAATGCTTTCTTTGCCCTAGTGTCTTTCTTCCTCCATTGCAGCTTCTCTTCTTCCCCCTCAGGTTCGGGAACTTTTGTTTTCACAAACTCAGCCAAATCATTCTCTTCCAAGGTTAGCATGAACCTGAATCTCCATGATATGTAGTTCGAGATCCCTTCGAGTCTATCCTCGATTTTCAGACCGTTCACCATCTTGAGAAATTTGGAAGATAGACTGAAAAAGAATAAGTGTTGCGAACTAAATCTGATCACGATCTTTTTCACACCCGCTCTGATACCATGTTAGTGTTTCTTAGATCAGATTATTTAATCAATTGAATAAAAGAAATGCAAAACATAAGACAATGAACACAACAAGATACCCTGGGAAAACCCTCCTCTTGAGGGAGAAAAACCCAGCAAATATATCTCTTATATATTGAAGGAATAAGAGCAGAAATCTGCTTGAACTCAGGCCCAACACAATGCCGAATTTGATACAATGAATAATAGCATCTCTCTTAGATGCAAAGATACAAATGAATATGTTTCTCCTTGAAATCGGTCTGCTGCTACAAAATGATGATCTGCTGTTCAAGTATGAACTTCTTCTAGGTATGCGAATCCAAGTATGAGCTTCTTCTATGACTGCGAATTCTGCTCTGCCAAAATAGCGAACTTCTTTGTGTGTACTCGAATGTGTATCAACATCAAAAGGTGACTTTGTATATATACCTTCTTGGCGCCTCTTCATATAGGTCGGCCTTATGATAAACATTTAATAATAAAGTCGGCCAGAATAAGTACATTGAATAACTTAATTATAAGGTCGGCCCATGTATTAGTGAAGACCGACGCTGAATTAACATCAACAGATTTGAGTGTCTGAAGGGTAGAAAAGAGTGGCTCTAGACGTTATCTTGAATCCAAAAGTGATTCCAAGGCTACAATGAGCGAGAGCTTTTTAACTAAGTGATAACTAAATAAATTCGTTAGATAAATAAAATGAACCAAGATGAAAGATGGTGACATACTTAGAGCACTTGCATAGGCTTGATATGATATGTCAAGGACACTCCACACTCAAATAGAGTTGGTAGATGTCATCAAAGTACTTCCCTCATGTTGCAATAGAAACTCATAGTCGAGTCCAAAAAGCCATACTTTTGTGCTATTGTGATGACACTCCTTGCCTCTTTCTAGGATCCTCATCCCTCTTGTTGTTGGATTTTGTATCCGACGTGAGTCTCCTCTCTAGCCATGTGTGTGATTGGATGAGACCTTGATTATACGTATTTGTACCATGTTGTGGGATGATTGTTGGCATGTGGATGCTATGTGATGTGGTTTACCTCTTATGCCTATACAAGGGTGATGTTTTCAGTTTTCCCTTTGGTCATGTTTACGATATGATTGGATTGTTGACATGTTATGCTATGACAATTTATCATACCGGTTTAGCATATGAATACTATGTTGGTTACTCATGCTTGTTATCATGTTTGTTAGCATGTGTATGCTACGATGGTTGTTCATGATGTTTGGTGTGTGTGTCAGCCATACTCCCCTTGTTTTACTGAGTATGTGTTTATGCCCAAGTGACTATCTACTATTAAAGTATTATTGTAATATTTAATGGTCATCTTAGTTGTTAGTTTACTTTAGTTAGTGTTTAGTAACTTTTAATTTATTGCTTTAGTTCACAATTGTTTCTTTTTAGAAACATCAGCTTGTAATTTATTATATACGGAGTATTCCTCTCCTTGTTTTATAACAAATAAAGATCAATCAATTACCATTTCATGGTATCAGAGCTTATGCTAATTTTTGGCAAAAAAAAATTAATAAAATTCGTGGCTTTTCCTAAGAAATTTTTGGAAAAAATTTAGATGTTTTTGTTTGAAGGTTTGCTCAACTATTAAAAATCGCAAGGATTTTTTTTTCCAGGCATCAAAAGTTTTTTTTTGGCAAATTTTTAAATAAATTCGTAGTTGTTCTTACCCAAAAAATTCAGAAGTTTCAAGGAATTTTTCATGAGGGTTTGTACTGCAAATCACGGGCTAGTTTGGAGGAGTCGAGGGCTTTTAACCTGGTAAATAAAATCACGACTGTCACGCGTTTGTGCTTGGCGAAGGTTTCTGGTTCGGGTTTGATTGTGGGTTCTACTGCAAGAATCACGATTTTTTTCTCAAGGCCCATTCTTTTGAAACTTTTTTTTTTTCTTTGCACACGATTTTCTTAAATACTATGGTCACATGAGTTTTCTACGTGGGTTTTCTGAGGTCGTAGGCAGAAATCATGGTTTTTTTGTGCAAAAAGTGTCGCGGATCTGCAACTCGTGATTTCTAAGCACCGTTTCTGCAACTCATAGGCAGCATTTTCTAATTTCCACAGCCCTATTCTAAATATTTCTGCGCCAGGGTTTTTCCTAGAGTTTTGTTTCTGCATTTTCTGAAGTTGTTTTGCTCAATTTTCTGATAAAATCGTGGGTCTTTCTTTTGACGAGTTTTTTGATAAATCGTGCCCTTGTTTGGCAGACTAGGGTTTCTGTAGAATTTCGTGGGTCTGCAGCTTAAGTTTTTTGACATTATTTTCTGAAAAAAATTGTGCCTCAATCTTTGACGCATTTTTGGAAATTCGTGCCTAGGGTTTCAAACCTGAGGAGTATTTCTTGTTTGCAGATTTTTCCTCAATTTTTGGACAAAGTCGTGGGTTTCTGAGCCTCTATTTGTTTGACGATATTTAAAAAAATTGTGGGATTTGGGACAGCTGGTTGCCTTGGTATTCGTACCAACTGATCACCTAGGGTTTGATTGAAAATCATTTTTTTTACAATCAGATTTTTACCTTGTTTTTCGTGCTTTTGGAAAATGGGAGGGATGGCATCTTTGACCAACATCATGTTGGAAAGTAGCCAAAGGTTCAATGGTAAAAACTACAACACGTGGAAGCAGAGGATGCTCACCATCTTCGAGTACTAGTGTCTGGATTCACTTGTTCTAGGTACAGAAGCTCGTCCTACCACTGTGGGAAAGGACCAGGACAAGTGTGATGGTAGTAATCAAGAGTCGGTTATGCTCCTCAAGTTATCAATCACCGATGAGATGCTACCAGAAATACTATTTGGTAAGACTACTGCGGAGATCTGGAAACACTTAAAGAATCTTCATGAAACCTCAAACAAGGGCAAGGCTTTCTTCCTGAAGAATATGATGTTTTCCATTATGATGGATGACAAGATGTCTTTGCAAGATCACCTGATGAAGATCAAGGACATTCGCGATCAACTAGAGGCCATTGGTTGCAAGATGGAAGAGAAGGATATTGTGGTAATTATGTTGAAAAGCTTGCCACAATCCTATGAACACTTCATTGAAACTCTCAACATTACCTCCACCAATGTTGACTTGAAGTTTGATGACCTATGCAACAAGCTCTTGCAGCAAGATAGGTGGAAGAAGCAGTTTGGGAGCAGCAGCAACACTCCCAATGTTGAACAAGCGTTTACTACCAAAGACAATGGCAAAGGCAAGTCCACTCAGTAAAAAGGACAAGGAAAATCGGAGGAGAGTTCCAAGAAGTCTTTCACATGCCATTACTGTGGTAAGACTGGCCATATGAAGAAACATTGCAAGAAGCGGTTGGCTGATCAGAAATCCAACCAGGATGAGTCTCAGCAGCAAGCTCATGTTGCAGAGCATACTGAACAGAAGGAGTCTACCTTTTATGCATTCATTGCCAGAAGACCATCAGATTATGGGTGGACTTAGTTTCAGTTAGTAGAATGACCATTAAGGGAGGGTATTAAAGTATTATTGTAATATTTAATGGTCATCTTAGTTGTTAGTTTACTTTAGTGTAATAAACAACCCCAATTTTTTTTCCTTTTTCTGTTTTCCTCCCACTTGCTGATTGTGTTTAATTGTTATGTTTGCATTGAATTTTCATATAATAATCATACATTGAACTTGCACAATGTACAAATAAAGCAATGAACAATAAATAGGAACAAAGCACAAAGAAAGGTAATCATTCAAGCTTTCATTAACCAGTTTTTTATTGATAGAAAATCACTGATCATTACACTCAGTTTCAATCTCAAAAGCAAGTACATCAGACCTGTGTTAAACTCCTTAGCGTCAGTGAGTAACCTCTTCATAGCCACGAACAGCACACAAGTAATCGAAGTTTCTAGGCTCGATGCTTAGCTAGCCATAGACATCCTCCACATAGCTCTCAAAAGACATAGTTCCCCTCACACGATTGTCGGCCAGATTGAAGATAGTACCCAGACAGTGACGCCTTGCAGCAAAGGGCGATCAGACCTTTAAAAATTCAACTCCTTATTTATAATTGCAATCTAAGGCTTGAAGAAGATGCCTAGAGGAGAGAAAACCTTTGAAGCAATACCCATTTGCAAACCACGACCCCTTTGAAAGTTTTGAACACAAACCCTTATGCAATGGCACCTAGCAGCATAAGGACAACCTTCCAAATAATTCCAACACCTCATTAGAGTCTGCAAACTAGTACTTGTTGTGAGCGCCTGCATGAGAGCTTTCATTAGAAACAATGCCCATATTGAAACTCTACGCCATTTGGGAAGAATGAGGAAATCATCAAGTTCAGGCCCAAAACTGAAAGTGCCCAGAAATGGAAGAAAAAACACCAAACTCTTCAAGAAATCCACTCCAAACTGTAAGAAGCAAACACACATCCAAAACCAAACTGTAAACCTCAAAAGAACTGGAAATTCTTCATTCTTTTTCGCCCAGATGTGATTCCCAATTGAAACCACCATTAACCAACTTGAGCAGGTCTTTCATTGCCGAAACTAGACAGACAACAGGGGTTTTCGTGCTCGAATCCGTTTTCTCAAACCTCTGGTAACAAACCAGCAACATCTTTGTAAATCGTCAAATCATCCATAAGTTAATGAAGCTTGAAACTCCACTTTTAAAAGCTCCTTCACAAGTTAGGTTGACCCAAGGCCAAAACCCTAAACCCCTTTTAAGAAAACACGCCACTTTAGCCTTCCCCTTTTACTTTAATTTGATTTTCACTCCAAACGTTAACCTTTATCATAAATTTAACTTATCTTCTTGCCTTAGGCGTCCACCCTTAATCAGCATTCTAATTTACTTTTGATGCCTTTAAAAACGACTTAAAGTCATTACACTAGGCACCATGGTACAAATTTGTCCCCCTATGACCCCTCAACATTAAAATATAAAGTTACTTTATAAAAATCCAATTTCGAAGGGGAGATTAAAATATTAAAATGTTTCAACCATAGAAACTAATGCCTCCACTGAAAATGCTACTAAGAGATAACCCTGACCGGGTCCAGCTTACCCTAAACGACTTACTATTTTTAGAAAGTACTAAAAATAGTAAGTAGCACCAAAAAACTCAAGTCGGAGAGAACTGAGGTCTCAAAAGGGCACACCGAGGACAAAAGCACAGTACCAGACCCCCTGCTTAAAATAGCACTTACTAAAAATAGTAAGTGTATCAAAATCAGACCAATCCGAAAGAGGACATCGTAAAATGGGGACATTACATTTAGTTAGTTTTTAGCAACTTTCAATTTATTGCTTTAGTTCACAATTAATTCTTTTTAGAAACATCGTCTTGTAATTTATTATATAAGGAGTATTCCTCTCCTTGTTTTATAACGAATAAAGATCACTCAATTACCATTTCATCTCCTAGCATAGTGGGGTGGACCTATGGGTAACACACGGTTAGGTGGCGCTCAACCACCATTGAGGACTAACAAATCCATGGAGTGGCTCAAAATCATATGCAAGTTGGATAAAGGTTTCATTTCCTTAATGTAATTTCAATTGCAAGAGTGTTGTAAAATATATAATTCAAGACATTTGAGTCCTCATTTGTAACTGTATTATGTATATTTGAACCTCCGATCAGATGGATTGTATTATGCCCACATAAGTGGTAACGGAGCTATCATTATTCTTATAGTATCTCGACGTTGGTGTCGAATGACCATGTTGTTTTATATGCTTTTCATCACCCACATAAGTGGTGATGAAGCTATCATTATTCTTATAGTATCTCGAGGTTGGTATCGAATGTCCTTGTTTTATATGCTTTTCATCATCATTGCTATGTTGGTAAAATGAACATAACGTGATAGAAAACTTTTAGTTAGATCATCATTTGGATTTGAGCTTAAAATGAACGTAACATGATAAAAAACTTTTAGTTAGGGCATCATTGGAATATACGATGATTTTGTCTTCCTAGTGTTGGGTTGTGTGTTAGGACCCACCACAAGTGATGTCATTTTGGTTGTCCTCATGGTAGAAGGGCAAGTGGGGAGTGTGGAGAACATTTCTCTTCATCCCTCATGTCCTTGGAGTCATCTTGGAATCCCTTGTTGACCTTGCAATTCTTGGGAAGCATCTTGTCCATTTGGTTGCATTTCAAAGATCAAATCAAAATGTCCACCATGGTCTCCCAATCATTTGTGGTCATTTTCGAGTATTGTAATCTTATTGTGAGTCTTGTGCATTGTCCCTCAATACAAGACCTGGGAACGAGCTTCCATTCAGTCTTTGTTTAGGACTATAGTGTAGCAAAAGGACTACAAGTCTACAACACAACTTTTGCACTCCAAAACAAATTTAGGACACCTCATAAATAGTGCACTAGTGTCCCTTCTATGTGCTATAGTCCTCTTGGCATGCTAGTGTCCTTTCTACACACTATAGTTCTCTAGCACATTGTAGTCCTCCATTTTGTCGTACAACAGGCACTTCTAAGTATTTCTTAGGGAGACTCTGTATATAAAAGTTGCCCCTTGGCCTTCTGAGCCTTTCCATGTCATGACCTGAAAGTTATGCCATTTTTGCATTGGGAAGTGTGACCTTGCATGAAAACAACATATTGTTGTTCCTATTGATGGAGGGCTTGTAACGCCTAGTGGGACAACCTCTTGTGGGGTCTATCAATTGTGTTTGGGTGTCTTCTATGGGAGATATCCCACCTTGCATTCATAAGTGTGTCATGCATGCAAGAAACAATGGTCATCCATCTAGTCGAGATGTTATATCTCCATGTAGTGAATATCACCAAGCATGTTAGTGAGTGGATTGGAGGTAGATGGTTACCTTATCCTACCCTTGTGTGGTGTTTGCGAGAGAACATGATCATGTGTTTAGGGCCCACTCATCGTTGTGGTGTGGATCCATCATCTCATAGGTTTATTGTGGTGGTTTCATCCTATGATTGTTAAGTCTTCCACTTGTGCTACCTTACTTGGAGCAATGGTGATGTCTTGTTTGTGTTGTCAATGTCTTGTGTTGTGCATGACATGAAGCGTCGTCACAATGGCCTTGTTATGGCTTTTGTGTCATTGTGCTTGCAATAACACCTTGTGTGTGCATGGGCATGCAATGCAACATGTCAATGTCATGTCTTAGTTGTTAAGAGTTGTTATTATGTGGTTCATCTATTGTTCTTCAAAAAAAAATGTTCAATTGGCTAATGTCCTAGGTGTGTGGCTTAGAGCGTTACAAAGCTAACTAGCCAAGGTTAGATATCAATGATTTAATGATAGAATATTTAGCAGCTTCAAAGATAACCATTCTAATTTGACACATTTTGCTAGTAGACATAATGCTAATTTTCAAGTCTTCCTTGATTTTTGCATAGGTGATGTTTGTTCTAATTAGAATTTCAAGCCAAAATGGACTCCGCTAACCCTATTTTGTTACTTATTGCTCTACTTGTGTTGAATATGTACAAAACCATGACTTCTCACTTGTCATTCCAAACAATGCCTATTGCACCTGGACTTCTTGAGCGTAGTTGTGCAACATCATCAACGTTTATTATGTCCTTGTTGAGGCAATTTCCACCATACAAACTGTACTATATGTTGAGTCACGTTCTAATATTCTGAGGCACAAAATATGTTTGTAGGCACATAGACTTTTTATTGACAATGCCACATTTTCTCTACCATCCTTTAAATTGTGACAAGTACTTTCTCACACTACTCTATATTTGACTAAAGAGCAATTCAAGTGGTCATGAACCTCCTTAGAATTTCTATGGTTCCTTTTTATCCAAATTTCCCATCCTAGAAAGAATGGTATCACAGACCAAGGTACTGAGTACTTTTCTCTTGAAACTCCTTTGTACCTATTGCATAACATTTGTTTAAAAGCTTGAAATGTTATCCATTTGTCACAAAATCATGTATCATTCAATGACAAATTCATATCATTGACAAACTCTTTTTGTTTGGTTAGTCCTCTTCATAGCTTTTGGACAGCATCACTGTGTAGAATACTTTTGTGTTCTAGACATCCCTCTCTTCTTAATATGACACTTCGATCATGTAATACATAACCCTTAAATATTTCTGCTTTTGACTTTGTATAAAGTAGATTGTGATTGAAATTTTGAAAATTATTAGCATCTACTTATTATTTATGCATTATGCAATTCAATGTAATCAGTGAAATGAACATAAATGAAAAATCTATATTCCACAATTGATGGGCTAAACTTTCAATTTTATTTGCTCTCTATATCTCTATGCTGTTGAAATACCTTTAAATTTCAAAAACGGCAGGTTTTTCTCCCTTTTCTATGATTTTTAACATTTTTTAAAATCCATTTAAATTACAATTTTTCCCATTTAAATCTCAATTTTTTAAAAGATCTTATCAGTTTGCCAATTATTCCCCAAAATATTTTTGCTGCTATACTTAAAAACATTAGAGATTGTTTTCTCTTCACAATTGGGTGGGGCCTACCTGAGAGCTTTAATTGTTCTGTGTGCTTGTTGTACTTGTATTTGAACAAATTTTTACTGCTTCTTACTGTGGAAATCAAACAAGTTTTCTTGGTGTTAGATTTCAGACATTTGTATTTAATATTTTTTTGGCAAATTTTTGTTTCAAGAATTTTTAGATTTCATATGGAAGGTTTAACAATTAAATTTTGGTTACAAAATTCACCATTTTTTTTCAGATTTTGGATCATAGGATTGGTGTCAAAGCATTTAGGCTCATAACAATGAGGACTAATTTGAACAGCCTTCCATAACACCCATATTCTCATATCTGTTTATCCCTTCTTATGTCTTTAGCTCTTATTTTATTGCTACTGCAAATTTGTACTTATGTTTGTGATGGAATAAACGACTGCTTTTAGATCACAGTCAGGCCAGACACCATATTGATGTATGAGACATTGAGACTCCCCTTGTGAAACGCTTCAACGTGGGAATTGCCTTCCATTTACCTATATATTATTTAAATGTTGTAAGCCTCAAGTGATTCACATGCAGCATTTATGAATACCTCTTACATATTGTAGGGAAAAATCTGTTTTTTTTGTCATAAACTGGTGTCAGTTCTTATTGACTTCCCTTTTGAATTCACTGTTTCTCTTCTTGAATGGCCATTGCTTCCAAATTCCTCTTGTATGATTCATGCTTTCCTGATAGTTAACACTATGCATCCTCACTTGCACTTGCACCACTGGATCTTCATGCTTCTTATTTTCAAATTCAATGTTTCTTGCTTGATCAAGTTGAACATGTGAGTCCCTGTCAATAATTCTTCATGCATATCTCCATCTCCCTTCTGTTCTTGGATAGCAGGTGTAAGCTGATCCTCTCATCTCTCCTACAATTGCTCAGAAACAACAAACATTTTGAATTATTCAAACATCATGTTTTTAATATTATCCTCTAGATAATCTTTTCAAATTCTTTGCATGCCTTCTTCAACTATTATTATCCATGAACAACTTATCTTGCTAACAATCTTGTTGTAGACTTTGGTCAATACCTGCAAATTTCTGCAAAGGATATTCATTATGGCCCTCATATGGGACTGCATCACCTGCCATATGTAAATCTTCATCTGAAAACTCAGGTTGTCCTTCCTTTCCTCCCACAGTACTGATCATTGCTTCAAGATATCCATCTCAATCCCCACTTCTCAAGGCTTAACTACTTGCTTCCAGCCTCACAACCCCAACACCACAACCCACCACTAGATCTTATACAGTTGGAACTGGCAGAAAACTGAAACAATGTTATGCCATCTAATAATCCCTTTTGTGTCTTTTTAGTTTGTTTAAACCTTATTCAGTGGTTTTTTATTTGAAGATACTTTTGCCTTTAGTTTTGGTTTGCCACAAGCTGGCATAGCTCACTGAAATTGAACAAAGAAAGTTCACCTACATCATATAGTGAGTTGATCTTGTCTGTTACAATTCGATATAAGCTGAGGCCAAGTGAAGTCATGTTGTTTAAAGTTGAAAAATCTTGATATAGATCATGCAGAAGCCTTAACTAAATGGCTTTGTTGTGAATTATATGTTATAAACACCAAAATTGATTGAATTGAAGACATGAAGGACTACATAAAGGGGTAATCATGTGACACCCACATGGTGTTCAAAGTTCACCTTGCTAATTGATACAGACAGCTGGTCTATAACTCATGTTGAAAATCTGTAATGTCCCATTTCAAAATAAGTCAATTTACATTTTGAGAAATTTGATCAGCAACCCGAAACATTGCATGTTCAGATTTAAAAGCCATCCGTCCAAGACAAGAAGGTAATTCGCTAATACATAAACTAGTCGCAAGGAAGGTAATTAAAGAAGCTTAAAAAATGGCACTTAAACTAAGATATCTACGATTGGGTTTAGAGAATGATTAAATTAAAATTAAAATTATAGTTTATCAAAAGTCAAAGGGTGTATGAAGGGTTCTATCTCATGAAGCAATAAGATATATAAAGGAGATCATTTAATGAGAAGAGGGGATGAATCAATTGGGAATAAATATTATTTGACTTTGCAAGTAAATATTACAGACAAATAGAATGAAAACCCTCCAAGGAAAATTAAGAGATTTAAGGACGAAAACCCTTAATATCTAGATATCAGACAAAAAAACCCATAACTTATCTAGATATCAAGGACAAACATTTAAAGAAAAATAGCTGCAAATTGGAAGAAGAAACCTAGCAGAAAATCAAGATAAGATTGTTTTCAGAGTTATGTCAAAAGTGAAAAATCTGAATATCATAATAAAATTCATGATTTTGATTAAGTTATATTTATAAATATAAATGCAATTATCATTTTAGAATTAGGAATATTATTTTAAGGCAAAAATAAGAAATGTTCTGGAAAGGGACATTACAAATGGTATCAGAGCTTTGATCCTGCCAGCATACAGGGTAAAGCTAAAATGTTGGATACATTCTAGTCAAAAAGACTTGAAGATCTACAAAAGGAAGAAAGCATGGGTCTTATGCAAGAATTATTGTACAAACTTAAGGCCCCTAAAATTATTAACCTATACCAAAGTTTGTCGGATCATGCAAAAGCTTGTGTTCCCTTTGATGAGAACTTGGAGGCCCTCAGGTACCAGTTTCCCAACAAAAGAGATCTATATGAATACATAAGAAAAATGGCTAAGGAAGATATCAAGGAGCAAGATCCAAAAGAATCATTAATTACAGCAGAAGAGAAATTAGAATCAGAATCACAAGAAGTTGCTAAAACCAAAGAAGAAGATGAGCCAATATTGTGTGTCAAAGATGTGTCAACAATTGCAAATGATGTCCAAGAAACATCCATTCAATTTTCAGGTATGGAAGTAATTGATCCATGTAAAAATGATTTGCAAGGTATGGAAACAATTGGACCATGTGATGATGCTGTGCAAAATATTATTTATACTATTGTGAAGAATGATTTGTCTAAGATTGACCCCCATGAGAAGGAATTGCATGTTTATCAAGAAAAATCCATGATGATACATACCGACTATATGGAAGTTAACCAGGAGACATTCAAACTCCCTAGTTCCAAGACCAATGGGCTTGTTGATGGGTTAGTTTGTAGTCATGAAAAGGAGACTTTTGGTTTACCTCTTGGGAAGACCAACATGGGCATTGAAGGACACTGGATGCATTCACCACATTGTCCTCACACTACACTTGAAGTGAAAATAAATATAGTCACCCCGAGGAGCTTGATGCTAATTGAAGTAAAAGATATAACCTATAGTGAAGGATATTACAAAAACAGCACACAAAAAGTTAACCAAGATTGCATATTAAGAAATAAGGAGCAAAAGCATCCTTATATAGGATTACAAATATCTTATCCACAGAGTATAAGGATGACAAATACCTTATCCACAAAGGATAAGGATGACAACTCATAGGAAAATTATCTAAAGTCAACATGACTTTATTTAAGAAGATTCCTAAAGCCTATCCTAAAAGCTAATTGACCATTCCAACATAAAACATTACTTTAATACCCTCCCTTAATGGTCATTCTACTAACTACACCAAGTTTATCCCAAAATTTTACAAATTTGTCAGGACTCAAGGACTTGGTAAGAATGTCTGCAGTCTGGTCCTCAGTTGGACAATACTACAACATTATTGATCCATCTTCTACAAGTTACCTGATGAAATGACAATGAAGCTCCACTTGTTTGGTACGCTCATGGAAGATTGGGTTCTTGGCAAGCTTTAGCACCCCTTGATTGTCACAAAACAAGGGTGAAGGCCTACTTGAGACATTTGCATGTCTGAAAGCATCCTTCGAAGCCATACTGTCTCACATGCTGCTTTGATTGTTCCTCGATACTCTGCTTCTATCGAGGAAAGAGCTATCGCTTGCTGCTTCTTACTGGTCCATGTGACCACACCCGTACCAAGACCGAAAACACATCCGGAAGTAGACTTCTTGTCATCAACAGAACCTGCCCAATTTGAATCTTTGAACCCAACCAGCCTAGAACCTTTGCTTCTACTATACAAAATGCCAAAGTCAAGTGTCCCTTTCACATATCTCAGTACCCGCTTCGCTGCAACCCAATGTTCTGCCTTTGGGGCTGTCATAAAACGGGAAATGTAACTTGCAGCATAACTCAAATCAAGTCTAGTGGCTGTAAGATAGATAAGGCTGCCCACTAGTTGTCTAAATGTTGACTCATTGATTACTTTTGAGTCAATTTTGGCTGAAAGCTTCAGCCCTTTCTCCATAGGTGTAGACGAGATTTTGCAATTTGTCATTCTGAACTTGTCTAGCAAATTTCAGGCATATTTAGACTAAAAAATAAAAATACCACCATTTGTTTGCCAAACCTCTACACCTAGGCAATAACGTAGGAGGCTTAAGTTTGTCATGTCAAAAGCCTTACACAAATTACATTTGATTTCTTCAATCAAATGTGCCTCACTACCTATAATGATGATATCATCCACATAAATGACCAAAAGGATGATTTCTTTAGCTATGCTTTTGGCATATAAATTTGGATTTGAAGGACTTCGTTGGAATCCCTGTTGATCCAAATACCTATCAATCTTTATGTACCATGCCTTGGGTGCCTACTTCAGGCCTTAAAGAGCCTTCTTCAGTTTGCATACTTGATGCTCCTTTCCTACAACCAGAAAACCCTGAGGCTGAGTCATGTACACTTCTTCCTCTAAGTCACCATTGAGGAAGGCACTCTTCACGTCCATTTGATGGAGTTTCAAGCCAAATTGTGTTGCCATGGCTAAAACTAACTGGACGGTGCTCATCTTTCATGTAGGAGTGAAGGTTTCCTCATAATCAATATCTTCTCTTTACGAGAACCCTTTAGCGTGCTTTGTACTTGTCAAGTGTACCATCAGCTTTGTACTTAAGTTTGTACACCCATTTGCAGCCAATGGATTTCTTCCTTGCTGGAAGATCTGAAAGATCCCAAGTCTTATTTTTCATAAGACTCTGATGTTCAGTTTCCATGGCCTTTTCCCATTCAGGTTTATCTTTTGCCTCAACAAACACTTGTGGTTCATACACTCCCTGAATATTGGCCATAAGAGCAAAGTTAACTCTGTTATGCTTGCTCTTGCCTTAGAATGATCGACCCTCGACCATTTCTTCATCTCGAACATCACCAGTGAGTTTTTCCCACCACTTAGGTCTCTTTGTAGAAACCCTTTCATCCAAATCAATATGGCTATCATGACTTGGCCTTCCTATTGCTATGTCATTTGGATACTGATATGGGTTATCATCAATAAAAACTAGGTTTATTTCCTCATTCTCTGAATCCCTCCCTTCAGGTGGAGCTTCCTGAAGCTAAATACTTGAATCTTGAGGAAAATAGGCTGGTTATCAATCATTTGGATCTTAGAAGATGTCAAAAAAGGCACTACTTCTATAATGTCCCCATTTTAGCCCTACGCTCTTCTTGGGGCTTTAGCCTATTTCCGAAAACTCATAGGCTAAGCAAAACTGAAAATTAGGGTTTCCTATTTTTTAGAAGGTTTCAGATGCAGTTTTGAGGGCTTATATGCATGGGTTTTTGATGCATGTTTGGTGGAGTTTTTTGGGTTTTCAAAAAGCTTCAGAATGGTGTATCATGCATCTCCATCTGATAAATTTTCCAGGCACTTACTATTTATAGTAAGTCATGTTGGCTTCCCGGATTGTACTCAGAAGGCTTTTGGAGACACTTACTATTTATAGTAAGTCATGATTACTGCTCAGATGAAGTTGTGCAAACTTACTATTTATAGCAGTTGCTAATTTTAGTAAGTCTATTTATAGTAGTATCTTTCTAGCAACAATTCAATCATCTGCAGTTCACATTTTGGGCAGTGCGGCTTTTCAGCTGGCTTTTTGGGGGGTTTTGAGTTAGCTTACTATTTTTGGCATTGGCTATTTTTAGTAAGTCTTTTTGTGGCAATGGCACCATCAACAATTTTGTTTAGGTCATCATTCTATTTCTGGCAGAATCAGTTTAAATGTTGGCTTTGGGTTTTGGTTTCTATCCCTCCTTGGACTAAGTCCCAGACTTAGTCAATTTTCATATCTTGAAGTTGTACCCCATGCCTAGGCTTGATGACTTTAAGTTGTCTTAATGAGGGGGACATAAAGGGGTCGATTTTCATAAAGCATTTAAATGTTTGTTTTAAATGTTTATTGTTGCAATTTGAAATGGACACCTAAAAGGGAAATGTTTGAATATTTTAAAATACAGTAATTGCTAAAAGGTGGCGTCCCTTGGAGGAATTGAACAATTTCTTGTTGGGAGTTACAATTTGCTTCATTTGCCAATTTGGAGCTTATATATTGGTGCTTTGCTCTTTGTATCTCATCTTGGAAATTGAATAGTAAGGTTATGCTACTAGTTTGAATCCAGAACCTAGCTAAGGGGAAGCTTAGCGATTTCAATCCATCCTTCGGGCCTGCAACTATGGCTTCCTAGGTGGATCATCATGGCTGTATTTCCCTTTGAAATACAGATGGAGCTTCAATTGTTTGAATCGAACAAGTTGCTGATGTAAAACCTGTTTTTGCAAGTTGCTGATTTGGCCTGGCTGAAGCTATTTTTTGTTCATAATTTCAATTCAGATTTTGGTTTCGTTATGGGTGTTAGCCAATGTTGTTCTACTATGGAGGGCGCCCCTTTCTGCAAGTTTGCAGATTTTATCATTGAGTTTCTGATTTTTGGGAGAAGGTCGACCCTTCCTGGAGGCCATAGCTTCCTTCTTGACTGCCTTGGGAATCGTGCCAACTGTTTCACTCTATTTTGGGCTCGTTTTCTCAATGGAAATTGGACGCCTAGCTCTTAGCTGTTGATTGGTCGTGGTTTGAGAGCTTTCCGAGCTGAATTGAAGAAGATACGTCCAATTTGGTGAATTCTCTCTTTGTTGATCTGATTTTATGTATTTCCTGTTTCTGATTAAATTAGTTTGAAATTGTTATAATGCTGTTCTAAGTTTCTTTCTATATCATTTTGGCATTGTAAATGTTAGAGGAAGTGATACTCTAACCATTGCTCATTTTGGGAATTCATGGTTGATACATTGCAGCTGTTTATTAATCGTTTGTAAGTTGTTTAGTAGTACTAACAGCAATTTGTTTACTTGTTGCAATTTACTTTGTTGTAATTCCCCCCACGTAATAAAGTGGTTGTGTGGATTGTATACCCCCACAATTTAAGTGGAAGTGAGGTTAGTTGGCTAGCTTGCCGCCTTTAAATGTTTGTAATAATCACACCCACGAAATAAGTGGAGTATTCCCACCGCTTGTGGATGCCTACATCAACAGAAGAAGTTGTATTTCAATTTAATAACTAGCACTCCACCATATGTTAGCACCCCGCCTTGCAAAAGGATCTTGCGTGCACATTCTTGGTGTTGAGTTTAGCTCTCTATTTTCAGTTGTTAATCAAGTTATTAGATCCTAGGGATCCTCTGACCATATGCCCGCCCCTCCTCCTTAAATGGTTTTAGGGCGCATTCTTGGTTAGAGTTGTTTCAGCTATGTTTTGGTTTAGAGCTAATTCTTAACGGGTGCATGATTTGCATGGTTGTGACTGAAAATTAAGGGGTATATTTCAGTGGTATCAGAACCTGTTTTCCTACCTTCCTGTGTGTTCAGCGCTTCAGAGACAGATGAGAGTCAGAGAGGTTCGTTACTACGTCAGAAAGCAGAACGGAGTATTGTTTCAGCCTTGGAAGTTTTAAGGTTGGCTTTGAACAAGGAGATAAATTTGGCAAGATCACTTTACACAGTTGGAAAAAGGTTCAATAAAGAATGTTCATCAGTGGAAGAGGAAACAGTTGTTCTTCATGAGTTGGAATTGTGTTTGAATCAAATGAACCAGTCACCCTCTAATTTGATTAAAAGAGCCTTAACTCCTGCAATGATATCCATGAATCAACCGTACTGGTTTATGCATCCTGATGAAGAAGTCAATCTGCTGGTCACTTCTTATCTTAGTGAGATGATGAGAATCCTGGCACCTATGATGCCTTATGATGATGGTACCATGAAGAAAGTGTTGCATTTAATTGTGGAAGGCTTCCAGGTTTTGGATGAAACGGGTAGCAGTCTCTTCCCAAGAGAAGTTACCATCTTGAAGACTTTTTCCATGCTAAAAACAAGTGTGTTGTTAATTGATTTGGACATGCAAAATCAGATTTATCAATTGTTCCATTATCTTATAAATTCAACATGGAGTGAACAAGGGGAGGATGTTTTTGCTGCTGTTAAGAATATTCTTGTTTTGACAATTAATGAAATGGAATTTATTCCTCATATTGTCCAAACACTTCTCTTGGACGCATATGAGCCAATGGAGCCAATTTCTCCTACTACTGAGATTTTGTTCAAAGGATTGTTCCATCAATGTGAAGACAAATTAAAACCTCTTTTGATGAAGACTGTGGAAAACAAAGAGGAGATTTCTAATGTGGAAGAAGAAGATGAAAATTGGAATCCATTTGATTTTGTATCCAATATTCAGAAGGAATTTTCTGAAAAACATTTATCCATGCATTTTAGGGAAGAATGTAGCAAAACCACAACGGATTTAGAAACATATGAAGAAAATGTTGTGGAAACAAAGGTTAAGGAGACTCAAGATGAAGAGACAAAGGAGGAATCCCTTGAGACTGAAAAAACATCTTCAGTGGATGACATCTTATCAGCTGATGAATTTCTTCTACACCTTCGTAATTCAAGTGGATTTTGGTTAGAACACGAGAAAACAGAAGATGTAGACGAAGGAAATCCATCCTTCACAAATATTGAAACTTATGTTGAAGACAACTTGGAAAAAGTGGTGTCTAGTGAGCATAAAACAGAATTTTCTTTACTCGAAGCCAGGCTGAGACAAAAAACTAACGAATTGGGAGGTACCATTGATGAGATGTTAAAAAGTGTACAACAGATGCGTGAAAATTTGAGGAGTTCAGCTGAAAGAATCTTTGACATCTTTGTACACCAAAGCAGCACAGCCCCATCTCAACCAATTCATGAAGCATGCAGCTCAAATTCAATGATAGTTGAAAAAGAAATTCAAGTTTTATCTAGACTCGATGATATTCATCGACAGATAGAAAATTTGATTAATGAGGTACCAAGAAGCCATGATATGTGTTATATATCTATTGCTGATATGAAGTCAATTAATAATGCCTCGCAAGAATTCAAGTCAAGTCTTGTGCTCATTATCCGTGATAATGACAAAGTGGCTAATATTGCAGACAAGGCGTTGGAATGGAATGAGCAAACAAAAGCAAAATTGCAAGAAGTACATGAGGCTCTAATGGAAGCAAAGAATCAGATTTTTGCGGCTCAACGTTCATGGGAACAAGAAAATAAAGGAAGAGCTGAACAGATTCAGAAAATTCTTGATGAGTTTGATCTCATACAAGAAACTTTGGAGTTGGAATGTTGTCCTGAAAGACAGGAGTACCCGAATTCTCATCAACAAGTTTTTCAGGCCTTTGATAATGCCTTGTATGAAGATGGTGCTAGCGGGACTTATGAAAACCCTCTTTTTGAGAATGATGAGGGAAATTCTTCCAGTCCTATTGACGGAGGAAGATATTCTAGCATTGAAGAATTGAGGCATGAGGATAAATCCATCTCCGTTCCTGGCTCATCCCTTTTGCAGGAAGTAGAGAATCCGGAAATTAGAAGGGATGAAGAAATTCTTCCTGAACAACAACAAAGAATTGCTTGGCATTCTAATGAAGAATTTATTCAATTTTTGATGAGGTTACTGGTTAGTTTTATGTCTGGTTTTATGTTTGCTCCAGCTTCCTTGAGAGTAACTGACTTCAGAATTGAGATTGATGAGGGATTCATTGAATCTCTCCGACAATTCACAACTCTTGGTTTTGAATTCAGATTTGTTGAATATTTCTTGGAGTTTCAAGAGGTATCTATTCATATGGAACGTCTGAATCTGAGGGTTTAGTTAAGGGCAATTCTCCGTTTGAGAAATGATTCTGCAATGCTGATGACTTGGGATCCTGGCATATTTCCTCGAATTGAGGAAAAAATAAAACTTAAAGGGATGGAATCAACACATGGTGTTATGTTCATTCACCAAGGTGTTGAAGGTTGCTCCTTAATCAGCAGTTGGATGATAAATTCTTTCTATAAGGTGAAGGGTTGGAGGGATATCATGATCAGAAATTATTCATTTGTGACAATGGGAATTTTGATTAAGGCGCCACTAGCCTTATTCATGAGCAGACATGTTTATTTTGTTGCAAATTTTCCATATTACAACTGCTGTTTATTGTTTGGAATGCTGTTTTTTCATGAATCAGATTTTGAAATGTTTAAATCAGACTTGTTGGTTGTTGAGTGTCTTCTTTTTCAGACCTTTCAGTCAACTAATATGACTGATTTCAGGGCTCAAAAAAGAAAAGGATTGTTTCAGTATAGCCAAAAGTCATGTAGGGGATGTTCTCTAATGAAGATCAGTGGCCTTTTCCATATTCTCTCCTATACCCATGTTTGGAGCAGCAAGTTGGAAATTGATTTTTACAAGGTGAAGTTTCATGAGGTGAAATTTGTGAGTTTTTCTTACAGTCATATCAGTTATATCAGTTCGCTTCACAAAAAGCGTTCTAAGTCTTCGTGGAAGTTTGAAGACGTAAAGGAAGTTCCTTTGCAAGGAGTTGCTCTTGCCTTTGCAAGAAGTATTGGAAGAGTCACTTATACTGTCGTGACTCTATTTGCTGCTATGAGGAGTTATGTTTTGGAGTATGCTTTTGATTTGAGAAGATTATTTCCCTTATTGCACAAAAGTGTACTAGACTGCAATGTTATAGTTTTAGACTCTTCAGAACTTTTCGGTCAGGGAATGTTGCAAGATTATGTCCTCACTAATGTCAAGGCTGTCAGAATAGGTTATATTTTTGGAAGAAGGACAAAACAGTTTTGGAATTTTGATTGTGTTGATGAAATCAGTGAGGTGCAGCATCAGCATGGTGGATCTTTACAGAAATGGATTCCTTTTGGCATGGTAAGGATCAAATTGTTTGCTTGGAGTGTGGTGGTATTGCTTGAGGACAAGCAATTTTGGGAAGGGCGGACTGTAATGTCCCCATTTTAGCCCTACGCTCTTCTTGGGATTTTAGCCTATTTCCGGAAACTCATAAGCTAAGCAGAACTGAAAATTAGGGTTTCCTATTTTTTAGGAGGTTTCAGATGCAATTTTGAAGGCTTATATGCATGGGTTTTTGATGCATATTTGGGTGGAGTTTTATGGGTTTTCAAAAAGCTTCAAAATGGTGTATCATGCATCTCCATCTGATAACTTTTTCAGGCACTTACTATTTATAGTAAGTCATGTTGGCTTCCCGGATTGTACTCAGAAGGCCTTTGGAGACACTTACTATTTATAATAAGTCATGATTATTGCTCAGATGAAATTGTGCAAACTTACTATTTATAGTAGTTGCTATTTTTAGTAAGTCTATTTATAGCAGTATCTTTCTAGCAACATTTCAATCATCTGCAGTTCACATTTTGGGCAGTGTGACTTTTCAGCTGGCTTTTTGGGGGGTTTTGAGTTAACTTGCTATTTTTGGCATTGGCTATTTTTAGTAAGTCTTTTTGTGGCAATGGCACCATCAGCAATTTTGTTCAGGTCATCATTCTATTTCTAGCAGAATCAGTTTGAATGTTGGCTTTGGGTTTTGGTTTCTATCCCTCCTTGGACTAAGTCCCAGACTTAGTCAATTTTCATATCTTGAAGTTGTACCCCATGCCTAGGCTTGATGACTTTAAGTTGTCTTAATGAGGGGGACATAAGGGGGTTGATTTTCATAAAGCATTTAAATGTTTGTTTTACATGTTTATTGTTGCAATTTGAAATGGACGCCTAAAAGGGAAATGTTTGGATATTTTAAAATAAAGTAATTGCTAAAAGGTGGCATCCCTTGGAGGAATTGAACAGTTTCTTGTTGGAAGTTACAGTTTGCTTCATTTGCCAATTTGGAGCTTATATATTGGTGTTTTGCTCTTTGTATCTCATCTTGGAAATTGAATAGTAAGGTTATGCTGCTAGTTTGAATCCAGAACCTAGCTAAGAGAAAGCTTAGCGATTTCAATCCATCCTTCGGGCCTGCAACTATGGCTTCCTAGGTGGATCATCATGGCTGTATTTCACTTTGAAATACAGATGGAGCTTCAATTGTTTGAATCGAACAGGTTGCTGACGTAAAACCTGTTTTTGCAAGTTGTTGATTTGGCCTGGCTGAAGCTATTTTCTGTTCATAGCTTCAATTCAAATTTTGGTTTCGTTTTGGGTGTTAGCCCATGCTGTTCTACTGTGGAGGGCGCCCCTTTTTGCAAGTTTGCATATTTTATCATTGAGTTTCTGATTTTTGGGAGAAGGTCGACCCTTCCTGGAGGTCGTACCTTCCTTCTTGACGGCCTTGGGAATTGTGCCAGTTGTTTCACTCTATTTTGGGCTCGTTTTCTCAATGGAAATTGGACGCCTAGCTCTTAGCTGTTGATTGGTCGTGGTTTGAGAGCTTTCCGAGCTGAATTGAAGAAGATACGTCCAATTTGGTGAATTCTCTCTTTGTTGATCTGATTTTATGTATTTCCTGTTTCTGATTAAATTAGTTTGAAATTGTTATAATGCTGTTCTAAGTTTCTTTCTATATCATTTTGGCATTGTAAATGTTAGAGGAAGTGATACTCTAACCATTGCTCATTTTGGGAATTCATGGTTGATACATTGCAACTGTTTATTAATCGTTTGTAAGCTATTTAGTAGTACTAACAGCAATTTGTTTACTTGCTGCATTTTACTTTGTTGTAATTCCCCCCACGTAATAAAGTGGTTGTGTGGATTGTATACCCCCCACAGTTTAAGTGGAAGTGAGGTTAATTGGCTGGCTTGCCGCCTTTAAATGTTTGTAATAATCACACCCACGAAATAAGTGGAGTATTCCCACCGCTTGTGGATGTCTGCATCAGTAGAAGAAGTTGTATTTCAGTTTAATATCTAGCACTCCACCATATGTTAGCACCTCACCTTGCAAAAGGATCTTGCGTGCACATTCTTGGTGTTGAATTTAGCTCTCTATTTTCAGTTGTTAATCAAGTTATTAGATCCTAGGGATCCTCTGACTATATGCCCGCCCCTCCTCCTTAAATGGTTTTAGGGCGCATTCTTGGTTAGAGTTGTTTCAGCTGTGTTTTGGTTTAGAGCTAATTCTTAACGGGTGCATGATTTGCATGTTGTGACTGAAAATTAAAGGCAAAAATTAAGGGATATATTTCAACTTCCTCATCAATCACAACATCTCTACTAAAAGTCAAGCGGTCAATGTCAACATCAATCAACCTCTAGGCCTTATGATTTTCATTGTTCCCTATAAGCATTAACTTCTTACTCTTAGGATCTAGTTTGGTTCGCTTTTCATCTGGAATCCAGACATATGCAATAAAACCAAAAACCTTAAGATGACTAACTGTCAGTTTCCTCCCAGACCATGCTTCCTCTGGGATCTGATGTTTCACTGCCTATGTGGGAGACCTATTGAGCAAATAAACTGTAGTATATACTGCCTCAACCCAAAATTTCTTGGGAACATTCTTGTTCTCCATCATACATCAGGGCATCTTTGTGATAGTATAGTTTCATCTCTCAACTACTCCATTATGTTGTGGAGTGTAGGGTGTGGTAAACTGTCTTTTGATGTCGTGTTTAGCACAAAAGTTGTGGAATTCTTTAGAACAGAGTTTGCCCCCATTATCAGATCTAAGACAACCAAACTCTTTTTCTACTAAGGCCTTGAACTTTTGAAAATCATTAGAACACCTCGGATTTTAATTTTAGAAAATATACCCACATTTTTCTACTAAAATCATCCGCAAACAAAAGAAAATACCTGCACCCAATGACGGATGTCATGTTCATTGGTCCAGAAATATTTGCATGAACCAGTTGTAGGACTCTCTTGGCTCTCCAAGCTTGTCCATCATCAAAGGGTGTTCTGTGTTGCTTCCCAACTTGGCAAGCCCCGCACACACCCTATATCTATTGTTGAATGTCAAGAATGCCATCTACCAAGTTCTCTCGAACCAATTGAGAGAGGTAGGACAAATTGAGGTGTCTGTACCATTGATGCCAAAGAGTAGTAATGGTTGATGCACTCTTGGCTGCCAATGCATGTTCCTTGGCATGTCCATTTTCAAATAATCTATACAGTCCATGATCTTCTATACCAAGAGCAATAGTCTTCTTGGTATCCTTGTCAATGATACTGCATTTATGTTTGCTGAAAATGACATCTAAATTAGGACTATGTTGCATAATTTGACTTACTGAAAGTAGATTGAGCTCCATTCGAGGTACGTAGCACACATTGAGAAAAAGTAACTTTTTCCCTCCAAAGATTAGTTGTACAATCCCTCTACCTTCAACCGTGTACTTCTCACCACCACCAAAGATCACTGAATCAAAGCAAGCAATGTACTCTGTGAACCAATCTCACCTATTGGTGAAGTGACGTGATGCTCCTGAATCGATGTACCATGTAGATGACTCTAATTGATCTATTGGTCTTCAGGCCATGAAGGCATAGAAAGTTGATGCCTTCTCCTTTGAATGCTCTGTGACATGAGCCTTCTACTGAGGCCTTCCTTGGTTGGATTGTTGTTCAACCAACCTCTTTCTACAATGCTTCTTCATATGACCCAACTTACCACAATAATGACATGTGATGTTTTCCAAATTTTTGTTACATCCTCGTTGTGACCTTGTCCTTTCTTGTGTGACCATTTGTCCATGCCTTTGTCGTTGGCTGCAAATGCTTGTTCCACACTCGTTATTTCATTGTTGCTACCAAACTATTTCTTCCATCTGCCTACTATAAGAGCTTATTGCATAGCTCTTCAAACTTCAGGTCAACATCCATAGCAGTGATATTGAGCGTCTCAATGAAATGCTCATAAGCATGTGGTAAGCTTTTCAATGTGATTACCACCATGTCCTCTTCTTCCATTTTTCGACCAATGGCTGACAACTAATCCTTAATGTCCTTGATCTTGAGTAAATGCTCCTGCAAGGACATTTTCTCATCCATTGTGATCAAAAAAAGCATATTCTTCAAAAAGAAGGCCCTACATTTATTTGAAGTTTCATGGTGGTCATGCAAATGCTTCCAAATCTCAGCTGAAGTCGTCCCTATTTGGACTTCACGAAGCATGGCATCAATCATAGACAATGTAAAGTACCTTGCCAAAACTGACCCAAAATTTCTGATTTGCTGCCTTTGAAATTTTGACAAACACTTGTCTTGCAAACTGATAATTGCTGGTAATTGTTTTTTGTTTGATTTGTTCTTGTTTTGAATGATGCAATGATGTTTGAAACACTTAACTAACAATGCTAATTGTCTACCAATACAATAAAGATCAAATGCAAATATTTTTGTATTTTTCCAATACACATAGATGACTAAACTCATGCAAATTTGCACCTACAGCAGTTAGGCATTTTTACAAACATTTGGCAGCCAAACTCCCAACACCTTGAATTTTTATTATGAAGTAAAATTATTTCAATGCTGGACGCCTATGTGAAATGACTATTCTGATTTCATTGGCAGCGTTACAATGCACAAACTTGTATCACAAAATTACAACTAATCATCAATGTATGACAGCGACTCGATGCCAATATACTCCTATGCAAATTCTAATATATGTTGTCTTTAACAGCAATTTATTTGACTGAGATACAATGACAATGTAGACACAATGCTGAGACAGCAGCAACCCTATGCAATGACTGAAATGCAATATTTTTGAAACCTGGAAATCGATCCCTCCAAATTCGTCCTTGTGATGTGTGGTGGCAGCACCTATGCTCTAGGATGGACTGAGACCCCTTCCAAAGCAGCTTTGAATTTTATTGTGCCTCCAAACGTGAAATCGGCCTTGCTCTTGTGTGCCCAGGTTGCTGGTTCAGATCAGTCTCACAATGCCTTCAAGATGCCGCGCCTATATGCCAAGGAATAGCCACAATTTTTACCCAGCAATTGAGATAAAAAAATGGATCTTTCTTCTTGACTGAAAATCAAGCTCCAACTGCAAAATTCGACTTCCTCCAATCCAAAAATGATCACCACAAAAATCTAAGAATGTATTCCTCCAAAATTTGAACTCCCAATGCAAACATCCAATAACCTCCAAACTGAAAATGACTCCACCAAAAATCTGCAATTATTCTCTAATTCGAATTTTCCAAAATTTGGCCAAGGGCCATTAAATTTTGCCACCAATGGAAGACTAAAGTATCTCCCTCTCCAATCCAGCTAGGGTTGATGTTTCACAACCGAAACCAGTACTCTAGAGTATTCAAACCCTCAAGCAATGCAAGCAATCAGGCTTATACCTCACAAGCATGAAAATAGATGAACTCAAGATATGATCAAATGGCCTGCAATAAGCTCCTTATAAAGAATTTACAATCACCTCTAAGAAGCTTCTAGAAAATAATAATATTTTATTCTTTAAGTGACTTTATAATATAACATTTTATTTTAGTCACTTTATTAAATCAATTAAATATAAAGCTATCTTTTTGATATTATTTTAGTGAGATAACTTTATAAATGACTAATTTAATATTTATTCCCTTATTTCTCCTTTTAGCCTTTTGGGAATAATTGAAGGCTAAAACGCTCTTCAAATGGCTATTGAGAAGGGGACGTCACAGATAATTTGATCAACATGACTAATTCTCTGTCACATTCATCAAACTTGTCTTGGTCTTTACCCGCAACTGTTGGTCGAGTGGCAATACCAAGATGATCTTTTCAAGGCATCGATACTCGAAGATTGTTAGCATGCGTTGCTTCCAGGTGTTGTAATTTGCGATAATAAAACATTGACTACCTTCAAACATGATGTTGGGTAATGAAACCATCCCTCCCACAATTCAAAATTGCGGAAAACGAAGAAACTTGCTGTTGTTAGAAAAACCACTAAAAATTTTGGGAAAAAATTTGCAAAACCCAAGCAGCAAAGTAAAGAACCCGCAATTTTATAAAAAAAATCCACATAAAAATCTGCAAAAAATCTGCAAAAAAATCCGAAAAAAAATCTGCAAAAATTCTGAAAAAAATCTATAGAAATTCTGGAAAAATACAATTTTTCTAAAAACATTAAAAAATGGGTCTTAAAACCCTGTGTGATTTTAAATTGTTAAAAAACCCACAAATTTTGTAAAAAAATCAGTTAAAAAATTACAGAAAATTTGAAAATAGACCCACAATGAAAAAAACAATCATCAAAAACCTTTGTACGAATCTGTACAACTTCCTTTGGCACATTCTTCTGTGTCTCTTGCGTGCACCTTGTCACTACCACAATCCTTGCAAATCTGTACAACTTCCTTTGGCACGTTCTTCTGTGTCTCTTGCATGCAACTCGTCACTACCACAGTCCTTAGAATTCACGCGCTCACCAATCCCGAGAATTCACAAAACCCAAGCTTTGATACCATATTACAAAAACAACACACAGAAAGTTAACCAAGATTGCATAATAATCTATTAAGAAATAAGAAGCAAAGCATCCTTATATAGGATTACAAATATCTTATCCACAGAGGATAAGGATGACAAATACTTTATCCACAAAGGATAAGGATGACAACTCATAAAACAAAAAGGTAAATCTTATCCACAGAGGATAAGGATGACAAGTATCTTATCCACAAAGGATAAGGATGACAACTCATAGGAAAAATATCTAAAGTCAACATGACTTCATTAAAGAAGATTCCTAAAGCCTATCCTAAAAGCTAATTGATCATTACAAGATAAAACATTACTTTAATAAGGACACCTAGATCCCTTTACTCGAATACAGAATCAGCTTTGCACAAAGGAGTGAGCTCCTGGTATTCACAAAATTTCCACAATTCATCATAGCAGAGGATGCAACATTATGATGTCATTTTGGATGTCAGCAATGACAATCAAGAGTTTGTATTCATTACCCAGGATCCTTGGTAGAAATGAAATAAGAAAAGAACTTTGTGATATTTTTGGAAACTCTCTAATTGGATTGATTACAGAATGTGAAAATCTCGAAAGTGGACCAAAAAGATATAAAATCATTTTAGAAAAAAACATTGCATTTAAGGTCATAGATGCGTGTCATGTCTCTAATCCTCATCTTAATAAATGGAAAGCTCACATTCCTGCTTTGACTCAAAGAGATATCCATAATACTTTGCAAAGGTTGGGCCAACCAAATCAGTTCTTTGTAGAGCAGTTGATGCCACAAAGGAAATTGATTCTCAGATTGATACTTCCTTTACCTGGTTTCAAACTATGCTATTGTGAAATGTCTTTTTGCTTCTTCTCTTTGAGGATGAGAGAAATCTTATCTTAAATTACAAACCTTGCCAATTTCCAACTCTTGGTTTCATTGTTGAGAATTACTGGGAAATACAAGTACACAAGCCAAAAGAATACTGAACAATAAATTGCCCTCATACTTTAGAGGATGGTATTAACCTTATGACATTAAAGGAGTATATTGGCAGTCCGGTTGGGAAACTAATTACATCACAAGGAGGATCGATGTCTAGGAATTACAAATCTCCAAGGTTAATTTGGGATCCGAGTCTTGGCAAAATGATTCAGTTTGAAAAACTAAGAGTTGAACCAACACTGCTTGAAGACAAACAATCTTTGGAAATGGCAGACTGTAATGTCCCGTTTCAAAATAAATCAAACTACATTTTGAGAAATTTGTTCAGCAACCCGAAACATGGCATGTTCAGATTTATAAGACATTCGCCCAAGACAAGAAGGTAATTTGCTAATACATAAACTAGTCGCAAGGAAGGTAATTAAAGGAGATTTAAAAATGGTGCATAAACTAAGATATCTGCGATTGGGTTGATAAAATTATAGTTTATCAAAAGTTAAAAGGGTGTATGAAGGGTTGTGTCTCATGACGCAATAAGATATATAAGAGAGATCATTTATGAGAAGAGGGGATGAATCAATTGGGCATATATATTATATGACTTTGCAAGTAAATATTACAACCAAATAGAACGAAAACCCTCCAAGGAAAATTAAGAGATCGAAGGACAAAAACCCATAACTTGTCTAGATATCAAGGACAAACATTTAAGGAAAAATAGCTGCAAATTGGAAGAAGACACATAAAAGAAAATCAAGATAAGATTATTTTTAGAATTATGTCAAAGTGAAAAAATCTGAATATTACAATTAAATTCATGATTTTGATTAAGTTATATTTATAAATATAAATGCAATTATCATTTTAGAATTAGAAATATTGTTTTAAGGCAAAAGTAAGAAATGTTCTAGAAAGGGACATCACAAAATCATAATATGCTTAATGCAGAACGATCATCCATGTTATCAGGGAGGCATAATCTTCAAGGACCTTGCAATAAGACAATCTATCTAAGATGATGATAGAATAAAATTTTATAATAAGCAGATAAAAGAGCTGTAACATGTTGAACTATGGCAACCAGCTATGGCACACACTCAGGGAGTGTGCCATCACTGGAGCCTACAAAACAACTACAAGTCATAGTGTCTACTAATACTACCACTTAAATGCGTCAACCCCCATGAAATTTTGGATATATTCATCTTATCTCCATTCTGAGCCACCTTCCTTGCTGCTATATTTTACTTTTATTATGCTTCATCTCATTGTTTTCCCTTCCTTTCATGACAAAAAGGATTATAACAGACCAAACATTAATTTCTAAAACTTGATGTTAATAGCTGCTATTAAAAGAAGATTAGGGTAAACGCAATTGTTTAACATATATGATTAGGTTAATACTTAATAACAGATAGATAAGAAGAAAAATTAAAATGTATTCTCGTAGATATTTTTGCAGTTTTCTAGAGCTAACCTGTATTCATCGCTTGTATCAGAGGATGCATAATTTCTCTTCAAAAAAAAGAGATAGAACCATAAATGTCTACTTCTAGAGATGTAGCATGTACAAAGAAAACATGCATACAAAATGTGAAGTTGAAAATACATTGAAGGAACAACAACATAGTTTTGTGCTAAATTTTATGAGACTAACAGGGATTGTACCATAGTCCATTTTACCCTGGTCCACATCCATAATCAACTACTTATTGGGACTTGAGACACTGAAATTCAAATATGAAAACAAAATCGAATGCATTATGCTACCTCTTGTAAGGATTATTAAACCATCCTCAGAATATTTTCATTCCAAAATCTTCGGAACAAAACACTCATTTCAGAAATTAAAGAGTTAGGCTCTCCAATATTACTTGAAATGATCGTTATGTAGGACAACAGAGGTTTCATATGATACCAGCAACTCCCACTCTAAAAAGTAAGGATTGCTTAAAGAAGGAGAAAAACATAGATTTTTCATTACCCGTAGATCTTTGTTATAAATCTGAACAAGACCAATAAATCCTCCCTTGGTAAGGACAGCTAATCTACCAGCAAGGCAACCCAAACAAGTTCTTGCACATTCATGGGGTTTCTCAGCCACTTGACTTATTCAATTTTGGAAGAGATGTAGAGTACCCCCAAAAAATGTTCTTCAAGTTCCTCAACCACTGAATGAACAAACTACTCAGATGACACGATCTAAGGAGTAACCATTCTGTGAGAAATCTACCAGGTACTTGCACCTAGCTTATTCCTTTTACACATGTCAGACCTGTCAACCATTCTTCCCAAATAGAACCCTAGTAATATGTACAAAAGACAAATCAATTTCACCAGTTGATGGCCTCATTTACACCATTCATGATCCATTGATAAAGTTAGATTTGACCCTGAAGAGACCAGAAGCAAATGGTTACCATCTCATGTGGATTTCAACTAAAACTATGCAAACAAAAACGGTAAACTTTAAGGACAACATGATTACAACACATGCTCCCACCCAAAACAATAGAACACTGCAAACTGAAGACATGAAATTGAAATTTGAAAGTTAAAATCTCAAATTGAAAACTCAATCACCAGGAAAGTTGGGTTCGGAGATGGGACTCCATCCCTGTACCCATACCCATACCCACATCTCCTGATGACTGTATTTGAATGTAATATAGACATCCCCTTTAGTCGTATAATCAAATACCATATTTCAAGATGGCATGGACATCCCTATACACATCTATGTATCCTACGTCTCCAGTGGCTATGAAAAGAGCAAAATAAAATAAAATAAATTATTATTTCTGAATTGCTTTCAACAATATTATCTGACGATCACAAATTCATTATGGTCCATAAGGCTAGATTGAGTGGTAAAGTTGGAGCTTTACCACAATGACAACCTGGCTTCAAATCCCTGCATGGAACCACTGGGCAAGCTTTAAGTATGAGCAAGCTTCAAAATGTTAATCCAAAGCAGTTAAGTGCATGTATTTCATGCAGTAGGAGTGGATCTCTGTTTGTACCCTACTAGGTGAGGGTCCCTTCTACCCTCATTTAGACTATTTACCCATCAAAAAATATAAATAATGGTATTCCCCGTGTCCATGGGATAGCAGTGTAACATTAATGATGAACAAACATGAGAGTGTGACCCGGGTTAAAATCCCCTTACCTCAATAAGGTGGGGGTTAACTCCAATAGTCATGTGATGTAGTTGTTATATAGTGATTACCAGGAATATTTGAACATCGACCATGTTAATAAATCTTGAGAACGTGGGCCAAGCTTGACTAACATTGTGCTATAGCGTGCCCATAAACTCGGCCAATATTTACTCAGCACAAAAACAAACAAACAAAAAAATTGCATTCCCTGTGACAACTCAATAGTTAATTTTCATGCCTATAAACATAACAATAGACTAGTTTCATATCCCCCTCGCCAGCAAAAGGCGTCATATAACTCCAACCACTGCTAGAATGTCATGAGGTTAAGACATCAATTATCAAGTAAATTGAGGTGTTAACCATGTTAATAAATCTTAATAATGTGGTTCAAGTTTAGCTCACATTGTGTTAAAGGCTGCCCATATCTTCGCCCAAAAAATGACAGGCACAGAAATGAAAAACGAAATTGCCATATTCTCTATGACATCTCAGTAATTATCATTTGTGAATAAGATCACAGGAATAGCCCAGCTTCACATTCTCCTCACGTTAATAAGGAAGCAGATAACTCCATCCGACCTATAGTAAGGTTGGGGTATGATGATTAAAAAATCTTTACAATATAGTCCAAACTTACATCACATTTCATAATAGCCCGCTCGATAAGCTTCCACGAGATTTACAAAGCACACAAATTTAATGTAAACTAATCAAGCTCATTATTATAACTCAGAAGACAACTTTAGATTATAAATTACAGCAATAGTCTTTAAATTCTCTGTCTTCAAGCAAAGAATCCTTCGTCACAGAGCCTTCCACATGAAGGGCAGCTATAACTTTCAGAAATGAAAAGAGCTATTAAAGATTTGAGCTTCCAAAGTGTATACACTATTGCAAGACCTTTCTCGATAAAAAGAGCATTAAAGATATTGAGAAATGATAAGTTCGGATTATCCTTCATGACCCATCATCAGTTTAAATGACTTCAAAAGAGGTAACATTTGAGTTACCTCCATGGGCAAGCCTCCCTCCGAGCTTCGCATAAGAAGAAAGCTTGACATCCAAATCACCCTCAATTTTGCGGGCTTCCCTTCTCAAATCCTCCCATCTCACATCCACCGATTCCATTGTCTCCCCCATCTCCTCACACAGCCCTAAATTGATTTCTTCTTCTTCTGCCCTAGCTAATGTGAATATGTCGAATAACCTGTAGAGCATATATCAATTGTGTATACCAGGAAGCTTTGAAATCAATTAGAAAAACGATGTCGGAAAATTGTCCTTACCTAAAAATACTATGGAGGATCTGGCAGAGCATCCATGGTGTATGTACTCGCAGATGTACAAGATATTATACAATGGAACGAAATGTCTCAGAATTATTTTTCAAATCAACATATTGAGGAATTTGCTGCGCAGTCATTATATCGGAGAATGCATTAAGATCTAATTTTGCTGAGGTCAAAATCCTTTGTTTTATATGTAGATGTTGAACTTATTTATTTCTCTCTTCTTAAGTCTCGTATTAGATGTTTGCATTTTTTTAATAATTAGTTTAGAGAGAGGATTCAATTCCCTTTGAAACATTTTCTTAAAGAATATCCAATAATTTATGGGGAAAAAATTATTGGAAGTATGTCTATGTATTTATATATTAGCAATCGCATCTTGGTGTGTAATGGGTCCGTCGAAAAGTGTGGAAGGTCAATTAGAAAAAAATTGGCCTATTTTTTTGCATATATTTGCACAGTACACAAGGTCGATTGGTAGGCCATTTAGCAAATGATGTTATTTGTGCAACAAAGGTCTCAATGCATAAGTGATACCTTCAAATCAATTATGCATCCACTTACAGGGATCCAGACATGATTGAAACAAAACCTATGAATCAAGAAGATAATCAGGGATCATTACCAAGAGAGTTGTGATATGTTTGAAATAGGGAGAGAGGGGGGAGAGATAGGGATAGAAAGAGGGAGAGATAGAGGGAAGGAGAGACTGAGATAGAGACAGAGACAGAGACAGACAGAGACAGAGATGGAGACAGAGACAAAGACAAAGACAGAGACAAAGATAGAGACACAGAGACACAGAGACACAGAGAGATGGAGATGGAGATGGATATGGGGAAGGAGAGGAAGAGATAAAGATATAGTTGAGAGAGGGATAGATAGAGATGGAAGAGATACATATACAGAGATGGAGAGAGAGAGAGAGAGAGAGAGAGAGAGAGCTCTTTATATCTTTGTCTCCTCTATCTCTATGTTTCTTATTATATCTCAATCTCTCCCTTCATCTCTCTCCCCTATTTCTCTCTATATTTGTCTTCCCTTCTCTCTCTCCCCCTTACTCTCTTTTTTATCCCTATTTTCCCCCCTCTATCTCCCCCCTCTCTCCCTCTTTATCCCCCTCTACCTCTCTCTATATATCACTTCCTTATCTCTATTTTTCTATCTCTCCATCTCCCCATCTTTCTATCTCCGTTTCTCCCTCTCCCTCCTCTTCTCTCCTTCCATCTTTCCCCCTCCCTCCCTCTCTATATATTAATCCATGTCTCCATATATTAATCCCTGTCTCCATCTCAATCTCCATCTCGATCTTTATCTTCCTCTCTACCTCTCTCCCCTATCTCTATCTCCTCACCTCTTCATACATCTCTCTCTCTTCTCCCTATCTTTCCCAATATATGTATCTCTCTATATCTCCCTCTTTCTATCCCTATCTCCCCCTCTCTACCCCTCTCTCTGTATCACTCTCGCTTTCTATATCTCTATACTTCTCTATCCTATCTCTATTTCTCTCCTCTATCTCCCTTCCCCTCTATCTATTTATATATCTCTCTCCCTCTTTATTTCTCTCATTCACACACACACACACACACCATATTTAACCCTCCCTATCTCTCTCTCACTCACACACACATGCCCTATTTCTCCCTCCCTTTATCTATATTCATCTCCCCCCTTCTCTCTATCTCTCCTTCTCTCTATTACTTATCTCTATCATCTCCTTTATCTCTTACTCTATCTCCATCTTCCCATCTCTCCCTCTTTCTATCCATGTCTCTTCCTCTCTCTCCCCCTCTCACTATCACTCTCTCTTTCTATATCTCTCTACTTCTTTCTCCTTTCTCTATTTCTCTCCCCATTGCTCCCACCCCCACTCTCTCTTCTCCCATATATCTCTATCTTTCCATCTCTCTATCTTCCCCTATTTCTCTCTCCCTCTCTCTATCTATTTTTCTACCTTCACTTCTCTCTATTTTCTCTCCCCAACTCTCTCCCTCTCCCCTTCTCTCTATATCTCCTCATATATCTATCTCTCTATCACTCTATCTCACCATCTCTCTCTCTCTCTCTCTCTCTCTCTCTCTCTCTCTCTCTCTCTCTCTCTCTCTCTCTCTCTCTCTCTCTCTCTCTCTCCATAGCTCTATATCTCTTCCTCTCTATTTCCCTATCACTCTCTTTATCTCTCCTCTATCTCTCTATTTATTTATTTCCTTCTTTCTTTCTTGCTCTATCTTCATATCTACCTCTATCTTCCTTTCCCCCTCTCTATCTCTAGACATGCATCCTTCTCTCTATCTATCCATCTCTCTCCCTCTCTCCCCCCCTTTACCTCTTCCTAGACCTTTTTATCTATATCTCTTTGCCTCTCTATCTCTATCTCTCCATATTTCTTCTTCCATCTCTCCCTCTTAATCTATCTTGTTATCTCTCCATCTCTATCTACCTCATCTCTCCCTCTCTCTACTTCTCTCTCTATATCACTCTCTCTCTCTCTCTCTCTCTCTCTCTCTCTCTCTCTCTCTCTCTCTCTCTCTCTCTCTCTCTCTCTCTCTCTCTCTCTCTCTCCATCTCTGTATATGTATCTCTTCCATCTCTATCTATCCCTCTCTCAACTATATCTTTATCTCTTCCTCTCCTTCCCCATATCCATCTCCATCTCCATCTCTCTGTGTCTCTATCTGTGTCTCTATCTTTGTCTCTATATCTTATCTCTATCTCCCTCTCCCTTCTCTCCTCTCTCTTTCCTCTTTATATATCTTCCTCCTTAAGTGTGCAACGGGTACACTGAAGAGTTCTTAAAGGTGAATTATCATATCCTTAAACAAATGACATGCTACCCTAAGGATAACTCCTTAGGGACACATGCTATCCTTGGATTGTTGGCACAAATGATTGATCAAAAGTTAGTTTCTCTCTCTCTCACTCTCTTACTCTATAACTTTTAATTTAGATTTTAAGTTGAGAGAGGAAGAGAGAGATTGAGAGATAATGAAAAACATAGAGATAGAGACGAAGACAAAGATATAAAGAGCTCTCTCTCTATAGAAAGACAAATTTATAAAGAGCTCTCTCTCTATCTCTATCTCTATATCTTTTTTTCTCCCCTTGCCTCTCTATATCTTATCTCTATCTCCCTCTTCCTTCTCTCTTCCTCTCTTTTCTTTATCTGTTTTCCTCCTTAAGTGTGCAATGGGTACACTAAAGAGGTCTTAAAGGTGAGTTATCATATCCTTAATCAAATGACATGTTACCATGAGGATAAATCCCTAGGGACATGTGTTATCCTTAGATTATTGGCATGAAACGAATGATCAAAAGTCAATTTCTCTCACTCTCTCACTCTATAACATTTAATTTAGATTTTAAGTTTTCAAATTATTTTATTATGTAAATTAAAATATAATTATTTTACAATAATTAAAATTTTAATAAGACAATTAATTATAAATTAAATTAATTCTAATAAGTATTAAAAAAATTTGTAGTTCCATAAGAAGACAAATAATTAAAATAAATTTACAACTTAAATATTAAAATAGAATAAACTAAATGCAAAGTCAAAATATATCAAAATGCAAATATAAATATAATAATAATTTAAAAAATTAATAATAAATAATAAATTATTAAGTTAATAAATAATCAAATAAAAAAGTAAAACTAATTTTAAATTTAGTAGAATTTAAATATTAATAAAATGTAATTCTATTTTTCATTTCAATCTTATCTTCTTTTATTTTCTTTATTTTAAAAAAAAATATATATTTTTAAATCGTTAAATTTATTTTAAAAATAAAAATAGAGACATTTATAAGAATTCAAATATTACTAAAATATGATTCTATTTTTTATTTCAATCTTATCAATTTCTTTATTTTTATTTTCTTTAATTTTAAAATTAAAAGCCTACTTTTAAATTGTTAAATCATTTTAAAAATAAAAATAGAGAATGACAAGAAAAATATGGACGGTTGAGATTAATTGCATCGTCTTCCATCCTTCTCAATTCTCAACCATTGATCTCAGAAAAATAGGTCATCCATTTCATATAAGGAATGTCTTCGACGTAATTAACTATAAAATGTTAGGAGTATATTAGCAACGTAAGGAGCGAGAGAGGGTGGATTAGTAATGGGGAGGTGCATATAGGAAGGGCATATTGCAACAAAGGGAGATGGTGAATTAAGGGAGGAGAGGAAGGCAAGCTAAAGTAAGAAGGATGCACGATGCTAAAAAAATTATGATTTTTTTGAAAGACAGATAAGAATTGGGAAAAAAAATAGAGGTAGAAAAAGTAATATATGAAAAGGAGTGCAAAAGGAAAAACTATATTGTATATCAACATTTAATGTTAATATTTATGTCTTTGAAGAAATCTTGAATATAAGAATTCTAATTAAATGTTAGAGATATTGAGAAAGGAGCTCAAAAAATTATGATCATAACCAAATTCATTAGAATATGGCCTATAATAGAAAAAAAAATCATAGATGGTGTAATGTATTGGGTTGATTGTTCAAGACCAACAATTAGTTTTTTGGCTTTAAGATTTTAATAAATTAATTTTTAGATAAAAGAAGATAGAAATAAAATCCTCAAATGAGACATATAATTTATAGAGAATGTGGGGATGTTTATTAAAGCTTGGTCATCGGGATTTGATCCACAAATAGAGCTAGTTGGGGAAATCCCATTATGGATCAAATTATGTAAACTAATGGAAGAATATAAGTTAGAGAAGATGTAATATGAAATAAGAAATAATATAGTAACATACTTATTTGAATCTAATTCTATGAGAAGGAATAAATTGGTGACCTATGCCCACATATTTGTTAAGATTGATCTTAACAAACCCATTATGCGGGCTATAAGATTGGTCTCTTCTATGGGTAATTGAATGCAAAAATTAGACTGTGAATGCTTGCCTTCTTGTTATGTACCTAGGGTTATGATATTACAATGTATTTAGGTGGATGGAGATGCCAACATGTGGTGCACATCCCTTAAGTTAGTTATATCAGGTCATATAGGCAACCTATGTAATTAATTATATTAGGTGATGAGTAGGCCTTCTTTGGGATCACCCCTCCATTACCTTATTAGGAGGAAGTCTATATAAAGGAGGTGATTATCATTGTAAGAACATATTTTGAGTATGGTATTGTGTTTGGGATCTCTTAGAGGGATAACTTGGAGTGGCTTCTTCCATAAGGAGTGTTGTACTATGCTACACTACCTTAAGGGTCTATACTATTTTTGAATATATTGGATATTATAGTATATTGGCCCAAAAAAATCTCGTGTAGTGTGTGATTTATATTCTACATTATCTTATTATAGTTATTGATGTAAGTATATTATCAAGTGGTATCAAAATTATAGTTTGGGCAAAGGTGAGGATAAAACCCTAATTTTTCAAGTTTCACCTACATCTTTCAAATAGCTATATTTTTTTGCTCGAGTTGGAGGATTATATAAGAAGTTGAAATCCAAAATCAGGTTTTGATAATCAGTATTGAGTGAATTATTACACTTTTATGATTTTTCATAAATTTTCTATTTAGGTTACAAATCAGGGAATTTTTCTAATAATTTTACATCCCTATAGATCTTTCCAAAATTCATCAACGATCTATTATTTTTATGTTTGAGGTTAAAAATATTACAAAATGATCCAAACAAAATTGGGTATGTGGCTGGTTTCAATGGGGTTCCTTGATTTTGATGGAAGTGGAAATACATTAGAATGTTGGCACACATATAAAAGAGTTTATTATAAAATTATTTAATATGGGACATACATTTTCTATTATACTTAAAATGCAAAGTTCAATAGTGGTATGCACCATTGTGTAAGCATATTTCTTCTTTGGGTTAACTAGAATGATCTTCCTTGCATAGATGGGATCAAGAAGAAGAAGAAGAAGAAGAAGAATAACATGAATAAGTAGGAGGAGGAGGAGGGGAAGGAGAATAAGGAGAAGGAGAACATGAATAAAAAGATGAAGGAATGGAAGATGAAGAAGAAAAAGGAGAGGAAGAAGGAGAAGAAGGGGAGGAGGAGAAGGAAGATAAGGTTCAAAAAAGGATGATGAAGAGAAGACGAAGGATATAGGTACATCCACCTTAGCTCCAAGGGAGGAAATTTTAATCCTTTTAATTTTATGGATCTATTCAAAAGGAAAAAGTTTATTTTTATTTAAACCCTAATAATAAGTATAACTTCCCTAGCATGGAATTAACTAAGAAATTATAGGTACAATCAAATCACATCAAGGATAGTCAAATAGGAATTAAGAATATTTAATTTTTAAACATTTGAAGCTCTCCATCGAGAAATATGGTTTACATTCAAAATTTTATGCTTTGGATATGGACGAGTTAGATATTGTTCTTAGTTATCATTGGTTGAAATCCTCAGGAATAATAACATTAATGTGTAAAATAAGTTCATGAAGCTTTGATATATGATGCAAAGCAGGGGTAGAAGTTACATGATTGATACCATATTTCACAACAATGGATTCATTCATCTCTCAAAGTTCAAAGACAACCATGTTAAGGCAAACTTCTTCACAAGGGTAGACATTGGTCTTCAAGCAACAAGCCATTCAAGAGTAACCGCAACCCAAAATCAACCACAAGGATCCTTTGGTCTTCAACCTACTAAACTCACTTATTCAACCCTTCACAAGGGCTCTCACACATCAACCAATGACCTTTCTTTTACAAATTGTCTCTTTACTCTAGTAGCCTTCCAAAACTAGTTTTTCAGACACAACTAATAGGGAAAACATGGCATTCCCAATTTGAGCACATTTACAAATACCCTTTTGGACACTTGTTAACATATCAAAAATGTAGGTATGGTTACTTTGGAAAGAAGCCTTCAAATTTGGACTGTCCCAATTCATATTAGGCCTAATGGCACAACTATGAGGGGCACAACAAGGAATTTGAGTCTTAGGCTTTGTATCTCCTCTCTAAATGCTTCATACATGCCTTGCAAGGCTTCAAACATCTATTCACATTACATAGATCATTCCACAAATAACAAACAACAAATTCCTTTTACTTATTAGGCTTATAGGTTGTTACATGAAGATATTAGCCTTTTCAATGTTCCTCCACACGTGCAAACCCTATCTCCTACATCTACAACCTAGGAAACTCGAAGAACACACCTACACCATCCATTCCACCAAGTTTCAAAAGATTCTACTAGGTGGAATGGATTTTATTGGGTAAAAGCAAGAAGTTGGGTTCACAAAGAGGGGAAGTTTTGGCCAAAACAAAAAAATTTACAAGAAACACGTACGCATTTTAGAAAATGTGTACACGCTTTGGTTTGGGTACTCGAGCCTGAATTCGAACTTGTAAGCATTTAGATTCAGGTACATAGCCAAAAATGCGTACATGTTTTAAGAACGCGTACGTGTTTTGAAATGCATACGTGTTTTGTAAAGCTATTTATTTTTTTAAATTAACAAACTGTCTAATTCATTTTCACAATTTATTTGACCGCACCTAAGGGAAAGCAAAGATCGCATACACATTTCAGAGGACCCATTTCAACAAAAATTTCGCTGCCACCTCCTCCCATCAACACAACCGACCTTAGCGACCTCCGGGTTGGTTGAATTCTACTTTTTTTTGCTTTATATTTTGCATTTTTATTTTGTAACTGTTATTTAGTTTTTGTCTATTTTATTTGTTTTACATTCAATATTTTATAGTTTTTAAAATACATTTAAAGAATCAAAAACATCAGTGAAACTAAAAATGTTACATTGTAAATTGAAAATCATAAAAACCAAACCTAAATTAACTAGAATTTAACCTAAATTGGACACATTTAACTTAGAAATCAAAACCGTAACCCTAGATTCCAAAAAAATAGACCTAAAAATTAAAACCCTTAATCCTAGGACCTAAACTCTAAAACCTAAACCTAAAACCCTAAACCCTAAACCCTAAACCTAAAACCTCAAACCTAAAACCCTAGGTAATAGTAGCTATCTTGAATCTTTTTGTTTTTCCCCTTAGTATTGATCATGTTTCAATTAATGTATATTGAATCAAATTTGGCTATAGTTTAATTATTGAGTGATAGAGCTAGAGAAATAAGTTTATGACCTTCTTTCAGGGGATTCACTTAATAAACCAATGACATATAGATCTAACTCAAAACTATTTATAATTTCTACCCCATTATTAAAGGTAAATAACATATTTAATACCTAGATGAATTATGACAAATATGTCATGCTCTAGAAAGTTTTGATGTAGAAGCACTTATACAACTAAACATATGAACCCTTTCCACATGTACACAAAATGTAATAACTCGCATCCTTAGATATTTTAGGTATCTTAGTTATAGTATACATATTGATTTAAATTATACTAGAAATATTTTAGATATATATTTGATGATTCTTCTTGGAACCTAGTTGCAAAAGTACTAAAAGGTGTTCAATAATTAGTTTTAGGTAATGTAGGTAGGATTTTATTAAAATCGTATGACCTTGGTGTGACAATTATCTCCATTTTTAGTCACATTAGAGTTGGTAGTAACAACAAACCCTTCATATTGTAGGTCTTTGACACAATAAGGTCATTAACAATCATTTTTGTGAACTATTTAGTAGGGGATGTGAGACTAATAGTTTCATCACACTATCTAAACCTAATTATTTTTATTAGATTTTTTAACATATTTGCAACATTCTTCATATTTTTAAATTTATCTAACGTCTCTCTCCCATCCCCACCACTAAAAAAACTAAACACAAACACTAGTTGACCTCCTACTATTTACATATCATAATAAATCTAAGATAATAAATGTCTAAATCTAAAATAAAATTGCAAGTGCCTATAACCTTTCTATGATATAAGTCACCTATTGTACTGCTTGCCCATTTTTTACAATAAATTACATTACCTTTAGGTTGCAAGTGATTTGTAGTAATACTGCCAATTTATTGCAAGTGTCCTATAGTACCTCTTTGCTCAGAAATATAATACTTTGTAGTTACCCACAAATACATGTTAATCTAATCTCTCAATTTTTAGGTCATTACAACACCTTTAAAAATGCATTCAATATACACATAGATTCACATCCACCTGAACTTTATTACATTAATTTACAAATTAGATCACACATAGATGCCTCTTAATGAGGTCCCCTTACTATATTATATCTTGAACGAGATCAATAATTTGAGGACCACGTTCATAGGATTCATATGTGGGTTCTTAGCCTTCCCCTCATTCCTTCTTTGACGAGTGACATGATGCCTAGGAGGCATTTTTCATTGAAAATCAATGCATAGGTTAGGACATACATATAGAATCATCTAAAAAGCATCACTAAGGCATGACATTCATTAGTCCAAGATATAATGATACAATAATTTGAAATTAACAACCACACACTGGACTCAATTTTAACCTTGCAAGGAAAATGAAACCATATGGTTACTAGACTTGATAAAGTGCTCAAATTTAACCTTGAGGGTACATGTATGTATGACTTTAATTGTATAATTTAATGTGTACATGCTATCCAGATTTTAATGTCATAAATTGAATGTCTTCAAATGAAATGTATTTTGAATTTGTGCATGTTTGAAATGTGATTTAAATAACTTTAAAATTATGTATGTATTAGTTAAATAGTTTGTTGATATATATTTTATAATTGTTTAACATGCAGTTGCCATTTCATTGTTCATATGGAGCCTGAATTCAACCTAGAGGACTTTATACTTGATGCAAAACCTCAAGATCCCATACATCCAAATCCGCCACCACAACAAAACCCCACACCTCCACACTCTCCACCTCCTAATCCCCCACACCCCATAGTATATCAAGCTCAATTAAGAGAGAGCATTAGAGCAAACCTCAATATGATTCAAGAGAATATAGATTTGATAAAAAAGGAACCTAATATTCCCCCCCATCTTGCATGATTTGCATCTTCGATGCAATCGGTTGTCGATTTTGTTCGATCTATTGATGTGGACCTAGATAGGTTCCATCAAGGAGAGAAGAGAGGAGAAAATTCTATGCAAATGGATTGTCCTACAAAGAAATAAATGACCTTAAAATTACCAAACAAGTCGTTTCCCAACACTTCTTTAGCCTCCAAACAAATGAACCAATTCCACCCACCAAAAAATGAATTTCAATTAAATGGTGTAGGCACCTACAGATAGCTACAAATTTTTGGGATAGATGGTGGATGGTGTTTGATACTCCACCACATGGAAATTTTGAGGTGCCCCTATACTTTTTGAGAAAGTTATGGGCTGAGTTTGAGTTGGGTTTAGGTCATTTCAAAGAGTTGGGGTGGCATGCCCCAACATAGATTAGGAGCACATGTCGATCCTCAGCGACATGCTCTGATTGCTCCTATTGTTTCTCCTCCTTCTCCTGGTGTTCCCGTTGCATTTCAAACACATATGATGTTGTCAACATTAGGAGCATTAAGTTCTCTTTTAGGACATCTCACTCATCAGACTACACATGCGGCAGCTAAAGTGGGCACAAAGCATGGAGGCTCAGGCTATGGGCATACTTAGGCATCCACTTCAGGTGACCCACATGCATCTAGGACAAAGTTATATATGGATTTACTATATTCTGAGGATCGTCCTACATAGGTATGTTCATCTTTTGAACTTAGGCACATTTAAATAATTTATTTGAAATGTGCAAAATTCATGTAAATAATAACATCAAATTATATATAATATAACATTAATTCAAGACTTGTGTTTGGTGTAGATGCATGATGACATGATGCATGTATCTCAATATGACCGTGTCTATATTTTGAGTACTGTAGAAGTGGGCTCACCTTTTGGTCAGGTACAAACCAATATATATTTTAATTTATGTGGACATATCTAATTTAATTTGAATTTGTACACATGTGCATGAAATGATATATTATATCTAGATGCAGGGAGGTCATGCGATACTGAGTACTGACCAACCACAAGTTGTGGTGAGCGATCTTGAGTCATCATAAGCTCAAGTGCATGCTTTCAAAAGTTTGTTAAGTTTAAATTAAATATACATCATATATTTAATTTAATTTTAATTTGTACACATGTGTGAATGATCTATACATTATTGTATCTATATGCCATGATTTCATGTGATACCCTTGGCAGGCACACTTGAGACATCGTCAACATTTATGCATGGGAAATCTCAAGTGCATGATCATGAGGTCATATCATTCAAGGTTGTACACTTTACTAAATCTCCTATACAATTTTTAGGGACCTTTTAAATATATATATTCAAGTTTTTAACATATTGTTTGCTTTATATAAATATGCAGGATATAGTAGATCAAGCATTTGGACTTCTCGATTGACAGTTATGCTACCCGTTGAACAAAATGTTTGAGTAGATTCACATGATCATATGGTAATTTATGCATACTAAAGTTCATTTTTACTGTATTTACTATATATTTAATAATTAAATTTTTTTTTATCAAGTTTATATGTTAAATTATTTCAATTTTTTTTTTAACTTTAAATCTAATTTCATGTTTCTTGGACTCTTTTACAACATGATACGGGTACATCTAGTCCACATGGAGCAAAGAGGAGACTTGATTTGACTAATCACCCTAATAGTTAGATGGTTTTAAATTTTATGGACTATAGATCTCTAGTTTTATTTAAATATATGTGTTGGACTTGACATATACATTTTGAACATGTTATTTCATGGACTATTTCACATACATTATATCAATTATTATGATCATGTTTGTGTTTATTTATATCAGTTGAATTTAATATGATGATTATATATATGCACTCAATTATGATCATGTTATGTTCATTTTGATGATTATATGCACTCATATGTACATGTACAAATATTTTATCTAATTTTCGAGTAATACACACCATATAAATTCTTATCTAGAATCAAATTTTATATATATAGTTGATCACATGGTTAGGTGACAAATTAAAACATTCCTTAAATAGTTTAGACCATATTCATAATAAATTAAGGATAGGTAATTTTAACTATTTTTCAATTCTGGCAAATATTTGAATCACTGAACAAAAATCTATCTCCTTGTATGTATAAAATGTATAATCTATATACAATTGAACAATTATATAACATGTGGTAAATGAAAGACATGATTTGTATAAGATAAAATTGGAACAAGATATTTAAAAAGTGACTAATAAGTTCATTGAAGTTCATACATCGAACAAACATATATAATGTATATTGATGTTTAATACAACTATATAACATGATGAAACATATATGTGCATATAGATACAATTAAACCTTATCAAATTTTAGGTCAAGACCACAAATTGATATTTACATAGTCTCTTGATAAAAAAAATACAGTGACAATCACATGGTAGACTGACTTGATGAGAATTTGCAAAAATAATTAATGTAAGTAAAGTAACTAAATAATTTGTGCGAGAAAAGAACAATATATAGTAAAAGTTAGAAAATTGGATTTTATAAATTCCTTACAAATTCAAGTGATGTTTTTCATAGGATGGATTAAGGGGACCTAAGAGGATATAGCTTAAGGAGTCGTAAGAGAATGCCTTAAGGGGAGTTAAGAGAATGACTTAAGGGGATGCAAGAGGGTGGATTAAGGGGAGTTAATAGAATGACTTAAAGGGATGCAAAAGGGTAAATTAAGGGGAGTTGATAGAATGACTTAAATGGATGTAAGAGGGTGGATTAAGGGAATGCATGTCATGAACCCTAGGATATGGCTTAATGGGTCCTAAAAGGATGGCTTAAGGGGAATTATGAGAGTGACTTAAGGAATGCAAGAGGGTCGATTAAGGGGATGTAAGAGGATATGAATTAAGGGTCCTTTAAGAGGATGGCTTAAAGGGATGCAAGAGGGTTGATTAAGGGGAGTTGATAGGATATGAATTAAGGGTCCTTTAAGAGGGTTGATTAAATTTATGTAAGAGTGTGGATTAAGGGGATGCATGTCATGAACCATAGGATATGGCTTAATGGGTCCTAAGAGGATGGCTTAAGGGGAATTATGAGAGTGACTTAAGGAATGCAAGAGGATCGATTAAGGGGATGTAAGAGGATACGACTTCAGGGTCCTTTAAGAGGATGGCTTAAGGGGATATAAGAGGATATGACTTAAGGGTCCTTTGAGAGGATGGCTTAAAGGGATGCAAGAAGGTCGATTAAGGGGAGTTGATAGAATGACTTAAATGGATATAAGAGGGTGGATTAAGGGGATGCATGTCATGAACCCTAGAATATGGCTTAATGGGTCCTAAGAGGATTGCTTAAGGGGAATTATGAGAGTGACTTAAGGAATGCAAGAGGGCCGATTAAGGGGATGTAAGAGGATATGACTTAAGGGTCCTTTAAGAGGATGGCTTAAGGGGATGTAAGAGGATATGACTTAAGGGTCCTTTAAGAGGATGTCTTAAAGGGATGCAAGAGGTTCAATTAAGGGGAGTTGATAGAATGACTTAAATGGATGTAAGAGGGTGGATTAAGGGGATGCATGTCATGAACCCTAGGATATGGCTTAATGGGTCCTAAGAGGATGGCTTAAGGGGAATTATGAGAGTGACTTAAGGAATGCAAGAGGGCCGATTAAGGGGATGTAAGAGGATATGACTTAAGGGTCCTTTAAGAGGATGGCTTAAGGGGATGCAAGAGGGTGGATTAAGGGGAGTTGATAGAATGACTTAAAGGGATGTAAGAGGGTGGATTAAAGGGATGAATGTCGTGAACCCTAGGATATGGCTTAATGGGTCCTAAGAATAAACAATAAACAGATGAACCCTAAACCATTAACCCATATATATTTGTTATTCTAAGCATCTCATGAACCCTACAAACCCTAAGCCCCAAACCATAGGACCTAAAGCCTAGGATATGAACCCTAAACCATTAACCCATATAGATTTGTTATTCTAAGCATCTCATGAACCCTAGAATCCCTAAACCCCAAACCATATGACCTAAAGCCTAGGAGATGAACCCTAAACCATTAACCCATGCAAATTTGTTATTCTAAGCATCTCATGAACCCTACAAACCTAAACCCTGAACCATAGGACCTAAAGCCTAGGAGATGAACCCTAAAACATTAACCCATATATATTTGTTATTCTAAGCATTTGATGAACCCTATAAACCCTAAACCCTAAACCATAGGACCTAAAGCCTAGGATATGAACCCTAAATCATATGACCTAAAGCCTAGGGGATGAACCTTAAACCATTAACCCATATAGATTTATTATTCTAAGCATCTCATGAACCCTAAAAACCCTAAACCTTGAACCATGGGACCTAAATCCTTGGAGATGAATCTTAAACTATTAACCCATATAGATTTGTTATTCTAAGCATCTCATGAACCCTACAAACCCTAAACCATATGACCTAAAGCCTAGGATATGAACCTTAAACTATTAACCCATATAGGTTTGTTATTATAAGCATCTCATGAACCCTACAAACCCTAAACCCTAAAAAATAGGACCTAAAGCCTAGGAGACAAAACTTAAACCATTAACCCATATAGATTTTCTATTCTAAACATCTCATGAACCCTAGAAACCCTAAACCCTAAAGCCTAGGAGACGAACCTTAAACCATTAACCCATATAGATTTGTTATTATAAGCATCTCATGAACCCTACAAACCCTAAACCCCAAACCATATGACCTAAAGCCTAGGAGATGAACCCTAAACCATTAACCCATATAGATTTGTTATTCTAAGCATCTCATGAACCCTACAAACCCTAAACCCCAAACCATAGGACCTAAAGCCTCGGAGATGAACCCTAAAACATTAACCAATATATATTTGTTATTATAAGCATCTCATGAACCCTACAAACCCTCAACCCCAAACCATATGACCTAAAGCCTAGGAGATGAACCCTAAACCATTAACCCGTATAGATTTGTTATTCTAAGCATCTCATGAACCCTAAAAACCCTAAACCCCAAACCATAGGACCTAAAGCCTAGGATATGAACCCTAAACCATTAACCCATATAGATTTGTTATTCTAAGCATATCATGATCCCTACAAACCCTAAACCCCAAACCATAGGACCTGAAGCCTAGGAGATGAACCGTAAACCATTAAACCATATAGATTTGTTATTCTAAGCATCTCATTAACCCTACAAACCTTAAACCTCAAACCATAGGACCTAAAGCCTAGGAGATGAACCCTAAACCATTAACCCATATAGATTTGTGATTCCAAGCATCTCATGAACCCTAAAAACCCTAAACCCCAAACCATAGGACCTAAAGCCTAGGAGATGAACCCTAAACCATTAACCCATATAGATTTGTTATTCTAAGCATCTAATGAACCCTACAAACCCTAAACCCCAAACCATAAGACCTAAAGCCTAGGAGATGAACCCTAAACCATTAACCCATATAGATTTGTTATTCTAAGCATCTCATGAACCCTACAAACCCTAAACCCTAAACCATAGGACCTAAAGCCTAGGAGATGAACCCTAAACCAGTAACCCATATAGATTTGTTATTCTAAGCATAAACCATAAACCATAGGACCTAAAGTCTAGGAGATGAACCCTGAACCATTAACCCATATAGATTAAGGGGTCCTAAGAGGATGGCTTAATGGGTGTTGAGAGAGTGACTTAAGGGGATGTAAGTGGATGGATTAAGGGTTGATATATGTGGATATGGCATAAGGGATCCTAAGAGGATGGCTTAAGGGGAATTAATAGAGAGATTTAAGGGGATGAAAGAGGATGGATTAATGGTACATAAGAGGATGGCTTAAGGGGTCCTAAGAGAATGGCTTAAGGGGTCCTAAGATAATGGCTTAAGGGGTCCTAAGAGGATGACTTAAGGGGATGCAAGTGGATGGATTAAGGGTTGATATGTGTGGATATGGCTTAAGTGATCCTAAGAGGATGGCTTAAGGGGTGTTGAGAGAGTGACTTAAGGGGATACAAGTGGATGGATTAAGGGTTGATATATGTGGATGTCTTAAGGGGTGTTGAGAGAGTGACTTAACGAGATGAAAGAGGATGGATTAAGGGTAGATATACAAGGATATGGATTAAGGGGTCCTAAGAGGATGGCTTAAGGGGAATTAATAGATAGACTTAAGGGGATGCAAGAGGATGGATTAATGGTACATAAAAGGATGGCTTAAGGGGTCCTAAGAGAATGGCTTAAGGGGATATGAAATCAATTATAAAATCTTTATACACTGGAATTTAACTATTTAGTTTTATATTTATACTATCAATTAAATGTATCTAGAACTATATATACTTACATGTTTCTAGATTTGAATTCCATTATAATATATGCATGTCCTCTATTTTTTGTAATGCATCTAGTTTTGGGAAACCTGAAACAAAAAATGATATAAAAATTTAATTAGGAAATGACTAAAGACAAATCTATATATATATATAGACATGTATATGTGATAAATTTTTAACTACATATCGACTATCAATTATATATATATACAACTATATACTTACCAATATTTATTTACTCTATTGTATCATCTACATCCTCTCTTTTTTGTAATGCACCTATGATTGTCTCATGCTCATCCATTGAAAGTGTCCATAACACTTTATTAGTAGGCCTCCCTTGATATCTAGCTAGTTTTATATTGGTTTCCAAAATCAAATGTGAATAATGTATAATCTTCTTGTGTCTTTCATAATCTTCAAATTCAGGCACACCATTCTTTCTTATCAAATATTTTCGAAGCTAGGTGTCAACAACAACCATCAAACCAGTTGGATACTCAAAGTTGTCATCATCCACTCTAGGTTGTACCAACTTATGTTTTCTCTCAACACATCTAGCCAACCAATACTTCATCTCCTCTTCATTCCCCTTAGGTGCAACAACAACATACACATGTCTTGCAAAAATAAATAAAAGATTCAATAAAGAGTGCCTTATATTTAATTCACATATAAACATGCATACATATAAAATTCAATTCAATTTAATGTACCTTCTTGTACAAGATCCAAAACACGATCATAATCATCTGATGCGAACAATTGATTATCTTCAATTGTCGTTCCATGTTGAACATGTGTCGATGTAGGTGTTAAGGCTCTTTGTTGCCATTGTTCGACCCATTCCATATTTTCACATGCTTCCCAATCACCTACAATACAAAATTGACAAAAGCATTCCAAATCCCTTGTCCATATTGTCCATGTGTTTGCATTCAAACTCTTAAACGAATGCCATTTTGCAGATCCATTAATTTTTTCACAATCTTTCGAGAAAAAATATATTTTTCTTCAACTAACCAAAAGCAACGTCAAATTATTGAGATCTCACATGTTCTTCTAGATAATTTGGTATTGCACCAATCTATAATTGCACATGCATCTCTGAATTTTGTGACATCCTCAAATTTTAGTTGCTCTCTAGCAAGAGCTCTTTTCACACATGCATCTGCTCCATCGTGTTCTCCCTTACCATGTCCAGCTTCAAAAAAACTCCACATGTGTCAGATATTATTTTCCTTATGAAATCTACATAACCAATAAAACATTCTAGCATTCTTGAATTGACCTGTGCAATTATCCGATCATATGAGATGTTCTCTCATTTGAGTTCCTCTCTCTTTTAATTTTTTATAAAATATATCAAAACAATATTGTGATTGAATTTCTTCTTGTGGAGCAAAGTATAATTTTCAGCAAAATCAACAACTGACAATATAGTTCCAATTGGGAATGTGTTTTTACATAAATGAAATTGATTATCAAGACAATGAGCATACTGAGAGTGTTTAACATATTTAGGTACAATCTTATCTTTAAATTCTTTAATAAATGCATGCACACTAAATTTTTCCACAACTAGCTCACAGCGTTTTCCATCTTTTAAAGAATATTCAACATTTAAAAAAAAATTACATCCACAAATTGTTGCCCAAATTCATGTAAACTACTTCCATGCATACATTCTCCTAATAATGAAAATTTACCACATCTATCACATTCTCCATAAATACATACTTTTAAATAAAATAAGTTTCCATTAGAGGGTTCACAAAATAAACCTGCTATAAAATCTTTGATTGTTTCAAGTGGCATATTAATACCACAATTGTCCCGCATAATTTGGTTAGCAAGAAAAGTGCATCATATATATTGAAAAATATCATAATAATAACAAAATTGTACATGAATCTTACAACAACAAGAGATTCGTTGTTTATTAATTCTAACATACCAAGGTTTACACTTTTCAAATGATCTTTGACTTATGCTAATATTAAACGGTAAGATTGAATCATCTAAATTTTTTTTATATAATTCAATTTGAGTCATATCTAAGAGATTCTTTGGATGAGGTTCACAAATTTTGGAACCCACCCTTAATTTTAAGACATCTCTAATGTTAAGTGATACTCTTGTATTATCATGCCAAAAAAAATCGATTAAAGATTTAATTTCATTAGTTAATTTCATGTCTGATCTTGGGATTCTACCACTAAAACTCCAACATTGATTAATTGGATCATTTTCAGTACTTTCTCTTCTTTTAGCAGCTCTTATCAAATTTTTAGGATTTACTTTTATACATTTACTAATCTTACTTAACATTGTTTTATTTGAAGTTGCTTTATTAACTAGAGCAGTTGTTATTGCATGACAAGTTGCATTCTTATCTTTAGATCAAATTTTCTTACCTATAAAATCAATAGCATTAGCAACACTATATATGACTTGTTCTACTGAATCATCTTTTTCTTTTTTACAAAAAAACCTAATTTTTCATCACATTTCTCATTTTCGACATTCTCATCAATTGTAACATGAGTTGACATTGAAATCCTAATTTCTTTCTATAAAAAAAACATTATATTTATTCTATTTCCATAAGTTCTCATTTTTCTCCAAGAAACTTTACCATGAAGGTTATCTAGCACATCTTTTTCAATTGTAAAAAAAACATTTTCATTTTCATTAATGCAAGGGGTTTCATTTTCATTTTTAAACATACAAGGGATTTCATTCTCATTTTCATCAATATGAGGGGTTTCATTCTCATTTGCATTCTTATAATATATTTCATCGTTTTTTATTTTTTTTGCATTGTTTCAACCCTAAAATTATTGATACCATCAATGGTGTATCTAGCTTCATCTAAAATACTAAGATCAATATTATAAAGACTTGGTTTTGAAGACATACCTAGATAGATTGTTTGAATAGGTGCATATCACTGAGCTCAGGTGGATTTGAAGACATACTTGAAGTTGTTCGCATAGGTGTTATTTCCATATCATTCAAAGTTGAAGTTGAAGGCATAGTTGGGTTTGTCTCCATTATTGCATTTTCTTCCATATTCACCATCTCCAAATTTGCATCATCTACATTCATTTCATCCTTCATGGTTTCCTCTTCAACATTCATGGAACTAGATTCTTCCAATTTTTTCATTTAACGGATCCTTTCTCTTCTATCCCTTTGTCTTTTTGCCTCCATTTCTTTATTTGCTTGAATTTCTTCAGGTGTCATTAACTTTCTACATATTTTTCTTTGCCTTTGCTTTGATCCCATGGTTACCAAACCCTCTTTGATAAAAAACAAATGATTCTTAACCTATTTTAAAATTTCCATCTCCTTCAAATATTCAAACAAAACTATGTACTATGAATATCCTTTCTTCTATAAACTTTGAAGTACAAAAACATCATGAATACATCCAAAAGTTATCTTTTTCCAAATATTCTTGTAAAATGTTCTTGTACTTGATTCCACTTTAGAAAATTCAACCTACACTTGTCTCTTCCAACAATTTGAATAGAATATACCCTGCACAAGACAAAATTGCAATAAAAAACGTAAAAAATGGCACTTTTGGATCGTATTGCAGAGAAGGAATGTTGCAAAAAAAATGTGCTCTATCAGTATTTTTCAATTTGGGAGTAAAAAGATATATGAGAAACGCGTATGCATTTTATAAATGTGTGTGTGCTCTATTTTAGGAATGCATATGTGTTATATAATGTGTATGCATTCGTTTTACCCAACGGGTAAATACATAACACGTACGTGTTATATAACGTGTACATGGTATTTAAAAGTGGAATCCCCAACCCACATGCAACTTTGATTTTAGGTTTGGGAAAGGCTTGGCAATCTGACCCTTAGCCTTTGACCTGCAACTAAAAATCTAAGGCAAATTGAAGAACAATGTCCAACTTTGCCAATATGGTTGACAAACTTTTTTTCTGAATCAATCTATAAAATTAAAACCTATTAGAGAACACGATGTCTAGTTTCCAAATATATAATTTTTATTAAGATTGGATTATATTTGTTATTTTTTAATTAATTTCGAAGTAAACTAGTCCTTAAACTTGAAATATTAGGCTTTTTTGTTTTTTAATAACTTTTTTTGGTTAAATTTCTTGTAAAAAAAATTACATGGCATCAATATTGAGACATTTCTTTACACAATAAAAACAATATTCAATTTTTTTTTAGTTTAGGTCCAATTATGTTGTCCGTACATGTTGATTTTTAAAAATAGCAATTAAGGCAAATGAAAATTCAATAAAAAAAAATATTCAACAAAAAATTATAAAAAGATCTCCTCATCAATCTTCATGTTGTTAGCTCTCTTTCCCCAAGAGGAATTAGCAAAATACTTTTATTTGGGTCAAAAAGTGGTGTTTGTACATGTGCACGGTATGGTAAAAAAATAGGGACTTTTAAAAAGTGGTTTTTATACATTCCTATCAAAATTTAATTTCTATCATCTGGGTATTTGATTAAATTACATATTTGGAAACTAGATTCAAAATGCTAAATTTCATATTACTAACTTTTTTTAGGATTCATTGTGTAAGTGCCTCAAATTTTCAGCCCAAGTGTGACAAATTCTGAAAAACAGCAAAAACACTTCCACTTTTTGAGTTTTTTGTGGACCCAACTTCTTGCATCAACCCTATTACATTTTGTTCCTCACTAGCAACCTTAACTAGGGTTTCAACCAGTTTATAGCAAAATGGTCACAACTTGCTTGTATCTCAATGGAATTACATGCAACCAATGCCAAAAGAAAGTGGATTCAGTTTACAATCAATCACAAGTGGTTTCAGATCATCACTAGATCATACAGATCCGTACAACTCAATGGAGCAACAAAGAAACGTTGAAATTTGTAGGAAAATAGAGTTTTATTATTGCTTTCACTTAAAAACTACAACAACCAACCTCACGGTCAATGATACAAGGCCTTTCAAGGCATTGCCAATAGATTCCCAATGGTTCATAATCATATTTCAACTTCCAACGGTTCATTTTCCAACTTGACAACAAAATGCAAAGTTGGTTTGACAACATTTGCAACTTTTTACATGTACAATCTCTTAACAACTTAACTCCTAGGACCCTACCAAGACACCTACAAACATAAAATGGTCTGAGAAGACCTTATTACATGAAGACAACTCAAAATAAAACAAAATTTCCACTTTGACCACCTTGAGGCATGAAAGCACACATGGGTGCCCCTACACCATGCTCTCGAAGAAGAAAAGATTCAAGCTCCACTTGAATGGAGGGTAGAAACATGAGAACCATGCTTGAAATCACTTGCCTAATGTCTTTAAGTCTCTACACATTGTCTTCTTTGGAACAATTCCATGCTTGCTTCATCTTCACTTTAGGTTTCTTGAACACTTGGAAAAGGTAGTTGAACTTGTCAATATAAGCATGTCCTCCATCTGCACCTCTACCTTGTAATTGATCCCATTGTCCTTGATGGATGTCATGCACTCCAATAGTACCTTGTTCTCCTTCAATGGCTTGTTTCATTTTTACCTTAGGTTTCTCACCTCTCAAGTCTTCAATCACATCAAGAGCGCTTGGTCTTCTCTCTTTGTCTCTAACCATCATGTCATCAAACTTTGGTTCTTGATCAATGTTACTGACTTCTTCTAAAAGAAGTGAATCATAACTAACCTTGGGACCTTTAGCATTACACTCACTGACATCTACAACTCTCTTTTGTTGCTCCACTTGTGATGGATGCTTGTCTAGCTATCCATCTTCCATCTGCAACTCAATTTGATCATTATGCTGCTCCATACTTCCTTTTCCCCTCAAAAATATCTTGCTCAACTCTGTAATCTCTTTCACAATAGTCCTCTTGCTTTTAGCATCCAAATTTCTTGCATTTGCAACCTTCCAAACAAGTATATCCTTTGTGTTGTCACCATCCCTCTCTTGAGACACATTACATTGTTTGTTTTGTTTGTCATAGGTTTTTGTATAACAAACCAATTTGAGCACATTTATAAATATCCTTTTGGACACTTGTTAACATATCAAAAATGCAGGTATGGTTACTTTGGAAAGAAGCCTTAAAATTTGGACTGTCCCAGTTCATATTAGGCCTAATGACACAACTATGAGGGGTGCAACAGGGTATTTGAGTCTCAGTATTTGTATCTCCTCTCCAAATTCTTTATACATGTCTTGTAAGGCTTCAAAAATCTATTCACATTACATAGATCATTCCACAAATAGCAAACAACAAATTCCTTTTACTTATTAGGATTCTAGGTTGTTACATGAAGATATCAGCAACTTTAGTGTTCCTCCACACGTGCAAACCCTATCTCCTACATCTATAACCTAGGAAACTTGAAGAACACGCCTACACCATCCATTCCACCAATTTTTAAAAGCTTCTACCAGGTGGAATGGATTTTATTACATTTTGTTCCTCACTAGCAACCCTAACTAGAGTTTTAACTAGTTTACAAAAAAATGATCACAACTTGCTTGTATCTCAATGGAATTACATGACCAAAATAAAGTGGATTCAATATAAAATCAATCACATGTGGTTTCAAATCATCACTGGATAGTATAGATCCGTACAACTCAATGGAGCAGCAAAGAAATGTTGAAATTTATAGGAAAATCGAGTTTTATTATTGCTTTCACTTCAAAACTACAACAACCAACATCATGGCTGATGATACAAGGAATTTTAATGAATTCCCAATGGTTCATAACCATATTTCAACTTCCAATGGTTCATCTTCCAATTTGACAACAAAATGCAAAGTTGCTTTGACAAGATTTGCAACTTTTTGCAACATGTACAATATCTTAACAATTTAACTCCTAGGACCCTACCAAGACACCTACAAACATAAAATGGTCTAAGAAGACCTTATTACATGAAGACAACTTAAAATAAAACAAAATTTCCACTTTGACCACCTTGAGGCATGAAAGCACACATGGGTGCCCCTGCACTAATATAGGAGGGAAAAAGTTACATTATTATATTTAATGAAGTCTAAAGGAAATTAAAGGTCAATTAGGTTCAAGAATCTATTGAAGATTGCATCAATGTATCAAAGGAAATACAATAATAGCAATATGTAGAGACAAAAGAGGATACAAGTAATTCTCTTCACAAGCCGACAAAACTAGCTACAAAAAAGGGTGAAGAATTATAGAAGGTTTCAATAATAACAAAGGGTGATATACAGGCATCCAAATTATTGTGAGGTTCAAGAATTATGGAGGCATGATAATACAAGGAATCAATAAGTGAATCATTGTTTATTTACATGGAATCAAGGATACAACTAAAAATTCTAGTGGCATCATAGAAGTAATGATTATTCATGATAAAAAAAGGACTTACTCTAACAAGTAATGGGATCAGATGGGTGTAGAAAAATGTGGATCAAGGATGGGATCTAGGTACCATCGAGCTAAAACTACTGTGAAGATAAACTATGGATGGCTGGATGATTGGTCACATGTGGCACCATATTTGTTACTACTTATGACAATCATACTATATGGATTATTCTCATGTGTTTGGGGATGAAACATATCGAGGATGGAATTTTAGGTACCCAAGGATATGATATTTTATAATGTATTGAGGTGGATGTATTCCAACGTGTGACACATATCCCTTAAGTTATTTATATTGGGTCATGTGGACAACTTATGTAATTAATTATATTGGGTGCTGAGTAGGCCTTCATTAGGATTACCCCTCCATTAGATTATTAGAAGGTCTATATAAAAAGAGGTGATTATCATTATAAGAACATGTTTTGAGTACGATATTATGTTTGGGATCTTCTAGAGATATATCATGGAGTGTCTTCTTCTACAAGGAGTATTATATGGTGTTATCCTACCTCAAAGGTTTCTTCTAAATTTCTCCACATATTGGATATTACCTAGTATCTTAGCCCAAAAAAATATCTTGTGTGGTGTGTGATCTATGTTCTACATTGCTTTGTTGTAATTATTATATGTAAATATATTATTTAAATCTAACTCTATAAGAAGGAAGTAACTAGTGATCTATGCCCACATATTTATTAAGATTGATCTTAACGAATCCATTAGATGTAATGAAATAACTTATACAATAATAAGATAATTTAAAATATGTTTCAAATACTTGATAATAGTATGCCACTTCGAGGGGATAATCTCCCAATACACTTCGAGTGGGATACCTCCAAAAGTCTTCAATAATAAAACAATGCTCAACATGATGATAATAACCTACCTATACCTCCTATATATACCATACCTATGAATAGGATATCACCCAAATCGGCCTAGATAACCCTATAAAATACTTAGGCTCACCTAAATAACTAAATAGCAATATAATAATGATAATATGACTTAATTAAGAGCTAAGATAGGCACAAGTCGAATACTCATAACACTATACATACTATAGGAGTAGGGGCTTAACATTTCCCTCCTCTTTACAAAAGCATTGTCCTCAATGCTAAATTTTTATTTTTCTTCTTCTTCTTCTTTAATTTCACTTCTTCTATTGTTGCTTCTTCTTCTTCTTCTTCTTATTGCTCTTGTTCTTGATCTCAATCTTGATATTTCTCTCTCTTTCTCTTTCTCTTGTTCTACTTTTTCTCGTTCTCTTTATTCTTTTTTGTGGCTAATTTTTGTTGTGAAGAAGTTATAGAAAGATAATTTTGTAATCAATCACAAAAATGAAGTTAGAATACTCTAAAAAATTGTGTAGCTTACCAAGGCCTAGATTTCATACTTTCCTAGAAAATCTCCTAAAAATTAGGTGTTTTGCAACCCTAAGAGAGAATTTATTAGAAACCCTAATTATACATTAAATCACTTAATCATGCTCCATTTAATTTGAAAAACTTACTATAGGTGCCTCCCTTGCTTCTTCAAAAACCCATTAAAAATTAGAAAAAAAAACAAAAGGATTTGGAAGATATGTGATTTCCAAATAAATTAGGTAGAAACCCTAATTCTATAATAAATCACTCAATTTTTCTCTAATTCCTCTAAAATATAGAATAAAAATACTTGAATATGCTCTTCAAAAACCCTTTAAAAATTAGATAAAAATTCACTAAAATCTACGAGATAAGCATTTCATAAAATGACCTCCAAAATTGAAAAAATGCCTTGTTGTCATGGTGCCAAGATCATGCTCTGATACCACTTGTAATAAAAAAACTTGCATAATAATATAATTTAAAAATATGTTGAAAATAATTGATAATAATATGCCACTTCGAGGGGGAAACCTCCTAATTCACTTTAAGGGGTATATCTCCAATAGCCTTCAATAAGAACACAATACTCAACATGATGATAATAACCTACCTATACCTCCTATATATACCATAATTATACCTAGGATATCACCCAATCCAACCTACATAACCATATATAAGCCTTATGCTGACCTAAATAACTAAATAACAATGTAATGATGATAATATGTTAAGAGCTAAGATAGACACAAGTTGAATACTCAACACTATACACACTATAGGGGTAGGGTGTAAAATTCCAACCCTTCAATGCAATAAAAATTTCTAAATTTACACCTTGCGAGTAAATAAATTAGGTAACAAGTCATTGCAATAAAAAAAATTCTTTCTTTTATTGAGAATATACGAACAAGATGCCATAACATACTACAATAAAGATTTCATTTCATTACAATAACTTCACAAGTTACAACAATACAAGAATACATACATTTACATACATAGCTCCAATGAGCTTTAGAACAAATAGTTGTAAGATGGTCTAGGATCCTTCCTTTCAAATCTAGGTTCTTTTGTCGCTTGTGGAGGAGAAGCATCACTCAATCACTTTTCTGCCAACCACAGACTCATAATGTGATCCCCCCTCATCTATCATTTGATAGATGGTCCTTCCCTTCAACGAAGAGATTGGTAGAGTAGCCGATAACGACAACCAACTGAACATAGTTTTGTGTCCTACATAACTAGAACTTGTAATCCCACAATCTTTGTCTAGCATGTAATACTGGATCATGGTGAATTGATAGTGGAGCCAAAGGTCATCACGCTACTTTGGCCAAAGTGTTTCATTTAGTATGTTCTACTAAGGGTCATCTATCACATACACTACTTAGAGCTGATTTGAATTAAGGTTATCATAAGCTACACATAGGCATTTCCTTCAATGAATAGTCCATCATCCCAGATAACCTACAACCATATTAATCTACTTGGAATAAACTATTTAACTAGTAAGTACACAAGTTAGGTATTCCTTCTATGGATAGTCCATCATTCCAAAGATAGCCTATAAAATTGGGTAACCCTACTTACATGTAAGTATTTAAACTCCCTCCCATATTTGATTATTTCTCCTAGGAGTATACACAAGCTTTCCTAGTTAAATCAATAATTTAGCTAAATACACCATATGTGATTTTCATGTTCAATCATATCTAGTATATAATACCTATGATAAAAACCCATCTCCTACTATGGAGTACTTAAAAATACAATATAAAAACAACATAATAGCTTCAACATCCTTTTCAAAAAAATATAAATTCTCTAACGCATATACTAGAAAAGACATCTCAACCATGCATGCAAGACACAATCATTCAAAGTAAAATAACAAAGAAGAAGAGATCCTCATGCATGTTAATGCTTATCCAACTAAAGACAACAATTCAGCCCTCTCCAACAACAATTAGCTTGATAATCAACTTCTTGAGAATATCACACATAAGTCTATCTCACTTGTTGATAGCTTACTTCTCTCAAAATATAGCCTACTCACAAACTATATGAACTAACTTCCTTTCTCTCTCTCAATGTAAAGCAAAGTATGACTGGAAAATATAGAATTATGAATTGCAAAAGATGTATTATCTTATGGAAGAATGTGTCCATCCCAAATGAAATGGTTCAAATATTTATAGAGCAACCAATCAATCTCAAAGCCTATAGTTTAGGCATGTTAATGGAAAACAAGCTTCATGCAAAACAACACATGAAACATATCAGAAAGGTGGCGAATTCACAAGCTAATACTCTACATAGTCACCTATAGGTCGACTTGTTTTATTATAGCATGCTAAAGAATTATTCAATTAGCATGTGCTTAATTCGAATTGCCTCAATGAGAAGACATCAACAGTAATTCAGACTTAAAGGTGACACCATTTCCAATTCTATTTCCTTCATATTTGGCATGGTTAAGCTTAGTCAACTTCCATTTTATGACAACAAGTTTTCACCAACCCATTTGGTGGATGAATCTACTTGAGCAGTTTAATACGTTAGACAAAGTCAAGCTTGGTCTCACTAATGGCGTCAACCAGGTCAAGCACTTTATAGACAACAATATCAAATGTAATGCAACAAATTATATCGCGTGTCATCCAAAATGATAATCGGTTTACACTTAACAAGCATAAGCTATTAAATCAACTTCATTTGACATAGTCAATAATGACTATTATCAACGTCCATTCACATAGTCTCTATCGACTATAACAACCTTTAATATATCAGCTTCAATTAAATAAGAGTTGGTCAATTTCAAATAACATATATACTATGTTAACCATATATTATTATATATAATATATAATATATATTATATACATATATATATATATTTAAATACTAACCATATATCGTAAGCCTATAATGTAAGCATACATTCGATATATATGTGTGTGTGTGAGTACAGGCAAGATAGTACATAATAAACACAATATATTGAATGTATGCATATATATGTATAAATGTATATGCCTCTATGTACACATATGTGTAGGTATATCTATATCGATGCATCTCTATGAGTGTATCCATTCACCAATGTATGCATGTATTGATATACATATACATATGGATACATGTATATACTATACATATGGATATATCCATTCATGATTACCATCATATTGATAAGTGTTTACATGTGGTTCATCTATACATATGCATATACGTGTCGTTAGATCCCATTGACATGCATGTGCATATATATATAAACATACTTCCATCTATATCCCACTTGTCAATACAATTGTAATAGTACAAGAAAGATCTCAAAATCTCAAATAGATAGACATCACCCAATAATGCATGCAGTAGTAAACAAGACTCTTAAATGCAAACATATCAACTAAGGATGACTTATCTATTACCCAAAAATTGACTCAAGTCAATCATTCTAATGTGGTGTATGTATATGCTTGAAAAGTTTACTTTTACCTGTTACCCAACCAAGATATCTCAAATGATACTTCCCCTCTACTTGGAGGAATGAAACACATACCTACATCCACTATCACATGCACACGACAATCAATTGTTTATAGCATATGCAGTATACATAAACATCTCCAAAGTTAAAATAATAATAATTCAACAACCATTCATTCACTTATATGCAGTATTTTTCCATGAATAACATCAACTAAGGTAACATCAAATGAGATAACATTCATATTGATAACAAGGTAAAAGCATAATTTATTCATCTCTAGAATTCACATTACATTCATATTTACCCTATATAGTAATAGTAAATAGTAACTACATAATTGGGGTGTAACATACTTACCCCCTTGTGACTCATTATCCCCGATGATCTATAGCTCTTTAACATATAGTTAAAGTCAAATAAATTTTTACTTACCATTCTTAAAATACGTAAGATTTATAAAACATTCATCCTATGTAGCATCTCTCCTTGTAGCCTTACCCTTTCTGGACCTTGCTTCAAGTGTCCTCACTATTGCATAGGTAAATCTCGTATGCCTCACACATACTTACTCTCCCAAAGAGATTTATTACATTATCATATATACACATCTTAGATATAATAGTAGCTATACATGACACCTAAAATGTAATGATTGGAAATCACTGGCCCATGAATTTATCCTTAGTATAATCCAAATAGAAAAGGAATAGCGATGTATTGCGCACTACATTGTGGGTCCCATCCTTCCCATTTGGTATTTATACTTTTAGACAACTCATAAACCAAGTCCATTCGTCACTTACACATCTAGTTTCCTTAACCATAAAGTATTGTTCTTGATTACTTGTCCATCTTGAGCATAACATTGCTCTTGGACACCTGTTAAATTCTGATACTGCTTCATACTTAAGCTTTGCATCGACAAAGTTTCATCGATCTCTTCGATCTATTACTCCTTTTTGACAATCTAGCAAGTCAATGGTTAACCCTATTTCTAAGCCTATTTCAGCCTAATAGAGTTTCCAACCTTCCTTTCCATATATGATCCAACCTCAATGTTAAAAGTTTATAAATCATTCAAGATTTGATTTTTACACTTTTGCTTATTTGGCTATAATAATATATTGCACATTCGCTCAATTGAATGTTGCATAGTATGATCATGGTTTACTCAACCCTATCATTATTTTCTCATTCATAACTGAGATAACCTTCTCAGGAATGCTAAGCAACTACTTCTCACAATATATATTAATTAGGACCAAAATCCTATAAATCAAGTTTCCAAATAGCGTTGATGAGTCTATCCACTAGAACATTATGTCAGTTTTACCAACATAGGCAAATTGGTTTGTTTTGTGTTCTACCACTTTCCCTCTATAATATCAAGAGCTTATACATGTCTTACCGATGATGACATATGATCTTCATTTCCTGGCATACTAGACATTATCCTGCCATATTTTGTGTAGCCTCTTACTCTATCTTTTCCTAGGTTATAGTGGTTTCTTATCTGACAATTCTCTTTGTCATTCCAATGCCCTATCTCTAACATTAATTTTCTCATTTCATTCTTGAATCTTCCAAAATTTTGGGTACATAGGTTCTTTTATATCCAATAATAGTCTATTCTTTGACTAAGTGAAAACCTATCTTACAATCTCATGCGTCCTTTAATTCACATGTAATAATGGTTAGGAGTTTTGTGGAGATAAATCCCATTTATCTTAGGACATCCAAAACTTGGATTTCTTCCTTGTATTATTTTCAAAGATGTAATCCATCTTTTAACTCAATCTAATTTTCCGAATAAGAATTGGTACTAATTTCGAGTATTAATCCCCATTCAATCATGTTGGTCCCTAGAAGATATCAAATTTATTTGCATACCTAATTACCAAGCATGAATGTTCCTTGTTATATCCTTTGATTCACTTAATCACATAGGTGTCCCAACTTTGGTATATCCTTTCTGAGCACAAGTAATAACCCTAGTGTTCTACTCAGTAAATTTCCAACATTTCTTGCTAAGTGAAAATTCTATGATGTCACAACAATAGATGATTCCCTTTGAGAGTGTATCCCTTTTAATAAAAGAGCCAATCAAAGTAGAGTCAATATGAATTCTTTTCAAGAGTGTAAAGTAATTAACCAAATAACTACTTTAACTCACTAAGTACCCAACCTATGTTTCCATTCATATATAATTTCATAAGCTCAAGTGATTTACACATTCACATGGGAAAATCTCAATCTCAAAATTCCCTTCCAAATCTTAGGAGAGTCCTTAGTCAATGACTAGTCCGATGTTATAGGTTTCTCTACCCCTATATGTTTCAATCAAGACCAAATGTACAACTCGACCAAGTAAGTTATTCCCAACTTAAAGGTGTTAATGAGTAGCCTAGTACATAACCCAACTCCATAGGTTAAAACTTAACCTAAGGTTTCTCTCTTTGATCAAATGAAATTCTCGTCTCAATTAGGTTATTCTAATCCTAGGGTTCCATTCAAGATTAAGGTATGATCAAGTGGTCAATCAAGTAAGGATACTTGATGTGGTTGCATAGCATCACATCCCGTCTTATCTTTCATACCATCTCTATGGCTTAATAGATAAACCTTATCATCCCCAGGTTTCTTAGCATAGTAAGTTGCAGTGTCAAGTCACTTTATGACATGGATATATTTCATAATATGTAGTATTACAAATTATATATAGAAATAACATCATTATCTAAATCCCTCATATAAGGTATATAGGAGTGTAGAGACACTTTCTTCCAATTCATGAGTAACCTAGATATTCCCTTGCCAATCCCATAGGCAATGATCTTCCCTATCATGATCAAATTATCCGCCTATCCTTTTCTAAGGCATCAATGATAATATCGTTTGATCTTCTAATCAAATAAATATAAGGTATGAGATGATAATAGGTCATAATCCTTGACCTTTCCATTTATCTTTCTCCAAAAATCACAATACCTTTTCCTTTATCATTAGTCACAAAATGTATGACTTAATTGACATCATGACTTGCAAAGAAGTTATTAGTTCTTCCAAATCGAAATGTTCATATCCAGATTTTTTGTTGGTTGGGGTACTTAATCCGAGTCAATCCACTCTCTTCCTTCCCCCCCTTAGTATTTCCACAACTTTCGATCTACTCAAAGTTGAAATCCTAGAAAACACTTGCTTCTTTGAAATGATTTGTCATTCCTTGTTGTTGGCTTTCTATTGCCTTTTTCTTGCCTCAACGACAAACTTTGAATATACTTTTCCCAAAGTTATATTCATCATTGATTTCTAATCTCGTAGATTCAATATTTTGGATCGTCCAATAGGAGATCTAATGAATAATCAACAATTATAAGTTTTAAGAGGCACACTAATATTCCCATTTTATTTCCAACATCATTTTTGTGGAGGAATATCCATGCTCACAAGCCTTTTTTGTTGATGTAATTTTCATCTTAGAGTGTTGTCTTCCTTGCAACTTTTATTGTTTTGACACAGTGCCATATTGCATTCCATTTTATTTTGGAACCTCTAAACGAATGTTGATTTTCACAGACATGTTGGTGGGTTCATCTTATACTCCAACCAATCTATGTACTTATCCAAAACTTTGGTCAAGCCAACCTGGTTTATTTTTATAGGTTTCTTTCCTACAATTACCTTTTCAAGTGACTTTATCCCAATGCTTGGAATCCTATTCTCTCATAACCTTTAGAGACACCAAAGTTGTTTGGTCTCTTTTTCTCATCTTAATCAACACTTCAATAATCTCATTGATTTTGGTTGGTGGAACCATGCCCATGTCATTGATTAATTCTTCTTGACCATTCTGGTCTTTTCCCTTTTTCCTAGGTACTAACTCTTTTCTTCCAAGATCTTATCCTTATAACAAGAATTAGATTTATGTCAAGAGTTCTCCAACCTTGTGGATACCTCATTTGTTGACTCTACTTTTATCTAATCTATGTCGACATTGCATACATATGGATTTCGTAGTGTGCTTACTAAATCCAAGAATTCTTGACTCTTTACAACTATAGGTTGCTAGTATTAAGGGGTTGTCTCATTTCTTTCCATTCCCTTAGAGTCATTTTACTATTTTGTAGGATAAAGGTATATACTGGTTGTGATCCTATTAAAATGTCAAGTCCTAATGTGAGATACTAAAATTATGCAATAAGAGGAAATAACATTAAAGAAAGGCACCTCAATGATTAGCCTAAGAAATAGTAAACATGAAAACAAGATAAGATAAATTAATTGTTGATTATACCTTTATGCTGCTCCTTCCTTGGTTGGCCCTTGATTTTTGGATGTCTTGTGTGCTCTTTGGATGGCAATGGAGTGAAGTGGATGCAAGATGCAAGATGGATTGATGAGAAATACTATGGAAAAGCTAAAAGGCTGCAAATGACAATTTGGCAAGAGTTTGGTAGCAAAAGACTTGATCCCCAAAATGAGAGAAATGAGGGGGTATTTATAGGATAATTGGAATTCTCTAGAGAATTCAACGGTTGAGATTGATCCAATGTGATCAAGATGAAGGGCTATGGTGAGTTGAAGATTCACAAGCCCTCACATCTTGACATGTGGAATGTGAGATGTCTTAGCGTGGAATGATGTGTAAATAAGGTGGAAGAGAAGTACATGAGGTGGATGAAGGACGAGTACCTTGTAGGTACCTTGGGGGATGAAAATATTTCCTCAAAAAGGAACTTCTTGTCCCCAAATGAGAAGGAAAGAGATATTTGAGGAATTTTAGAATTCTTCAAAAATCTCCATGGGAAAAGGGGAAGTGGTTGGAGAAATAAATGTGAATTAAAAATTCAAATTCATTGGAGAGTTTATTGGATAAAAGAGAGTCTCCAAAAAATTAGAGATTTGTCACATGTGGGCGATGTGACAAGTCCAAGGTTCTAAAAGTCTTTGGCACATGTAAAGTGACAAGTCAAGCCTTTTAGAACTTTGCATGGGGATGGGGAAGACCTTGGAAAGACAAAAGTGAATTAAAAATTTACATGGGGAAGAGAGGAGCCTTGGATAAATAAATGTGAATTAAAAATTCACATGGGAAAGAGAGTCAAGGCCAAGAAAGGCAAGTGGAAAGGTTGACCATAAAAGGTAAGCCAAATGTGATTAATGACTTTGATTAAAGTTGTGCAAACACAGGATTAGGATAATTAATGAGAGATTTAGAGGCAAGTAGGAGATTATGGAGGATGTGACACTTAAAAGTGGTGCACATCCTAATCACAAATTACTTAATTTAATCTTAATTAAAAGAGGGTTATGGAGAATGTGACAAAGAGAGAAAAAAAGGGGAATTAAAAATTGGTTTTAATCCAAATGGGTTAAAAGACTAAATTAAATAATTTGTCATATTTATTTAATTTAGAGAAGAAAAAGGATAAGGTAAAGTATTTAATTTATTTAATTACATACTTTAAGAACCTTAGGTAGAAAATAAAATAATGATTAAATAAATTATTTAATCACTATTAATGAAATAGATGAATAGAGTAGACAATTTTGATCATGTGGAAGTGATCAAATTTAGATGTCTACATTTTGCTCATCTTTGAAGTACCGTTAGAATAACCGTGCTTCGAAGAAAAGAAAGTGCAGATGACTCTATAGAGGAAGTAATTGGAAGACAATGCCCCAACATGGGGAGGAGGACTTGAGCTATCCAATTAGTGGAGAATATATGAAGATGCCCCAATCTTGGAAGGGATTGACTATGGCAGGAAAAATTGGTAAATGTGAAGGGTATGCCCCCTCGAGAGGGTGATGAGGGACAAAGAGGGGTCCCGGACGACATCTCGATAGGAAGAAATGGATGGTATGGTTGGAAAGAGGGTAAAAAATTAGGCAAATTTTCCTTTTGAACGAAGTCAATCAGACAAACGGGGTGCAAATGGCGGCCCCAGGAAGGGAAGGGATTAATCAGAGGAGAAAAAGGTAAATAAGAGGTAAAAAAGACTTTTTAAAAGAGGGGAAAAGTGAATATAAGGTAATTTTAAAAATTACCTCACTCATTTGCACTGTAGCAGTTGAGAGAAGAGGAGAAGAAGGCAAGTAGATGAGGAGCAAATATGCCGCAAGATAATGACACTGAAATCATCTACAAGGTAGACGAGGTTTGACGGTCTTACATTCAGTAGGGTGGGCCCCACCAAGTAGGCGAAAAAACACTCTATGCATTATTTTTTGTAATTTTAATGCATTTGAAATGTTTTACGAAAAATATAGAATATGGGTTTTGTGGGCGGGTCAGAATAAGAAAATGGGTAGTTGAATTTTTTTTTAAAAAGGTTGAAAAAGACGGGATTTTTGAAAAAAAAAAAATTCGCGCAAGAGGGCGAATACATCCTCCGTCGGATGGATCCGCCATGGCTTGGGGCGGCACAAGGCGGGTCCGCCCCAGCCAAGGGTGGGTCCGCCTTGCTGTAGGGGCGTGTTCGCCTCAGCCAAGGGTGGGTCCGCCCCATTGTAGGGGCGGGTCTGCCCTGACCGAGGGTGGGTCTGCCTCGTTGCAGGGGCAGGTCCGCCCTGGCCGAGGGTGGGTCCACCCCGCTGTAGGGATGGGTCCACCTCAGCCAGGGGCGGATTCACCCCATGGTTAGGAGGGGGAAGGGAGGAGGGAGGAGGAAGGGAAAGAGAGAGAAAAAGAGAGAAGAAGAGAGATAAAAAGATAAAAAAAGAAAAAAGAAAGTCGCGGGATCAGGAAGAGAAATTGACGAAGAATTTGACAAGGTGGATGGTATGTTTGCAAGATTTTGGTTGGTTACGGAGCCATGAGTGGAGGCCAGAGGCACTGGCAGTGACAATTGAGGTGATGAGTGGGGCAGACCATGCAACATTGGAGCAGGCGGGGTTACTTCACTTAGTGCAGTTTCTAGAGATGAGAGCGCATCGGGCAATGTTGATAGCCTTGATAGAGAGATGGAGCTCGGCTACGTCGACTTTTCATCTGCCGATAGGGGAGATGACAGTGACTTTAAAGGATGTGTGGCGGATTTTAAGGTTACCGATAGCAGGTCGGTTAGTGAGTGAGGAGGTGTCGAGAGGAGCACAGTTAGATGAGACTATCCTGGTGCTATTCAGGCGAGATGACTTGCCGATACAGAGGAGGCAAATAGACGTAGACAGATGCCTGGCCTTGAGGGTGCCAGCATTACCACTATTTTTGTGCTGTCTAATCAGTGGGATACTACTACCAGATCGGAGCAGGTGATTCTGCAGCTTGCGGTATATGGAGGTGATTCGACATATTGTTGAGTGGCGAGAGGGACAGTTTTCCTGGGGGTGATGTGTATTGGCCCAGTTATACCGAGATAGGCACGTGATTTATTATCGGGGGATGCTAAGCATGACGCACAAGACGCTACTATAGGTGTGGGGGTGGGAGCATATCGTGGTGACGAGACCCATAGTGGTCAGGAGAGGAGAGTTAGATGATAGAGAACTGGTGGCTTGGGAGTTTGGGGCAGCCAAGGGCTGCATCTTATGCTATGAGATGCAGGGAGAGATGGATCAGTGGAGGAGAGCGTTTGATGAGTTACAGGAGGAGCATATCGTATGGTGGCCATACATGTATTAGCGGTTTAGAGGATGGAGGATCGAGGAGGAGAGACATCAGGGATTCTTTAGATGTAGATGTTTCCTGATTGGGAGTCAGGGACACATAGTGGAGATACATCATCTAGACAGAGTGATGCAACAGTTTGGACTCATGCAGGATATTCCAGGAGCATTGACTATGTTTCATCGTCTTACCAGAGAGGTACCATGGGGAGCAAGGTTGTCAGCGAGGGGAGCGAGGGAGGCGTGGGTGATGGTAGGTGGGGTGCCCTATGCAGGGAGGGGGGTGGGTCCAAAGGATGCCGGAGTGATAGATCGGTATGGTCGGTGGTTTCGCAACCATCGATGGGAGAAGATTACACCAGAGGTGCCTACTATGGGAGCCAGAGGATGAGCAGGGGGGACAAGAGGAGGATGGAGAGGAGGATGTCGGTAATCAAAGTGGCGAGTCGAATGAGGGTGATGTGAGAGATCAACCAGAGAGGAGGAGGAGGGCCAGGAGGAGGCGACCTTAGAGGAGGGCGAGGAGAGAGGTGGGAGAGGAGATGGAGGCAGCACGAGTAGGTGATGAGGGAGAGGAGATGGAGGCAGGAGGATTAGGTGATGGAGGAGGGCTGAAGATAGAGGCAGGACGATTAGGTGATGGGGGAGGGCCGAATATAGAGGTGGTGAGACTAGGGAGTGAGCCAGAGGTGGAGATGCTCAGGGTGGTGGAGGGGAAGGTTGCTCAGACAGGGATTGGTGGTAGAGTACAGCGGAGACGAGTGCAAGTGAGGGCTGAGCAGGAGCATGAGGAGGCGAGGGCTATAGATCCGTAGGAGGGAGCATAGGGTGTGGCAGATGTTAGACGACGTCCCGGGGGGATGATTGAGAGCAGTCGTTAGAAGAGGGTCTAGCCAGAGATCTGGGTGGAGCAGGAGCTAGAGGGGGAGAGGCGGCTTGGAGGGGAGCCTGTGAGACTGATGAGGGTGGGGGAGGACAACCAAAGAGGATTCGGTTGACGAGCCAGGTTGAGTAGGTGTAGGAGGAGATGGAGGGGGAGGCTATGGACCTAGATGTGTAGGTGGTGGAGCCTCTAGCAGCAGTACCAGCGGTTGTAGTTGACGATCCAGTGATGTTATTGAGAGGGGCCCAAGCAAGGGTATGGGTGTTAGAGGAGGAGTTGAGGAGGGAGAATGTAGAGGTGCAGAGGGTGAAGGAGTTAAAGGATGTCCTGGCGGGATGATCGAGAGCAGTCATCAAAGGAGGGTCTAGCCAGAGATCCGGGTGGAGCAGGAGCTAGAGGGGGAGAGGCGACCTGGAGGGTAGCCTGTGAGACTGATGAAGGTGGGGAGGAGGGGACAACCGAGGAGGATTCGGTTGATGAGCCGAGTTGAGCAGGTGTAGGAGGAGATGGAGGGGTAGGCTATGGACCTGGATGTGCAGGTGGTGGAGCCTCTAGTAGTAGTACTAGCGGTTGCAGTTGACGAGCCAATGATGTTATTGAGAGGGGCCCAGGCGAGGGTATGGGTGTTAGAGGAGGAGTTGAGGAGGGCAGAGGCAGAGGTGCAGAGGGTGAAGGAGTCAGAGATGATAGCATTTGATCGTGTTGTGGGTCATCTGATGACAGATATATAGGTGGTTGAGAGAGAGAGGCATGAGACACGAGTAGGGATGGAGAGAGTACGGGGGGAGCTGGCTCGAGTGACATGGGACCGAGATAGGTTAGAGGCAATGATGATAGTAGCGCAGATGCGAGGTTAGCCAGAGCCAGTAGGGGGAGGAGATCATGTCTCAAGGAAGCGTTCTCAGCGGGCTGAGGGGGAAATGGAGACGCTGAGAGTTCAGGTGGCAGGACTTTTGGAGGAGAGGACAACATTGCAGGAGAGGGTATCTATGATAAAGGAATCTTTAGAGGAGATGAGAGCGAGGGCTGAGGCTGTAAAGGCTAGATTAGAGACAGTGTAACGAGAGAGGGATAGTGTACAAGGATAGGTGTAGGCACTACAGAGGGAGAGGGATAGTGTACTGAGATAGGTCAAGATCCTGCAGTTCCAGAGAGATGCAATAGTGGGCTAGGCAGAGAATGCCGAGAGGGATATAGCATAGAGGCAGACACATTGAGGGTAGGGTGATAGGACAAAGTTAGCTATACAGGGCTTGCAGGCAGAGCTACAGAGTGTATAGGTAGAGAGGAGGAGGACTGCAGAGCAGGTACAACTGCTGACAACAACACATGAGGCATGGGAGTAGGAGCGACAAGCCATCACCAAAGAGCAGGAAAAAGTATAGGTATGAGCGAAATGTCGCTCGGTTCCAAGCTGGGCAGAGAGATGAGTACATGCATGAGGCGGCGTACTATAGAGGTGCATATGAGCAGGCAGTGCTAGATCCGGTGTAGCGTACAATGCAGTATGTGAGGCTGATACCATAGATGCCGGTACCATCCCAGTATTTAGGGACACGAACTAGGGGGTACAGTGATTTTTAGACAACTCCCTCTCGATTTGGGACTCCAACTCGTGAGTCGTAGAGGACCCCCGACACACAGGGGACTGGTACCTGAGTCTCCTCAGAGGTTAGGTGTGGGCAGCTTAGGGCAGGCAGAGGACAGGTGACAAGATACAGGTGCTTTTGACAGGTATCAGATGGAGGTGTAACACATATTCTTAGATGATGCATCTTATTTTGAGCAGGGGATGTATGTGATTATGATATGACTGTATTTTAGATATGAGATGGTTATTGTATTATTTTGATGATGATATGTGATGGTTCCCATTGATATTATGCCACACATTTTTTGATGGATGATTTATGTTATGCATATGGTGTTATATTGATGTTCTTATGATAGATGATGTATGTTATGCATATGTATATGATATTTTTGTGTTGATATAGATGTTGTGTTATGATGTTAATGATTTATTTATGCATGTGTGGATGATGTTAATGATTTATGAATGGTAATGCAATGGTATATATGATGTAAGTAGTATGGGCCTAATAATGATGCATAGGTGGATATGGAAATGTATGGATAAATGATCATAATGAACTGAATGAACCTACATGAATTAATGCAATATGGATGGATGTAAATGGATAAATGGATTTAATGAATTAATACAATATGGATAAATGAACCTAAATGGATTGATGCAAATGGATAAATGAATGGATGAACTTAATGAATTAATGCAATATGGATAGATGAACCTCAATGAATTAATGCACTATGGATAAATGAACCTGGATAAATGAACCTAATGAATTAATGCAATATGGATAAATGAACCTAATGAATTGATGTAATATGGATAAATGAATGGATGTAAATGAATAAATGAACCTAAATGAATGTAGACATAGGTATCAATGGGTAGGCGTACGGTGTGTGGAGCGCAATACCTGTCAAGAACCGTAAGGATCCTGAGAAGAAAAGTTAGTAAGAGGGAATGAGAGTTTGCACAACCAAAATCACGAGTCATAGATGTAGGGGCAAGATTAGATGGAAGGGGATTATGAAATGAGATGAAATGCAACATGAATGCAATTTTCCATCCTTTAGAGCACTAATTTTTGCTATAGCATAAGACATCGGGCATCAGGGTATGTAAACCAAGATAGATTAATGTTTGATGCGTAAAACAAACACAACAAACAAGAAGGTTATCCCAATACCCCAAAGTCATGATGACTTTGGTTGGGCTAGGTATTGGGATAACCACAAACACAAAGGGATGCCCCCACATAACGCAGGATATGAGAGGAATCCTGGTGGGTACTATGTGGAGCATCCCAATAGACAACAACAATAAAACAGTCAAGAGATGTCCCTATGTTAACTAGGCAAAACACACCACAATATGAAAGATCATGGCGATCTTGACTAGTGATTATAGGGAGCTCAAATGATAAACAAAATCCAAAAGTACCAAAATATCATAATCAATTACAAGCATCTTTTGCCATAAGATCCCAAGGATGGATGGAGTTGATGTGGTCTATTAGGAGGGATGCATCCTGTTAAGACCGATGATGGATACTAAGCTAAAGTGACCTAGATGACGCAGGATAATTGCCATTGGGCAGATTTTTTGATATGAGAAGATCTTGTTTGTGAAGAATCAACAATGATAGGGACATACTTGACAACCAGAAAATGAGAGGATGAGACACAACCGAAAGACCTAGGGTCTCGGGGGTTGATCAAAGATCAGCCTTGGCCACGTGAAAGTGCAGAGCCCTCATAGTTCAGGAAAAGACCACGGTAAAAGAGCAGAGAGTGGACTGATGGAAACTGATGGAGAACTAAGACTAACACAAGCCCTAGGGCAAATCAAAAGATCAACCTTGCCTATGTGCAAGCGCAGGGGCAACGTAGTTTAGACATGACAAAATATCGAGGATGGACAAGATCGAAAAGTGGACCATGAGGACATATGATGAATGGCGAAATGCCTCAGGGGCCGATCCAAAGATTAGCCTTGCCTACGTGCAAGCGCAAAGGCGTCGTAGTTCAAGAGGAGACCATGATAAAAGCGGAAAGAGGGCGATGATGACAGATGATGGATGACAATGATCAAATGGACTGACCACAAAATAAGACAAAGAGAAACCCTGGGGGCAAATCAAATGATCAGCCTTGCCTACATGCAAGTGTAGGGGCATCGTAGTTCACATGGAGACACGATGAGACCTAGAGGGAGACAAACACGAAGAGTGAGCCCAGATGAAGACAAACACAAAAATGAGATGACACAAGATCAGTTAGGATAATAAGCTCAGGGTGTCGGATAGTGGATGATAGTCGTCCAATGCTCAACCAGAATATACCAAGCAATGAGGTGATATAAGTAGATGGGAGGATAAGGGGATTGAGGAATCAGCGGATAAGCCATAAAGTAATCAAGACGCGAGGTAGATAATGATTAAGCCCTATACGAGAGGCACCTGTTTCCAGGTTTTCACCAAGCGTACATATTCAAGGCGCCACACAGGAGTGGTTTTCACCAAAGGATGAATTATTTCTCTTTACTATTTTTTGATTTTTTTATTTTTTTTTTGTATTTTTTGACTTTTACCAAGAAGGTTACCCCAGCTAACCTAAGTGTAGAACTTCTTCAGGTGCATGATGTTGATGGGTTCCTCCAAGGGATCCCCTTCAGGGGTGGAGAGTCTGTAAGCACCAGAACCATATTTTGTGGTGATGACATAAGGGCCCAACCAGTTTGCTTCAAACTTACCCTTTTTCTCTCGATCTTGTTGATTTTGCTAATTCTCTTTAAGGACTAAATCACCAACATTGAATTGGCGAGGGCAGACTTTCTTATTATAGCTCCTTTTGAGTCGGTGTTGATAGGTTTACAGATGGTTATAAGCCTTGACCCATTTTTCATCCAGCAATTCTAATTGTGCCAGGCGTGCCACTCGGGTGTCTTCATTAGTGATAAGATTCGTGAGGGAGATTCGGAGTGGGGATTTCCACTTCGATTGGCAAGATGGCCTCAAAACCATAGACAAGAGAGTATGGAGTAGCACTAGTAGGGGTGCGTATGGATGTGCGGTAGGCCCAAAGAGCGGGATGGATATGGAGGTGCCAATCGCGGCCAATGCTATTGACCATCTTCTTAATGATTTTGATCAATGTTTTGTTTGTTGCTTCTGCCTGTCCATTACCTTGGGGGTAATAGGGAGTGGACCAATGATGTTGGATATGATATGTGTCACAAAGGAGTTTTATGCACTTATTTTTGAATGGATTTCCATTGTCGGTGATGATGGCAGAGGGAATACCATACTTGCCTAGGATATGGTAGAGGATGAACATAGAGATCTGAACACTAGTGATTTGAGTGAGTGGTATGGCTTCCACCCACTTGGTGAAGTATTCAGTGGTTGTGATGATAAATGTGTGACCATCAGAGTATGGAGGGTAGATCTTGCCAATCAAGTAGAAACCCCATTGTGAAAATGACCAAGGTGTCGTGATAGGTTGTAGCTCTTGTGCTAGAGCATGAATTAGATCTGCATGTTGTTGATACAAAAGACACTTTTTCACATATTCACAAGCATCTTGTTTCATTGTAGGCCAGTAATATCCTACTCTGAGAATCCATTTGGCTAGGGCCATACCATTAGAATGGGCCCCACAAATACCGCTATGCACTTCTGTTAATGTTGTGCGGGCTTCAGTTTTGTCTAAACAACGGAGGAGAGTTCCATCATACACACATCGATAAATGTATCACCGATAATGGTGTAGCGGGTAGTGCGTTGGATAAATGATTTTCGTTGGTTTCTCATGAGATTAGGCGGGAGGATGTTGTCATGAATATAGGTGTAAATGTCGTGGTACCAAGGGGATTCAGGACCTACAATAGCACACACCATGTCACTCTTAGGGATATCGTATGTTGGCATTAGGAGTTGCTCAACTAGGAACTGACAATTTGTGCAATCTTTTGGCATGTTGAGGAGAGAACCAATGGTAGCCATAGCATCTATTGCCTTATTCTGGAGTCTCGGGATCTGCTCAAATTGAATGGAGGTGAAATATTTTTTGAATTCATCCACCATTCATTTGTATGGCAACAACTTTTCATATTTTGTTAGAAACTCATCATTGACCTGTTTTATGACCAACTAGGAGTCACCAAAAACTTGCAGATGAGTGATGTGCCATTGGACTGCAATTATGAGGCCTGTGAGAAGGGCTTCATATTCAGAGATGTTGTTGGTGCAGGGAAAAGCCAGTCTGAATGATTTCGGTATGTAATCACCTTGGGGGGTGATAAGCAAGACTCCTACCCCCGATCCATTATGAGTGTGTGATCCATCAAAGTACAGTGTCCAAGTGGTGGCTTTTGAGACTGCAAATACTCCTTCATTTGGAAATTCAGTTTCTATGGGATATGCGTCTACCAATGGGGCATCTGCCAACTGGTATGCTATTACCTGTCTTTTAATGGATTTTCTATCCACATATTCTATATCAAACTCACTGAGGAGCATGATCCATTTAGCCATTCGACCAGTTAGGGCTATCTTGGATAACAGGTACTTGAGGGGGTGGACTTTGGATATCATTTTTATAGGATGGCTAAGCATATAGTGGCATAATTTCTGTGTACTAAAGACCACATCAAGACATGCCTTCTCCATTGGTGAGTAATTAAGTTCATAACCGACCAATTTTCGGCTAATGTAATAGATTGCTCGTTCTCTGGAGGATTCATCTTGTTGTGCCAACAATGCCCCCAATGCAACCGAAGTGGCAGAGATGTATAGCAAGAAGGGTTTTCCAAGGATTGGCAGCATCAAGATTGGTGGGTGTGCCAAGTATCCTTTGATCATATCAAAACCCAATTGACACTGTTGATTCCACTCGAAGGTGGTGTCTTTCTTGAGAAGATGGGTGAATGACTGACATTTATCCGCATGTTGGGCTATAAACCGATGGATGGATTGTAGCTTCCCTTGGAGGCTCCTTAATTGTTTTAGGTTTCTTGGTGGAGGCATATCCATGATAGCTTTCACCTTAGCTGGATCGACCTCGATGCCTCTTCGGGAAACTATGAAGCCCAACAATTTCCCCGACGTGACACCAAACACACACTTTTTTGGATTCAATCGAAGCTTGTACTGCTCCAAGCGCTCGAAGATCTTTTTCAGAATGGTAGGGTGCTCTTCTCTGGTTCTAGATTTTCCCAGCAAGTCATCGACATAATCTTCTAAGATGATGTGGATGAGGTCATGGAATATAATGGTCATGGCTCGTTGATATGTCACCCCCGCATTTTTGAGACCAAAGGGCATGGCATTGTAACAAAAAGTACCCCAAGGTGTTATAAAAGCGGTTTTGTGTTGATCTTCCAGGGTAATCCGTATCTGATTATAGCCAGAGAAGCCATCCATGAGGGATAACATCTCGTGTCTTGTAGTAATGTCAACCAACATGTCGATGTTAGGCAATAGAAAGTCATCTTTGTTAAGATCCCGAAAATATGTGCAAATTCTGATGTCTCTGTTAGGTTTAGCAATAGGTACTATATTGGAAATCCAATCGGAATAATTAATGGGCCTGATAAAGCCAACAACTAGTAATTTTTCCAATTCTTTCTTAACTAATAATACCACCTACGGGTGCATCTTTCGGAGCTTCTGCTTCACAGATTTGGCATTTGGACGGACATCCAAATGGTGTACAACAAGATTAGGATCCAAGCCAGGCATATCAGAATAAGCCCACACAAAATCGATAAGCCCCTCTCGAAGAATTTGGACAATGGTGAAATATTATTCCTCTGATAAAGATTTGGCCACATAAGTGATCCTTGGAGTTTCTTCTGTCCCCAAATTTACCTCTTGCGTTTCTTCAATGAGAATCGAAGATTACTCAGATAGTTGTGTTCCTACAAGGGGAAGATGAACGTCCCCATCTTCCAGTGCCGTATTAAGGTTTTCATTGTCAGATACATCCTTTATTTTTACTTTTTCCCAGTCAAAAAGTGCCTCGGTGAGGTTTTCACTTGATGACGTATTTTTCTTTTGTTTCTTTTTGCTTTTGTGATTAGGGCATTCATCTTCCCCCAATCCCATCAGATGTACATAGGTATCCTCTGAGGGAAATGTGCTGATAGGTGCACTACCTTGTAGGTCATGATCGATAAGTTTGAGATGTTTGAGGGATAAGGTTATGGTGCAAACAAATAAGCATTCAAACATGGCAGGGAGGTCAATGTGATTCAAATCATCGTACACATGTATGATGGAATCTTCCTCCGGTATGTCTTTGAGGGAACCGTTGTCAACACTAACATTGTTAGAAGTGCTAGAGGTTGTCATAGGACCCTTTTGTTTAGTATCATAACCCAAGCCCAGATTTCTTGGTCAGATGGTGGTTGCTTCAATGGGCTAACATTTTCCTTGTTCTTCCACACCAAGGCCTCTGCCTTGGTAATGACACTTTTCAATGAACTTGGAGGCACGTGGATAGACTTCTTGAAAGTATTCTATAAGGGGACGTGGTGGCTCAGGTTCTTCCTGATAAACCCATTGAATGATATCTTCATCCATTTGATCCTGGAGGGATCCCAAATCATTGAATGTTGTTGACCCCATGTTCTTGGAGGTGAGTGTAAGTGTCTTTTGTTCCACTTTTGGTATATGCGGGGTGAAGTTGGCATGGTTGCCACATTGAGTGTGGTATGCATTTCGTATTCGCCACATCCCTTGTCTATGATCTGGACCTTGCTGACGGTGGACGCAGGTGTGGATGATGGTGGTGATGAGGTGTTTAGATTATTGGTGGATGGGTCAGGATTAGATGTTGGGGATGCCCCCATTTCGACTCCTGGGTAGTAATGTGAATGCTAAAAAGAAGCTTCCAAGGCACGACAATATTCAAAAGGTTGGGGGTCAGCTTGTATGGTGACTTCCGTTCCTTGAAATGGGAACTTTAAGCATTGATGATAGGTGGATGGGATGGCTTGCATAGAATGAATCCATGGACGGCCAAAAAGGATGTTGTATGGAAGTTCAAGGTTCAAAACATGACACATAGTGTACTATACAATGGGGCCCACTTGAATAGGGAGGCAAATAATACCCTCAGAATCCCGCTCTACATTGTCATATGCCTTGATGGTGATAACTTGACTTCTAGATCAGCCTGGGTGTATCCAACCTGTTGTATGAATTTTAATGTGCAAAGATTTAGGGCTGAATCATTATCTACTAGTACCCTTTTTACTTTTTGACAATTTACACCAGCCTCGAGATGGAGGGGGCAGTTGTGGCTTGAATCAAGATGCGACATGTCTTTTTGGCTAAAGGCTAACTGATAGGTTGATGAGAGATTGCCTACCAATGCTTGTAATTGGGTAGGGTCAATATTATCAGGCACTTGTGTGCTTTGTAAAGCCTTAGTCAAGATGTCTTGATGCACGGGGGATGATTTAAGTAGATCTAAGATGGATATTTGGGCTGCAGTCTTGCTTAGATGGTCTAGGATGTTATATTGTGAATTGACGGATGGTCGTTGAGTAGATGGAGGAGCTGCTGGGACTGTGATGCAGGTTCACCGAGTGGTAACAACACATTGTGGATCTTTTCCTTTGACATGTATCATGGATACACGTGGGTCCACTTGTTCTACATATGAAACCACACGTTGATAATTGTATGGCACACTTTTATAGCTGATGTTATTGGTGTTGTTAACTTGCTTGTTATTGTTGCTAGGTCCAGGATTTGAGTTGGACGTACTAGGACCCTGATTATGGTTGGGAAAATAATTTTTATATATCTAGAGTTGAGAATTGGACGAAGATGTTGCGTTAGCATCTACATGGATTTCACCTCGATCGATGAGGCCTTGAATGTAGGTTTTAGGGCCTTGACATTTATCTAAGGTATGTCCCTTAATCTTGTAAAATTCACAATATTCGTTGTCTTTAAACCAAGTGGGCTTGGGTTTAGACGTATCAAGAGGTTTGGTGATAGGGTATGTGATGGGATAATTAGCTTGAAGAAGCTTGTTAAACATCACACTAAGGGGTTCGCCCAACTGAGTGAACTGTTGTTTGTTTCCCCCTTGGTTATTTTGGTTGGATTGTTGTCGTGGTGCCCCTTGAGGGATGGATATGGTGTTCTAGACTGACGGTTGTTGCTGAGGAGGGTATCTTTGCATGGTGGTGGCCACTTGAACATGTTTGGTGTTAGTGACACCATCATTGACAACATTTTTATTTCTATTCCAATAACGAGGTTTATCCCCAAAGGATTTCTCTCTATTAGAATTAAAATGTTTGACTTGCCCTTTTGCAACAAGGGCTCGATCCAAGATGGGGCCTTTCTCCACAAGTCCCACAAAGGTGGTGATACAATGGAGTTGGAAATTATGAGCCATATTCTGGGTGAGAATTTTTGATAAATAGTGTGACCATGTCTTTTTTCTGTTGGTGGGGATTTCATCCTACTAGCCAAGGCATGCCATCTTTGCAAGTAGCTTGCAAAGGTCTCTCCATCACATTGTTTTTCTTTGAGGAGATCAAGTGTGTCAATATCCTTCTCTAGATTAAAAGAGAAGTGGAAGACAAACTGTTTGGATAATTGTGCAAAGGTTTTGATAGATCCCTTTTCAAGATCCATAAACCAGTTAAGGGCAACCCCTTGTAGAATTTTTGGGAAAAGTCAGATAAGATAATTGTCATTATGCATGACCTCTTGGCAATGGGCGTAAAATTCTTGAAGGTGAGCTCTAGGATCCCTGGTTCCTTTATATTTATCGAATTTTGGTATCTCAAAATGTTTGGGAAAAGGAATCAAGGAGATGGAGGGATCAAAAGGATAAGGACATATGTCGTCAAAATTGAATGATTGTTTACCCACTCCATCTTGTAGGTCTTTTAATGCTGCTTTTACTTCTTCCAAGTCCTTATTGACGGGAGTCATGGGAGTTAAAGTGGATTGATTGTATGGATAGTATTGTGGATATGATGAGGATGGCCCTACCGTTGTTGGATCATAAACGGGTTGAGTCGGATACGAGTGCGTTTGTTGATTGTAAGTGGATTGATAGTTGGATGATTGATTGTGTTGAGCGAGAGCCACTTGTTATTGATAGTAGGAAACAAGAGAGGGGTCTTGTTGCTGCATAGTATTTTGGTAATGCATGGAAGTAGGGCCTCTTTGTTGATGTGATGATGGTTGTTGGTAATAGGAAGTGTAAGGTGCCCCCTGTTGGTGAGTTTTTTGTTGTTGAAAGTAGAGTGGATAGGATTGGTATTGTTGCGCAATGGTGGGTTGTTGTGTGGCATATGGGTATGGATTCAATGTTTGTTGGTGGGGGTGATGTTGAGGTTGTGAAAGATTGGTGTAAGGTGGTGGTTGGATATGTGTTTGGTTTTGCGCATTTTGATGAGGATTCATATGGGATGGAACAATGTATGTGCTAGAGGGATGATAGAGGTACTTAGTAAGCGGATTATGATGTGTTTGTGTAGGGATATGCACATGTTGTTGTGGAGGTTGTTGTTGTTGTTGATGAGATGGGTGAGATAAGTTATGTTGTTGATGAGATGGGTGAGACGAGATGTGTTGTTGTTGTTGTTGAGATGGGTGAAGTGAGATGTGTTGTTGTTTTTGTTGTTGTTGTTGTGAGGTAGGCTGCACTACTTAATGTGATGGTTGTGTGAGAATGGTAGTGTGTTGCGGATGTTGTGGATGCAAGTGTTGAGATGAAGCTATAATAGTAGCAACATGTTGTGGCGGTGTTGGTAGTGTGGTGGATTGGTGTGGATTATTTGGAGGTTGTTGAAATGCAGGAGGTAGCACATTGGTAAGTGTAGATGTGCCCCCAATATTATAATATGGGGGAGGAAGCTGAGGAGCATATGGGATGTATGGTGGCATGCCATAGGTATGGGGATCATTAGGATCGGGTGGTGGAATAGTAGATTTTGTGGTTGGAAGACAAGGATATTCTTGGACTTGATGGATGACAACATTTCCCAATTCGGAGTGGTACCAATTTTCAGTGGGTGCACCTTCAAGAACGTAAGAACCTTTTGGAACAATTTGTGAGGTTTGTGGATCATCAAATGTGGGAAGGGCATATTGTGATGTATCAAAAGCAGACGGTGGTTTGAACCCCTTCATGAGTAAAGTGGCAAGGATCTTATCCCCACGTTCATTTAGGAGACAATCGCTCATTTGGACATTGGCAAGATTATTGAGATATTCGTCCACGGTGACTTCGGGTTGATTGACCATGTTTTTGTCACTAGGTGGTGTGATATTTTGGATGTCGGTGTTTGATTGAGATGAGACGCTGTTATGGGGATCGTGTGGAATGCTATTAGGATCTTAAGGGACATTTAGTTGGGAACCTTGAGTTTGTTGGCTTGCCATTTGCTTTTTTGTTTGTGAAGGGGTTTGAACGGGCATGAACGTGAAAAACAACTAGGTGATCTCAAGATGCAATCTCTAAAGGATGATCTAGGTGATGATTTGGATTGGATGATGGATCAATTGATGATGTATCAATTGGATGATTTGGATGAAAATTGGATTTGATTGGATCAATTGGATAAGATTGGATTTGATGGATCAATTGATGATGTATCAATTTGATGATTTGGATGAAGATTGATTTGATCAATTGATGATACATCAATTTGATGATTTGGATGAGGATTGATTTGATCAATTGATGATGTATAAATTTGATGATTTGGACGAGGATTGATTTGATTAGATCAAATGATGATGTATCAATTTGATGATTTGGATTGGGATTGGATTGTTTGGATGAATTGATGATGTATCAATTGGATGATTTGGATGAGGATTGGTTTGACCAATTGATGATGTATCAATTTGATAATTTTGATGAGGATTGATTGATGGAGGGAATCCTAAAACCTGATTTGGAAATCACCCTAAGTGACTTATGACGTTGGTTGATTGATTTGAGCTAGCTAAATCAATGATCACGACATCGAATCCACTTTGAGATGGAAGGGGATTGATTTGGGCCAATGACGTTGACTTACAACACAAATCTGCCTCAAGATATAAGCGGATTGATTAGGTTGAAGACAAGGATTGATATGTAGGATAATGATCAAACTTAACGCCTTGGTCAATTCGAGAGATAACTCCTAAAACAAGGTTTAAAGGATTTTGTATTGAGAGATGATGATGAATGCAAATGGAAGATGTGTTGTTGAAGTGATATTTTTGGAAAGTGCAAATGTTTAGGTCACACAGTAAGATGGGTATCCCAAATGGTGGAATGATCAATGAGAATGTGATAAATGGACGTTTTAGAAAGGTTAAATGGAGGTTTGGAATGGTCAAATGGATGTTTGGATTGGTTAGATCAGTGTTTAGGATGATCAAATGGTCAAATGGAGACTTTGGGGGTTCAAACGGGGGTTTAGAATGGTCAAATGGATGAAATTGTCTGTTCGGGGGGCGTATCCGCACTTCTACAGTAAAAACTATTATAAACGTCAGAATAGGGGGGCATATGCGCACTTCTACAATGAGAAATGCTGAAACAAGGGGGCGTATCCGCACTTTTGTAGTGAGAAATATTGAAACAAGGGGGCGTATCCGCACTTCTGCAGTGAAAAGTGCTGAAACAAGGGGCAAATCCACCCCTCTGCAAGAAAACAATGACTTGATTTGGAACGAGGGATTATGGCAAGGACTTGAAATGACTCAATGAAGGTTTGCTTTATCAAAATTCACTAGTTTTTCACAGAAAGACACTTTGAACTAGCACAATCCTATGATTAGTATTAAGGGGTATGGCCAACAAAGGTCTTACTCTAGGATGAACAAGGTTTCTAGGGAGTCCTCGATATACGCTCAGTATGTGAGGCACAGTCATGAACACCAGTCCATCACAAGCATGAGTTAGAAACCCCAACGAGATACTGAAAGACTCAGACCAACTCTTCACGTCTATCTAGGTATCACTCTAGCTTCGATGTTTCACCAATTACGACACAACTAGATTGGGGTACAACTTTGGCTCTCCCCCCTTTTTATACCCCGTCAGTATGCATGGTTGGGATCGTCCCTTGGGATGATGAAATCCCCAAGCAGGTCTCGCTAAGAAGAAGACACTAATCATTTCCAACTACTCCCTCGGATCCGCACAAAGTGCAAAAGGGAAGGTGAAAACAAACTAATGCCCCCTTAGGGTAACACAAAGAAAAATAGACACAACAAGTAGAAAGTATTACTTCCCCCTAATTATGCTAAGTGAATAGATAAAATAGGAAGGAAAAATTTTAAATTTGAATAAAATAAAGGCACTACAAGCAAGTGTTAGCTGTGAAAAATGTTGGAAAAGGAGGGCATATCTGCCCCTCTATAGAAAGCAGTTAGCGAAAATGTTAGAACACGGGGGCGTATCCGCCCTTTTGCAGAAAACAGTTAGCAAAAATGTCAGAACACGGGGCATATCCGTAGTTCTACAGAAAATAGTTAGCAAAAACATCAGAACACGAGGGCGTATCTGCCCCTCTGCAACACCCGGGAGGGCAAGTCTGCCCTTCTGCGACCTGAACCTGCAAAAATCTTCAACAACAACAAAAGTGAAAAAAAGAGACCCACTTGTGGGTCCCACTGGGCGTGCCAGAAATGTGATCCTATTAAAATGTCAAGTCCTAATGTGAGATACTAAAATGATGCAATAAGAGGAAATAACATAAAAAAAGGGCACCTCAATGATTAGCCTAAGAAATAGTAAACATGAAAGCAAGATAAGGTAAATTGATTGTTGATTATACCTTTATGCTACTCCTTCCTTGGTTGGCCCTTGATTTTTGGATGTCTTGTGTGCTCCTTGGATGGCAATGGAGTGAAGTGGATGCAAGATGCAAGATGGATTGATGAGAAATACTATGGAAAAGCTAAAATGCTGTAAATGACAATTTAGCAAGAGTTTGGTAGAAAAAAACTTGATCCCCAAAATGAGAGAAATGAGGGGGTATTTATAGGATAATTGGAATTCTCTAGAGAATTCAACAGTTGAGATTGATCCAACAAGATCAAGATGAAGGGCTATGATGAGTTGAAGACTCACAAGCCCTCACATCTTGATATGTGGAATATGAGATGTCTTAGGGTGGAATGATGTGGAAATGAGGTGGAAGAGAAGTACATAAGGTGGATGAAGGTCAAGTACCTTGTAGGTACCTTGGGGGATGAGAAAATTTCCTCAAAAAGGAACTTCTTGTCCCCAAATGAGAAGGAAAGAGACATTTGAGGAATTTTAGAATTCTTCAAAAATCTCCATGGGAAAAGGGGAAGTGGTTGGAGAAATAAAAATTCACATTCATTGGAGAGTTTATTGGATAAAAGAGAGTCTCCAAAAAGTTGGATATTTGTCACATGTGGGTGATGTGACAAATCCAAGGTTCTAGAAGTCTTTGGCACATGTAAAGTGAAAAGTCAAGCCTTCTAGAACTTTGCATGAGGATGGGGAAGACCTTGGAAAGACAAAAGTGAATTAAAAATTTACATGGGGAAGAGAGGAGCCTTGGATAAATAAATGTGAATTAAAAATTCACATGGGAAATAAAGCCAAGGACAAGAAAGGCGAGTGGAAAGGTTGACTAGAAAAGGTAAGCCAAATGTGGTTAATGACTTTGATTAAGGTTGTGCAAACACATGATTAGGATAATTAATGAAATATTTAGAGGCAAGTGGGAGATTATGGAGGATGTGACACTTAATCAAGATTAAGTGGTGCACATTCTAATCATAGATTAATTAATTTAATCTAGATTAAAAGAGGGTTATGGAGAATGTGACAAAGAGAGAGAAAAAGGGGCATAAAAAATTGGTTTTAATCCAAATGGGTTAAAAGACTAAATTACATAATTTGTCATGTTTATTTAATTTAGAGAAGAAAAGGGATAAGGTAAAGTATTTAATTTATTTAATTACATACTTTAAGAACCTTAGGTAGAAAATGAAATAATGATTAAATAGATTATTTAATCACTATTAATGAAATAGATGAATAGAGTAGATGATTTTGATCATATGAAAGTGATCAAATTTATATGTCTACATTGGTTATTCTTTCTAACCTTCCTACATAACCTGATTGCATAATCTTCCACAATCCTAAGTAATATCATAAGTTGTTGGTCTTAGGAGTGCCTAACTCCAAGGACAACTCTTAACTAGTCCCAAATTTACATAAAATTCTAGAAATTTTCATCTTCCTTTTTACTTCTCTATGTTCTTTTCTCTTATCGTTGTGGCATAAGAACTTTTCAACCATTATCTTTTGATAAGGTTTACACATTGTTGCATAATGAGCTCATAGGTTTTAGTGCTAAACCTGGTAACTCTGATATCACATGTAACATGCCAACCCTTCAATGTAGTAAAAAATTCTAAATTTATACCTTGCGAGTAAATAAATTAGGTAACAAGTCATTGCAATAAATTTTTTCTTTCTTTTATTGAGAATATATGAATAAGATTCCATATCATATTACAATAAAGATTCCATTTCATTACAAATAACTTCACAAGTTACAACAATACATTTACATACATAGCTCCAATGAGCTTTAGAACAAATAGTTGTAAGACATTCTAGGATCCTTCCTTTCAAATCTTGGTTCCTTTGTCGCTTGCTATGGAGGAGAAGCATCACTCAGGCACTTTTCTGCCAACCATGAACTCATAATGTAGTCCCCCACACATCTATCATTCGATAGATGACCCTTCCCTTCGACGAAGAGGTTGGTAGAGTAACTGATAACAACAACCAACTGAGCATAGTGTTGTGTCCTATATAACTAGAACTTGTAACCCCACAATCTTTGTCTAGCATGTAATACTGGATCACGGTGAACTGATAGTGGAGCCAAAGGTCATCACACTACTTTGGCCAAAGTGTTTCATTAAGTATGTTCTACTGAGGGTTATTTATCACATACACTACTCAAGGCTGATTTGACTTAAAGCTATCTTAAGCTATGCATAGGTATTTCCTTCAACAGATAGTCCATCATCCCAAATAACCTACAACCATATTAATCTACTTGGAATAAACTACTTAACTAGTAAGTACACAAGTTAGGTATTCCTTCTATGGATAGTCCATCATTCCAAAGATAACCTATAAACTTGGATAACCCTACTTAAATGTAAGTATTTAAACTCCCTCCCATATTGGATTATCTCTCCTAGGAGTATACACAAGCTTTCCTAGTTAAATCAATAACTTAGCTAAATACACCATATGTGCTTTTCATGTTTAATCATACCTAATACATAATACCTATGATAAAAACCCATCTCCTACAATGGAGTACTTAAAAGCACAATATGAAAACAACATAATAGCTTCAACATCCTTTTCAAAACAATCTAAAAATTCTCTAATGCATATACTAGAAAATACATCTCAACCATGCATGCAAGACACAATCATTCAAAGTTAATTAACAAAGAAGAAGAGATCCTCATGCCTGTTAACACTTATCCAACTAAAGACAACAATGCAACCCTCTCCAACAACAATTAGCTTGATAATCAACTTCTTAGGAATATCACGGATAACTCTATCTCACTTGTTGATAGCTTACTTCTCTCAAAATATAGCCTCCTCACAAACTATATGAACTAACTTCCTTTCTCTCTCTCAATGTAAAGAAAAGTATGTCTGGAAAATATAGAATTATGAATTGTAAAAGATGTATTATCTTATGGAAGAATGTGTCACTCTCAAATAAAATGGTTCAACTATTTATAGAGAAACCAAGCAATCTCAAAGCCTACAGTTTAGGCATGTTATGGACAACAAGCTTCATGCAAAGCAACACATGAAACATATCAGAAAGGTGGCGAATTCACAAGCTAATACTCAACATAGTCACCTATAGGTCGACTTGTTTTATGACAACATTCTAAAGAATTATTCAATGAACATGTGCTTAATTCAAATTGTCCCAATGAGAAGACATCAACAGTAATTTAGAATCAAAGGTGGCACCATTTCCAATTCCATTTCCTTCATATTTGGCACAGTTAAACTCAATCAACTTCCATTTTATGACAAAAATTTTCCATTGATCTATTTGGTGGATGAATTGACTTGAGCAATTTAATACATTAAACAAATTCAAGCTTGGTCTCACTAATGGCATCGACCAAGTCAAGCACTTTATAGACAACAATATCACATGTAATGCAACAACTTATATCTCATGCCATCTAAAATGATAATCAGTTTACACTTAACAGTCATAAGCTATTAAATCGGCTTCATTTGACATAGTCAATAATGACTATTATCGATCTCCATTCACATAGTCTCTATCGACTATAACAACCTTTAATATATTGGCTTCAATTAAATAAGAGTTAGTCAATTTCAAATAACATATATAATATGTTAAACATATATATATATATATATATATATTGTAAGCCTATAATGTAAGCATACATTCGATATATATATATATGTGAGTATAGGCAAAATAGTATATAATAAACACAATATATTGAATGTATGCATATATATATATATATATATATGTATATATGGATGTATATATAAATCTATACGCTTCTATGTACATGTATGTGTAGGTATATCTATATCGATGCATCCGTATGAGCGTATCCATTCGCTAATGTATGCATGTATCGATATACATATACATATGGATACGTGTATATACTATACATATATATATGTTCACATCTGATTCACATATAACCATTCACAATTACCATCATATTGATAAGTGTTTATGTGTGGTACATCTATACATATGCATATACGTGTTGTTAGATCCCATTGACATGCCTGTGCATATATACGTATATAAACATACTTCCACGTACATCCCACTTGTCAATATAATCGTAATAGCACAAGAAAGATCTCAAAAACTTAAATAGATAAGCATCACCCAATAATGCATGCAGTAGTAAACAAGACTCTCAAATTTAGACATATCAACGAAGGGTGACTTATCTATTACCCACAAACTGTCTCAACTCAGTCATTCTAATGTGGTGTGTGTATATGCTCAGATAGTTTACTTTTATTGATTACCCGACCAAGATCTTCTCCCAAGTGATACTTCCCCTCCGCTTGGAGGAATGGAACACATACCTACATCCACTATCACATGCACATGGAAGTCAATTATTCATAACATATGCAATATACATAAACATCTCCAAAGTTATAATAATAATAATCCAATAACCATTGATTCACTTAGATGTAGTATTTCACCATGAATAACATCAACTGAGGTAACATTAAATGAGATAGCATTCATATTGATAACAAGGTACAAGCATAATTTATTCATCTCCAAAATTCACATTACATTCATATTTACCCTATTTAGTAATAGTAAATAGTAACTACATAATTAGGGTGTAACATAGGGGCATAACAAATCCATGATCTTCTGGTAGACCTACATAATGAAATTTTAATGCTTTTGAAAAATCTAGTAGTTTCACTCTAACCAGATCTGTCAAAAAATAAAAATAGGGCTAAGATCTTAGGTAACAACTATAAAAGAAGTTGACATAGGAGGATGACTTGTAGTTTCCCAAAACTTGGATAAAGAATTAGCATGAATGATAGGATGATTCAATATCTTGCACCATTTCCTCTAAATGTACAAGGGGGAGGGACACTAAAACAAAAAGTGAAATAATTTCTTCACACATTCCACCTAAAATACATTTAGAAGGACCTTGAAATCCTCTCCTTATAATATTATCTTAGGTGAGACATTTATTATAACACAAACTAGATAAATATACAACACTTGGCCAATTGAATTTTTTCCAATTTTTTCCACTAGAGGAAATCTCTACTCACACCTTTCTTATGCTCTAAAAATTAATAAGGGAAATTGAATAGGTTCCTTTAGGATCATGGCTGCACATAGTAACATATATGAACCCTCTAAGGAATAAGAAGGAAAATCAATAAAAATAGAAGCAAGAGTATCTTGGGATTTAGTCCTCCTTTAGACAACTACTAGGGTCCTAATAATATATTTGGAAACTCCCTAGATAAATAGAGTTCTTGAAATCTAATACATTTGACCACATTGTAGCCTAAAATTTTTTACTCAAGGTTGAAGGTGGGTAAAGGATGAAAGGAATAGGGGATGGAGATCCTAGGAATCATTCCAAAAAGGATCTCTATCACCTTTATTGATAATCCAAAATAGACCTTCCTTAACAATTCAAGCCCCCTTCTTAATAGTGTTCCTAGCCATAGAGCCTTTCCCGACTAGATCCATTGAGGAATATTCTCACTAGCAATTCATTCTAGATGCTTGAAATTAAGAATTATTTCTCAAGGTTTCTCTTGGTTATTGCATTATCTCCAGTATAATTTGGTTTCTAAAGCCTATTAATTAAACTTAGACTACCTAAGATTAAGGCCTCCATAAATTTTTGGACTACAAACTATCCCAATTGACTAAACTCTATTTTTGGGAATCCAAATTCCCCACCCCTAATAATTTTCGAGAAAGAGTGTCAAATTATTTGCAAAAACTCTTAGCAGCTGATAAAAACAAAAAAAATGTAAATAGGGAGATCCTATAGAATAGATTTTAAAAGTGTCTATCATTGAAAAAAAGATAACCACTTGAAATTCCAATGACTAATCCTCATCCAAGGGCTATCCAAAATTCTCTTTCATTGATCTCTTTTGTGGCTACCAATAGATAAGGGGATCCCCAAACAATCCAATAGTAGATTCCCTATTCTAAAGTGAAGAGTATGAGTAATTTTTTGCTAGAAAAAAAATAGAATTAGAGGAATTTTTTTTGTACTTATCCTCATTAATTTGTTGACTAGAAGTAGGTAGATATGTGTAGCATATAAAATTGTACTACCTTGTGGGTGATAGTACAATTTCACGTTTAGTTTGGACCTATTTTAGTGACCCTTGCATTTATGCATTTTCAACACCTCTTAATAGGCCCTAATTCCCTAAATTATGCATTCCAAGGCCTATTTTATTATTTTCTAGCAAAGTTGCAAGCATTGAATAAATGCAACCAATTGCTGCTTTCACCCCGATCAAGTGTGTCCTAGAAATTTGGGCTAGGATCCATAAACCCGTGGGTGTATGGATCCCCCTTCTTAGCCAAGACCCAAATTTTAGTGAGTTGTTGGCATCATTTTAACATTCAAATTTCAAATTTCAGATGTTGGCTTTCAAAATCTAATTTTTGGGAAATTAGAGAAACACCTATAAATACCTAGTCTTTTCACCATTTAAAAACTAGAAAGAAGAACATAAGAGATAGCATTAAATAAAGCAATATTGAACAACATATTCCATCATACACATTTACATTTGCAAGTTTTCAAGCATAATTGTAGATTTGATCAAGCATTTATCACATGATTGAAGGTTGATGCCTATGGAAGGACATAATGGATTCTAGGTTTGGGAGATGCATTTGGCCACTTCCTTCAACCTAATGACTTGATTCCTAATGTTATTGTGAACCCCTAAACCTGAAAATGCACAAGAGCAACAAAACATTTTAGGTTGTTAGATCAAATGCATGCAAACAAGTATGAGAGATTCCCCATGAAATCCATCCATTCAAACTAAAATTAGGAAATGAAGAACACAACACAAGAAAATGAAATAAAATCCTAATTAGAGCCAATAGCTTATGATCCCATGGGGGAATTGGTGCCAATGAAGTGTTTGCAATTGGCCCTTTCCCAATTCCTAAGTTGCAATGTAGATTGATTGAGTAATGATCAAATCTCCAAAGAGATTTGAGCATAACCTTGTTACACTTTATGAAAGTAGTGAATTATTGAGTGAGATGGGCAAAATTAGCTCTCAATGTGAAGAGAGTAACTTTACATGAAGATTGTGGATGAGGATAAAGTTGAGTATAGTAAGTTTACTCAAATTGTGGATGATTGAATGAGAGGAAGAGTCTCTCATTTATAGATTTCCAAAATGGAAGAGAGAGTGAAAATAAACAATGTGGGATCATTCAACATCTAATGGCCAAGTGCCACTTGTCGAGATATGAATGGTTGAGGAATGAGCACATTTTGATCAATGTGCATGATAAATGCCATTGGATTCAAATTTTTGAATGTGACATGTGAGAGGGAAAAATAAATGGAGTTATTGTCACTTGGCTCAATGCACAAGGACATGTAAGAGGTCTTAAATGCCTTGTTGGAAGGACCAAGTCCACTTGCATTTTTGAATTCAAACTTGAGGGAATATTCCCTTTTGATGCCATGTGAGAAAAATAGAGATTTAATAAATCAAATTAATTGATTTATTGTGAAAGTTGCATTCTCTAGAGAATGTGACATAGATTAAGATTAAATTAATCAAAGTTTAATTAATTTAATGAGGAATTTAGGAGATGTGACAATTTAGACTTAAATTTATGAATTGATTTAAGTCAAGAATTGAGAGGAAATGATTTATTAAATAAATGATTTGATTTATTTAACTAAAGGGAATAATGTTAGATTAAATTAAATAAGGTTTAATTTATTCAATTTAATAAGAGGATTTTAGAGACTTAATAAAATAAAATAAATTATTTAATTAAAGAGGGATTGAGGATTAATTAAATTAAATTGATTAATTTAATCAACAGAGGAGAAAGACCTAATTAAATAAATAATGATTTATTTATTTAAGGAATGAAAGGTGTTAATAAGATGAGAGTATGATTCAAGATGAAACAATGTTAATATGATCAAAATTAGGTGCATGTATATTTTACGTGTCTACATTTTGCCCCTCTTTGAAGCAATGTACTTGTTGCATTGATTCAAAGAATAATATGTTGTGATCAAAGTTTAAAATTTTTCTCGATTTTTCGACTGCCCCATTGTTGCCCCAGCGAAAGGATTATGCTGGTATACTGCCCCCTCGAGAGATCAAGCGAAAATGTTCCATTTTCTAATCGAGATCGTGATAAAATACGAGAGGAGTGGTTCTATTGATCAGAGGATGAAAGATAATTCTTTGATGTAGACAAATTCTGATGATGTATAGACAATCATCGGCCATGGGTAGCCTCGTGTATATTTTGATATCTTACACTTTAGATAGAAATGTTAGTAAAGATAGAAGAATAAGAAGAATAAGATGGATGGAAGGAGGATCCACACAAGTTACCATTATTGCTGATGATGATGATGTATTGCTTATCAGGAGTTGGGATTTTCAAAGGGCCAATTATTTTATGTTTGATAACACACATAGGTACGATGCATCAAGGTATAAAGGAACAGGATGGCGTTGTACCTAGTGTGATGGACTTTGACACGTCAATCGGATAGGAGTATTCTTGTTCACACTTGACATACGAAAACCTTGCTAGGACGGACCTAACAAAGCAAGTATTCGCCAAGTTATTTTATAAGAATATCCAACAAGTAGAATAGATAAAAAAGATAATGATCATTGCCCCATTCCTTTCTCTCTAAACCTATTTTGTTTAGGCATCATCGAGAGGTCTTAGGAATGAGCGCAAAATAAGATAAGTCAAAAAGACCAAAATAAAGTAAACAAACAAGCTAATGTTCTTCGTACCGCTAGCCAAGGCTAAACTACTGAGGGGTACCTGATGCTTATGTCTATCATGGGAAAGATTCATCCTAAGACATGTAGTGATCTGGTTTTGGTGGGATTGTTTGGATGATAAGCTATTGATACTCTGAGTTGACCAACTTGCTTGCTTACTGACTTAGACTTTCCATACTCTAACGATTAGGCATTCACTTCTGCACCTGCTAAACTTGCTTCTGACTGACTCACCAAAGGGTGGGAGGCGACGATTGGTTTTATTATGAGTGATGACAATAATGGGTGAAAGCGAGATGAAATGGATGCACCATTTTGGATTTTCAGATATTTTGAGGCTGTTTTGGTATTTTGAGATGTTTTACAAATGTTTTTGGTATTTTCACATTTTTCAATGTTTTTGGTATTTTGTGTCTCGGGGCTAATCAAGGATGGCCTTGCCTACATTCCAACTTAGAGATGACATAGTTTGGATGACAATTGACTTGACTGCTGATGAGAAAGATGGGCAAACAGATTGCCATTGCGACCGACGCCTGAAGGACTGACCTAAATATGGAAAAGACGGGCAAACGAATTGCCGATGCGACAGACGCTTGAAGGACTGACCTAACTGTCTCAGGGGATGATCAAAGATCAACCTTGCCTACGTTTAAACTCAGAGATGACATAGTTTGAACAAGGTGAAATACTGACAAGACTCAATGATGATTTTTTTTTAATATTTTCTGATATTTCGACATGTTTTTGGATTTTTGATGATTTGGATGTTTTTGGATTTTTGATGAAATTTTGAATGTTTTTGGTTTTTTTTATTTTTCTGTTGTTTTTGAGTTTTTTGATAAATTTTTGAATGTTTTTGAATTTTTGCATGATTTTGACAATTTGGATATGGATACTTGATGATATCAATGCTCTATTTTGGGATTTTGTTGAAAACCAAGCTTAATGTTGATTGATCGAATTGATGGATTGATAGTTTGACTAAGTGTGTTAAGTCAAACAAAAGTGACAATGCACTTGTAAAATCTAAGAAGTTGTGTTATCCTAGAGTAAACTTGTACAAAAGAGGATGGTTTGACTAAGTGTGTTAAGTCAAACAAGTTGATGATGGATTGGATAATTTGACTAAGTGTGTTAAGTCAAATAAGATGATAATGCACTTGTAAATTCTAGGAAGTTGTGTTATCCTAGAGTAAACTTGTGCACAAGATGATAGTTTGACTAATTGTGTTAAGTCAAACAAGGCAATAATTGATTGGATATGATTGATCAAGATTGATGAAGCTTGATTTGGAACAAAATTGCTTTGATGATTTTGATGTGACGTTGAAGTACATAATAGATGCAACTGATATGGATTGCTTGGATTGATGTTCAATGAAATATAAAGTTTGATAAGGAACATCATCTTGCTATCAAAATATGCCATGGGTTAGTGACTTAGATTTTTTTTGGCTCACAAATTCTTGGCCAAGTTGATGTCAAGTTTTTCCAATGTTCGGATCACCAGATAAGTTAGAGGATATATATCAAGATTTACTCTTGAAGCAAGATTCAAATATCTACCCCCAGTGTCTAGCAATGTATGGAATTCCATGGATGGATGCTTGGATCGATATATAGATGGATAGATATGGAAATCATGCAAAGTATGCCAAGGATTATCTTGTGATAAGATAAGGTGTTCGAACAGAGGAATGCTCATTCGGATAATGCTTCAAGGCTCAGATAGTGTTGGGTAGGATAGGATCAATGAAAATGACCCATGTCAAGATGTTTACCATAAACAAGTGTGCAACAAACCTTCATCAAGATCTAGATAAGGTAGATAAATGGCAATGTGTTGGATAAATGGTTCATGGATGAACATATGATATGGCTGAAATGTTGGCTTTATTATGGATGTGATAAGATGCTTTCTATTGAAATAACGCATGCAAATGCTTGATTCTACACATGATGCCTGTTTTCCAGGTTTTCATCAATGTACTTTTCCAAAGTGCCACCGAAGTGGTTTTCACTAGAGGACGATTTTTTTTTTTTACTGTTTTCAATCCTTTTTCTTATTTTTTTGATTTTTGTATTTTTTTTTTTTTGTATTTTTTGAGATATTTTAAGCTGATGTTGAACCACCTGGTGGTACTGATGTAGATGCTTCTATCATAATGTTCCATCGGTATCTTTCTTGAAGAAGTTTTTTTGCTAAGATACGTGCACTTGTATGCAACTTCTGAGATCCCTGATCTATTTTTTTGATACCGGAGTTAACTCTGCCTTTGTGCGCACATCGCAATAGAGTGCCTTCTAAATCCTTATGATGAAGGGTTGCTGCCAATACATGGTTAATGTGAGAATTGGATATCATGCGTGGATGAGTGGATGGCAAAGTGTGTTTAGGAATAACGGATATATTGGTCGAAAGTTTGGAGCCTTTGACTCTCCAAACTTGGGAAGATGAGCAATGATGGGTGGATATGGAAGTGTGCATGGAATTAGGACCAACTGCTTGATACACTTTGTATGTTGCTTGAGAAGATTTCTTTTTCCTTTGTGGACATCTTTGATGGATACTTTTCCCTTTTTTATTTTTCCCCATAGTTTCTTTAACTAATGGAGTTTGATAGGGATAATCTTTCTTTGTATTTTTTGGTATCCTCTTGCATTTGATTTGTCCTTCATGCTTCTTAGCTTCTCTTTCTTTAATGGCATTCTTCATGCTTCGATTCAAGTCTTTCTTTTGTTGTTGGTCCCAATTCGTGGATGGGGTGATAGGTGGACGAGGATTCATGACGTGGCTAGTTGTAGTATTGGCATTGGTTTCATCATAAGGATTCTTCGTGCCCCCTATGTTGACGTTTTCTCGAGATAAAGTTGCCTCCAATTTTGTGGAAGTATCGTCGATTTGTTTATATCCCTTGATTGTTGAATAACCAAGGCCTCAACACTTAGGATTGCCAAAAATTTACACTGGTTCTCAGATACCCTATTCATGTAGGCCTAATCCCCTGCCTTGATAATTCATTTGCTGAAAAAACTTATTTGCAATAGGATATGATTTACCTTGGAAACAAGGTGCTAATCCTTCTCTGCTCTATCATGGATCTTCAAAAGTGACAGCTTCCTTATTGATAAAATAATTTTCCCTTACAAAGGTGAGGGATCCAAGTTTATAAGTGATAGGATCTTCCATAAGTGGGATGAATTCCTGATTGATCTCTTTAGCTTGATCTTGTGAGATATCAGACTGTAGTGCTTCTTCCAGAAGTGTTGATGCTTCACTGTCCACACAAAATTCCTCCTCATGACTCACTCCACAGGATGTTTCTGATTCATGACTTATGTAGAAGCCTTCTCCATGATTTGTTTCTGATATGTCTCTGGATTTCTCTATATCTTGATCATGTATATAAATGCTAAGAGTAGGAGACTCTTGTTCCTTGGTAATGATATCAAGAGTATGAGACTCTTGTTTTGAATGAAGATCATCTATGTGTCCATCCAAATAAAGTTTCTTATGAGTAGATGGAGGAGTATCTTGTATAGATAGGAGAGTTCCCATTACCTCATTGTAGTATCTTGAATATAAAAATTCTTGATCTTGGTTAATGTCAGAATTGCTTTCAACATGCTTTGGATCAAGTTCTTGACATGGGTCAATTTCAAAAGATGGATTGCTTTCAAAGGGTTTTTGGACATCGTCATAAGGCATGGGAAGTGGCTCAATATCCTCTTGATCTTTGAGTGGACTTGGATCAAATGGTGAGTTGAGGATTCTTTCATTGTTCACAACCGTGAGGTCAAAGGATGTCAATATGCCTTGGGAGGGACCATTGCTAGACCTTGGTGATAGTTGTTGATCATGCTTTGGAATAAGTTCTTGAGATATGTCCTCTAACTCGTTAGGTGATGTAGAGACATTGCCAACACGATCATTTGTGGATGGATCTTGGTTTATGTCAATAGGATCAAATAACATCAACACTCCTTGAAATAGATCTTTGTAGGAGGGGTCTTGATCATGACTAAAAAATGGCTCTTGATGTATGTTGATTTGACCATTAGATGAGGTGAAAACATCTTCAAGGTGTTCATCAATGGATAGCTATTGATAATTGTTTTCAACAATTGTGGTGGGAATCTGTTGCAAGCTCTACTGAGCGAGTAATGATTGTGTTTGATGTTGAGCCAACAACACTTGTTGTTGGTCGTGTTGTTGTTGTTGTTCCAACAAAGATTTTTGTTGGTCTTGTTGTTGTGCCAACAAAGCTTGTTGTTGGTCTTGCTGTTGTTGTGGCAACAAAGCTTTTTGTTGGGCTCCTTGTTGTGCTACTTGTTGATGGACTTGTTGATGGATTGTCTACAATAGTGCCCAGAATTATGCTTGTGCTTGTCGAGCTTGGTGTTGGGCTTGAGCTTGTTGGGTCTATGCTTGCTGGGCTGCTTGAGCAGCTTGTTTAGCTTGTGTGGTTTGTTGGTTTTGGAGCACCTTTTTGCGAGAATCTTCTTGAGCGGCTTGCCACATGATGGAGAATGAATTTTTCATGTTGTATTTTGGCGGCAGTGGTGGTGGTGGTGGGTTGGGTATGGTGTTGATTGTTGGGATTGCTTGGATGGTTGCCACCTATTGTTATGATATCGATGGAAAAATGGGATGATTTGGTATGATTTTTTGATTTGGAATTATAGGTTGACTTTGAACATTTTTGTGGTTGGGAATCATATATCCTTGATTTAGGTAGCTTTGATTTTGCATGGTGTTACCTTTACTTGGATCGATACCTAGAGTCGTCAACATATTGCTTGGATTTTGAACAACATTGATGGGATTTGCAAACATGTCTACCCCAAAGTTTACCAAGTGTGGATTTGAAATGGTCATGTTTGGTAAATTTGCACTTGGAATGTATGGATTTGGTGGGATAATGTTGTTTGGAAAACTCATGCATTGAGCATTTGGTTGATAGATTTGCAAATTTGGACTTGGATTTAAATCTACCATTAGGAAAAGTGTTCCAAACTTTAAATTTGGCATACTCACATTCGTTATACTTTTTAGGTTTGGACAAGATAGTGATGCCATGTCTAAATGTGAGTTTCGATAATCAATTGGCATTGTGAGACTTGGATAGTTTGGTTGACTTGGATTACTCATGATGTATGAGTCGAGTTTGAATTCCATGTTCCTCTTGTGTTTTGACCTTGTTGACCTCTAAGGGGTTTAGGACCAAATATGAGATGAAGGATGAAAGGGGTGAATGATATGGGTGCTTAAACTTTTAGGAACTTTGGATCAATGCTAGAATTTAGGAGTTGGTTTGATTCGATTTTTGATTGATGATGGTTTGACTAAGTGCATTAAGTCAAACAAAGTGATAATGCACTTGTAAACTCTAGGAAGTTGTGTTATCCTAGGGAAAACTCGCATAAGAGAACATTTGAATTGGCTTAGTGTGCTAAGCCAATGAAAGTGATCATGAAATAGTAGACCTTAGGAAGTTGTGTTATCCTAGAGGTAAATTTGTTCAAGAAGATTGATAATTTGACTAGGTGCATTAAGTCAAACAAGGTGATGTTGATTTTCCAAAAGTCTAGCATGAATGATGTTTCCAAGGTTCCAAAAGTTGTTGGTGAAATGGAATTTGATAAATGTTTGAAGGGCGACGAAGTGTTTTGACTTGATCCTAGATGACCCTATGAGGACTTACTTACAAGACCAAGGTAATGAAGAACATGCTTTTCCCTAAGACTGTTTCAAACCAACAGATCAATGTTTGCATGAAAACCAAATGACTAAAAGGGCCCAAGCACATGTATGGTTCAATTGTCTGTTATCTTATTTAGATTTGGTTCTTTTCACCAAAAAAACTTTCTTGATTATGCTTTTCAAACCAAATGTCCAATACCCTAATTTTCTTTCATCCCACAAAGTGCATTATGTGGAAATCAAGGAAATAAAGGAAAAGGTTTTCTAGTGTTGACTTTAGTAAGAAAATTGAGATGGAATCAAAATGCTTAGAAGCCTCTAAGGATCAAATCCCTAGGGCAAGCATGAGCACTTGAATTCATCAAAGGTATTTGCTTCCCTAAAGGATTTGAAAATCTTTGTGAATGATTGTTTCTCAATGACATGCACAACTCTAGGCTGAAAAGATAGTATTTGTTGGGTTCCCACTTGGATGAATCCAACTGCGCATATTTTATGCGAATGGCTAAATGCTTGACCACACTGGCTCCCCTCCACATCACACACTTCTTGGGTCAGCCAAGCATCAGTACCCATGAATCTCCCATGGCATACTTTCCATCTCTACAACAAAACCACATGTATAACGTGGGACGGCTTCAAAGGACATGACCTTTTGCTCCAACAAATAGATAGGATTTGGCCTTTTCTAAACAAGAGGTTTTAATTCAGACATTTCGTTCGTGGGGGATTATCCAACGTCGACGAGAGTCCATTTCTGTCCATCTCGTCAGAATAATCCTTGTGATTCTTGAACTTTCCTTAAGAATTCACACTTATATATCGGTTGGAAGTCGCTTGGCTTTAGCGTGTTCCTGGTTGGGTCGTTCCCTTGGGTGATTACTTTTTCCCACAAGGAAGACCCTCTAAGATAAACAAAAATGAATAAACATATGCGTAGTTTGATCAACCTTCATTTAAAAACAAAGGGAGAACACTCGCCATAAGTTTATTTACACTCGCATGTTTTGTTCAATTGTTAAGTACCCAAATAAAATGTGAAGGCAATATTTTTGACAACTTAATATCACCAAAATGCTTTTGATTCTCAAGATCGCTGTGAAGTGCAAGAGAAGCGCATACACATTTCAATGGTATTAGTTTGCAAAGCAAGAAAAACACATGCTCTTTTTAAATCCCTCAAAGCAATAATGAATTCTTTTTAAGCACCAAAGGAAATGTGACATTGCTTTGTTCAATTGTTATCCTTTAAAAAAAATCTAGTATGTTTGTCTAAGGTTCTTTTTAGCCCCTTGACAACTTTTGGAAAGAAGTTTGATTGTTTATTTTAGAATCCCAAAAGAAATTTAGTGTTCCTAAGGCAAATGAAATTAAAAAATTTCTTTTTAAACAAGAATCTAGAAATCCTTAAGGAGTGTTGAAGAACAATTTAGTGTTTAAGAACACTTTGTACAAAATGAGCATGGTGTCACTAAGGCCAAAGGTATTAACAAATTTCTTTTAACAAGCAGAATTTTAAAAATCCCCCAAAAGTGTCGAAGAACACTTTTTTTTGCATGATGAGTATGAGGTCATGATGAGCTTCCAACCTGCAAAATGATAGAAAAATATAGAGCAAAAAACAACAAACAAGGTTAGGAATTAGAAAAATCCTAAACTTAAAAAGCACATGTCAATTTTAACTCATTATTTTTCCACGGCGCAATTTGTAAAAGCGACGGAGTTTGGGTGAAAGCGACGCTATATAGCGCCACGCGGTTGACTTTGGGCGGCGCTTTGCAGAAACATAGAGTGAAAAAGTGGTGCAATAGAGGTAAGCGACATAGTTTAGGAGCGACCCTATTTGAAAATCTAAAAATTTTAGACAGGAAAGCTAGGGCAGCGGAGTTTGGAGAAGGCGTGGGGTGATATGGCACTGCGGTGCTGAAAGCAATAGAGTATAAAACAACGCAACGGAGTTAGGAGATTCAAAAAAAGATAGGTGGGGAAAATCCACGGTGGGGTTTGGAAATCAAGCGCGGGTCAGAATGGCATCGCTTCCCTGAAAGCGATGAAGTATTGCGCCACGCCTGTGAAAGCGACTCAATATAGTGTCGCGCGGCTATTTCTTGTGTCCTGCGAGAAAATGTTAAGGAAAACGCGGATTTAAAAAGAAAATGTGATTAATTTATTTTCATGCCCTCCTTCTAGCACCTAAATGTGAACCCCTAAACTTGCAAATGCACAAGAGCAACAAAACATGTTAGGTTGTTAGATCAAATGCATGCAAACAAGTATGAGAGGTTCCCCATGAAATCCATCCATTCAAACTAAAATTAGGAAATGAAGAACACAACACAAGAAAATGAAATAAAATCCTAATTAGAGCCAATAGATTATGATCCCATGGGGGAATTGGTGCCAATGAAGTGTTTGCAATTGACCATTTCCCAATTCCTAAGTTGCAACATAGATTGATTGAGTAATGGTCAAATCTCCAAAGAGATTTGAGCATAACCTTATTACACTTTATGAAAGTAGTGAATGATTGAGTAAGATGGGAAAAATTAGCTCTCAATGTGAAGAGAGTAATTTTACATGAAGATTGTCGATGAGGATGAAGTTGAGTATAGTAAGTTTACTCAAATTGTGGATGATTGAATGAGAGGAAGAGTCTCTCATTTATAGATTTCCAAAATGGAAGAGAGAGTGAAAATAAACAATGTGGAATCATTCAACATCCAATGGCTAAGTGCCATTTGTCAAGATGTGAATGGTCGAGGAATGAGCACATTTTGGTCAATGTGCATGATAAATGCCATTGGATTCAAATTTGAATTTTGAATGTGACATATGAGAGAGAAAAATAAATGGAGTTATTGTCACTTGGCTCAATGCACAAGGACATGTAAGAGGTCTTAAATGCCTTGTTGGAAGGACCAAGTCCACTTGCATTTTTGAATTCAAACTTGAGGGAATATTCCCTTTTGATGCCATGTGAGAAAAATAGAGATTTAATAAATCAAATTAATTGATTTATTGTGAAAGTTGCATTCTCTAGAGAATGTGACATAGATTAAGATTAAATTAATCAAAGTTTAATTAATTTAATGAGGAATTTAGGAGATGTGATAATTTAGACTTAAATTTATGAATTGATTTAAGTCAAGAATTGAGAGGAAATGATTTATTAAATAAATGATTTGATTTATTTAACTAAAGGGAATAATGTTAGATTAAATTAAATAAGGTTTAATTTATTCAATTTAATAAGAGGATTTTAGAGACTTAATAAAATAAGATAAATTATTTAATTAAAGAGGGATTGAGGATTAATTAAATTAAATTGATTAATTTAATCAACAGAGGAGAAAGACCTAATTAAATAAATAATGATTTATTTAATTAAGGGATTAAAGGTGTTGATAAGCTAAGAGTATGATTCAAGATGAAACACTGTTAATATGATCAAAATTAGGTGCATGTATATTTTACGTGTCTGGAGTTATCATATTCAAGCTTCATTCCTCTTGCATCCTAAAGCAAGGCATCATTGTATTTAGTATTTACTTAGGGTGTTTGAGTTCTCCCTAATTAAAAAATGGATCTTGTCATTTTCATGTAGGAATCTCTCTCTAATACACTTGAGTAGGGTTTCTTTGCATTTATCTCATAACAACCTTAGATGTAAGGTTAAGGCTCACACACAATATTTTATCATATATTTGGTTATTTTTGAGGTGTAAATACCAAACAGGGGTTTGACTGAGGAAAATCCCCATATAGCCACCTAAATAATTTCTTTTTCAGATTTATTGCAGGTCCAAATCCGAAGACAAAAGATTTGCAGGTGTAGGAACAAAGAGCAGAATAGGGGCTACAAGATCATAATTTAAAGTTTTGGAAAGGCCTAAAAAGACTAATACACTCATAGGACATGGTAGATTCAAGTTTTGGTGACAAGTACACACCATACGACATTTCTCATATCCACTTGCAGATTTCTGTTTTCATCTGTGTATTTCCATAATCCTACATTTTTCACATTAAGTCATATAGCTCAATTAGTTTAATCATTCTAAATCATTTCCCATGCATCTTCAAGGCCATAATAAAGTGGATCCAAGTCTGATTGGCTCACTTTTATGGTAGATAGTTAATCTACTCACCTTGTTGATCCACATTATAATGCAACTTGAAAAAAGGACCCTAAGCAACCCTAGGTTTAGCCATTAAACATAGGGTTCCCTTTTTCTATGTTACAATATATATCGAAGGATTTCCTAAATTTGACTACCTTACTAATTTTCTTAACCCCCATCAAATTTGTATTGTTCACAAATTGAAGGTGAGATTGAGAGTCAAGGTCTTGATCCCAAGATCAACCTAATATGAAGCCATTAGCTCTTTGGTTCTAAATAAATCTACCCAAACCTTCCACGATTAGGATAAAAAGATAAGGAGATAGGGGATATCCTTCTAAAGTCATCTAGAAGTATAAAAGAGAGGAGAAAGGATACCATTAATAAGAAATAATAAGGAAGAAGAAGCCACAAAACTCACGACCTAGTCAATCCACCTTGAGAAAAACCCAGAAGTTGATAACAAATTCTTAAAAAATGACTACCTAACCCTATCTTAGGCCTTGGACACATAAAAGTTAATGAACATATTTTTTTTTTGGAACTAGGCATAGAATACATAGCTTTAGTAGGAATAATACTACCATCAGATTTGACACCTTTCTACAAATCCACCATGCTCAAGTGAAATAAGACAAGCCAATAACTACTTCAAGTGTTGAGAAATAAGTTTGGTGATAATATTATAAGCAAAATTTTGAAGGGCTATAGGTAAAAAAATAAAAAGAGTTAGCCCCCTCATTTTTTAGAATCGAGTATTAAAAAGTAGAAGTGATAGCTTTAAGCATCTATTTTTTGCCTGAGATTCCTAGACCACCTCTAAAAGGTAAAGTTTTAGAATGTCTTAGAATTCATAAAAAAAAATATATGGGAAAACCATAAGGACTTGGGGATTTACCTTTATTAATCTAAAACATAACTATCTCAAGCTCTTTGATAGATATTGATCTCACAAGTAGATTATTTGTATCAATAAAAACCAAAGGGGGAATGCAATCCAAAATTAGTTGCTCCTCTAAATCCCTAGGAACATTTCCATGAATAGGGAATAAAAATGCAAGAAAAATTTCATAGAAAGATATTGGAAACAAGAAACTTGGTCTCCTTGAGATGAGAAAAGAGATGATATAATATTGTGACTCCTACTTTCTTTGAAATAATTATGGAAAAATGAGGTGTTCTTATTCCCTCCCTAAAGCTAGTCGATTCTTGATTTTTCTTCTAAAATATATCCTATTTGAGCTCCCATTCATTAAGTTATTTGGAACAATTAGATTTCATGAAGAGGAGCTCCTTGGTCATTCCTATTTCCTTAATTTGGAAAGTGATAACATCCAATTTTCTTAAACCCGTGCCTTTTTCTTAAAATAACTTCTAAAAGAAACTTTGTTCCACTACTTAATTTTGAATTCAATAAGCTATTTTTTTTAATAAAGACTATATATTAGTACCAAAAGGAGGAGTTCCCTCCAAAGACCATGCAATAATATACTCATGAATATTAGGATCCTTGAGCCATATAAGTTGAGACTTGAAGGGGGGCTTTTTAGGAAGATAAAATAGAGAGGAGAAATTTTTTATAGGTCAATGATTTGATCTCTTTCATCTAAAAATATCAAAAAAATATGGCTAATTATCACCAGATTATTACCAATCCAATTATTAGAGACTAAGAAACTATTAAGTCTTTTAGAAATGGAAGAAACTCCACATATTTTGTTATTCCAAGTATACACTTCATTTCTTGGTTTGACATCCATTAGATTAAGAAAAGATAGTCTATCTCTTGAAAACAAATAGATGACGAGTCAAGTCATTTAGAGCTACATGCATACAAATTAAATGAATAAAGTATCATCAAATTAAACCAATTCAACACTCAAATAAAAAAATTACAAACCTTAGATTGAGGTGAATGTAATGTTTTTTTCATTTGTGATGTGGGTGCTCAATTTGTTAGCACAACATTAACATTCTTAGGATATAAAATTGATAGGACTTGGACACAAAATTAATGCTTAATTTAAGTTTAGAGATGGGTTTTATTTAAAGATTATTAGGAGAATATGATGGAGGGCTAGGATTCAATCTGGAACTTGAGATCTTATCCTTGATTTGAGGGAATGATGAGGAGATGTGGAATGCAGAAAAGAGTTGCACATTATTTTAATTTTTTATTAAAGTTCATGAGAGAATCAAGGGGAGTTGACTATTGCATGAGACAATTAACTAATTGCATCGATGAGTGAAGTAGATTCGATTGATGAGTGAGACTAAGAGTAAGTTTGAGTGAATCAATTAGAATAAGTAGTCAATTAGGCAAGGTGTAAGTATTTAATTTAATAATTAACTAATTGAAATTATTGGTGCACATGAAGTGGAAATAATATTAAATTAATTTATTAATAGATAATGTATGGATAAATGAATAATTAAATGGATATACATAGATAATTATGAATTATTTATTTATTTAATGGATGAATAATATTAGTCAAATTTAATTAACTTAGGAGTTTTTAATTTAAATTATTAGGTGTTAGGTGATATTGTGTGTCTTAGGTGATAAGGTGACAACATGATTAAATAGATGATAAGAGGACCCAATAGATGAATGGATTAATCATGTTATAATGATAGGATGATTGGGTGATTAGTAGATGAGGTCTTAGGGGATGAACAAATGACAAGGTTCTAAGGGATGAATGAACGACTCAAGTGATTATATGAAAATGGTATTTTTTAGGTGTCTACATTTTTCCCCTTTTTGAGATGATGTTCAAAGTAACATTGTTTGAAAGAAATGAAAAGTAGTTATGATTATATAGATGAGATATGAAGAAAGCAATGATTTTACCCACCCATGTGGAGGAAATGATGAAAGAATAAATGGATCAAAATAAATTGATGACATGCTTCAATCAAGTGGATAAAAAGGAGCAAATGATGATTCCTCATGAAGAGGGAAGTCATGGAAAAAGTGGCATGAGTGAGCTCCTGAATGATGAATGATAATATGACAATGATAAAATAATATGATGAGAAATACATAATAAAAGTGAATAGATGAAAGTGACAAGAGGAAATGAATATAATGGATGATTAGACATGAAAAATGTTTATTTGGAATGCTTTACTATGTTGGCATATGAAAGGAAATGTTATTTTGATGTAGCAATGTATGTTATTCACTAGGGTATAGAAGAAAAAGGCGACAATGTATCCAATGCATGGATGGATGCTCAAGCATATAATAAACAATAAGATGTCCTAGCACTCACACTGAATTTTCCACACTTATTGGGTATGTGTGGAGACAACCATTAGACATGGAGAGGAGTTCCCATTATATCTCAAGGTTATTGACCTTGGTGGGTCCTATGAGAGAAAATCTAACAAACATGACACACTAAAACAAATGGCCATGCCCCAATATATACTAGTCAAAGCACACCATAAGATATAATGATCAAGGTGGCTGTGAATAGGGATAGTATGGGTTGAAAAGATATATCAAAATATCAAAGAAATAAATTGAAAGATCAAAAGATAGATCAAAGATAAATCAAAGAAGTAAACAATCAATTATTAATATACATACAATAGTATAACCTCTTATCAAGGTGCTAATAGGATAAATGGATGATGATGATGCTTGATGTGGTGAAGGACACATCCCATGAAGGTGAAGGATTCGATGAAATAGGAAGGCTTGACATTTGACAAATGATATGAAAATTTTATGCTATCGAGATTGATGTTTAGTTCTTGATTTGACATTAAAAACATGATGTTTCAAGTGCGTATGTTTGTGGATATTGAAGCACATATTTGTTATTTGATTGGTTTATTGATGGAAGGATGATAATGATAATTATGATAATGATAAAATTTAGATGAGAAGGGTTGAAATTATGATGATGATAATGAGATGATGAGAAATGAAGGGAGATGAATATGGAGGAAGACCAAGGACCACTAAGAATATTATCTCTAGCCAAGCTAAAATTGACTGATTCATTTATTGCTAATAATGATAATGTTGTTGATGTTGCAAACTATGTGAGGACCGAGTTTTTAAAATAAGAACAATATGATGATTGGGAAGGATACACCTTAATATTGATAGTTTGGATAAGAATGGATCAAGATATATAGAAAGGATGAGAATAAAATTATTAGAAGGTTTGGATATGATGTTGGGTTGCATGGAAAGATGACATTGATTAGTATTGTCTAGATTGTGGGTAATGGAGGATTGTTTGATAAAAAAAATTATTCATGGGATGGTGGAAATTACTCAAAATTTTATTTTTCATGGAAGATATCATATCACTAAGTGAACTAGAAGACATATATCAAGATTTATTTCAAAGGAAGATGTAATCACCCACCCCTAGTGTCTAACAAGACACAAGATACTATAAATGAACGAGTAAACTAGTGTGATAGAACTGGAAAAGTGAATGATGGGAAGGATCTAGTCATTATGCAATTGGATTAGGATAAGGAATTTGATTCCAAGGACTAGATCACAATAGGATAACATGTTTAAAACAAGCTATTTTTTTTATAGTGTTATGTAGGTCAAAAGAATTGGAATGAAATTAGATGGAATATGGTCGTGTAATGCCAAAAATTGCATCTTATGCAATTTTGCATTCCATAAACCTCCTCTTTAGATCAATTAAATATGATAATGCAATACCCCTTTTACCTAACCTTAATTTTTTCCTTAACTTGTTTGTTCCTGATTGTTAAGGTGATTTTTTGTCGCAGATGATTGCGCACCACATAGATGTCTGCACATCGCGTGAACATCCCAAAAATATTCTCAACTACAATGGTTATTTGGATGTTACACTTCCCACCTACCCCACGAAGTGTAACACCTCTGCAACTTGCAAGCGCATTGAAACAACCCTTTGCATGCTTATACTTCCTTCAAACCTCTCATTTTTATATCTTTTAAATCTATCTTAGACCATTCACTCTATCTCTTCATTCTCTCAATCTTCTTGCTCTTCTACACAATAGAATCTTTATTTCATTATTATTTCAAGTTTTTTATTCTCATAAGTTGCTCAACACTATTTTATCAAGCTTGGTCTCTTCCTTTTGACATTACCATTTTTATAAAGGGAGGGTAACTATATTCTCTTTATTGCATTATCATTTGATTATTATAGCATGTCATTCTAACACTTCCAAATTATTTTATTGTCTCATCTATTTTATTTATATCTCTATCTATCTGGCTGTCCATGGAGGTGAGAACACCTACGTGAGGGTTTGACTAAGGCAAGCCCCTAAAATAGCCTCAACCATTTTCTCATTCTTATGTGTGCAAGTATTAAAGGAATAGCTTTGTTGGAGGCTTCATTCTTAGATCTCTTGAGTGTCCCCTTTCTTCTTTTTCATCTTAGTCATTTCCTTTTTACTTAACTTAGTTTACTTTCATCTCTTCTATTTTCTGGTATTTCAGTATATTCTCGATATTTTAGTTATTGAAATAGTCAGTAGGCTCTTTATAGTTTTTTGAGATAAACTCAGTGTTCATCCATACAAGACTACAACTTGTCATGGGGATGTTTGCATGCCATGTTGTTTTCCTTGGATGAGAGCTTGTTGTTTTGTCAAGAAGACCTTTGCAACCTGCTCTTTCAGTTCCTAACACTCTCTTATTTTTATTCTACATAAAATATAAATAAACTTCTTCTTTACCTTATCATGTCACTTGAGCTTTGATACATGAGGTAGTCAAGGAAAATTCACCCTTTGAGATCACATCATCTCAAGGTTTTGAATTTCCTCCTCTACATTTTCATGAACCTAGCGTGATCTTGTCCTTGCTCTAATCTTTTGTTGAAAATTTCTTCTCTCTTGTTTGGATGTTTGTTGGACTCAGTTTTGTGACACTTTTATGAGCTTCACAACCCAATGTACAAATTCAAAACATGTATTGAGAAGAAGCATTCGACACTTGGGTATGTGGAGGATCATCATGGAAAAAATAGGCCCTTAAGTGGCGATGAAAATTCAGAAAAATCAGAGTTAGGCAATTTGACGTAAAAATTTGAATAAGTTATCTATATTATTTCAAAAATATGTAAGAATAAAATCTATAGCAAATTGAATGTAGCTTCTAAACTACTAGGTTTTAAAAAAAAAAAATCTATTTGGTGACAATTTGAAATTTCAATGCAGTAGTACTTAAATTTCAGGGAAAAAATAAGAAGTAGGTGTTTGTTTGACCACCCTAACCATAATAAAATGATAATATTTTTTTATAAGATTTTAGATATAAGTAGAGGACTCATGTCCTAATGTGATACATATTTTTTTGTAATTTTTTTCCAAGTAAATAATTAATTATGAATTTTTTATTACAACTTTTAAAAAATATAAAAACTCATATGTTTGACCACCTTAACTTGGTCCAAACTTCATGAAATTCATTTTTTTTTTTAATTCTATAATATGCGAAGCATAGAATGTGACACATGTTTTGGATTCAAAAAATGTGATACCATTTGAAAGCTATAGATGTTTTTCAATCATCCTATCAATCAGGACTTTATTCGTAATTCAAATAGAAAATAAATAATAATTATTTATTAAATTCAAAGTAAATCATAATTTATATTGGTGGAAAGCTGAGAATCTCCTTTAGAAACCCTTTTTGTTTCATCAATTTTGGGTAAAAAAAATTGTCAGCCACATGTGTGAAGTCTAGAAAAGCAAGGTAAGTTTTTAAACACATTTTTTGTGTTGACTTCTTAGGATTGGCATGTCCTGGCCAAATTCCAAAGCAAGGCCGAGGCTAACCCCTAGGCAGTAAGGTTTGTGTCAAAAATATCGGATATTCGATTAAATCAGATATCTGATATATTTTATATATGATTTTAAAAAATGTAATATAGCTTATAATATATGATTTAAAAAATGCAATAAATAGTTTACAGTTTATTTCAATATATCTAGTTTACAATATATAATATAGTTTATAATTTAATATATAATATAAAATTTATGATAATCTCTTACGGAATTATGTATAATATATAATATATTATATTATTATGTATAATATTTAAATATTATTTCTATATTTTAGTTAATGTATAAATATATATATATTACTAATATATAAAATATTTATATATTATCTCTTTCCCTCTCTCTCCCTCTCTCCCAAGTCTCACACTCAATCACTCCTTCTATCTCTCTACCCTCTACCCTCTATCTCTCTCCCACTCCCTCCTTTCCTCTCTTTCACTAACTCCCTCTATCTCTCTCCTCTCCACCCTTAACCCTAAACCCTAAACCATTAACCCTTAAACCCTCTACCCTCTACTCTCTCTCACAAGTCTCTCCCTCCTACCCCCTCTCCCTCTCTTAGGTCTCTCTTCACTCACTCACTCCCTCTATATCTCTCCTCTACCCTTAACCCTAAACCCTAACCCCTAACCCTAAACCCTTAAACCCTCTACCCTCTACCTTAACCCTATACCCTCTATCTCTCCCCCTCCCTCTCTCTCTCTCTCTCTCTCTCTCTCAAGTCTCTCCCTCCTACCCCCTCTCCCTCTCTTAGGTCTCTCTCTCTCTCATTCACTCCCTCTATCTCTTTCCCCTCTACCCTTAACCCTTAAACCCTAAACCCTTAAACCCTCTACCATCTATCCTTAACCTTCTACTCTCTCTCTCTCTCCTCTACCCTCTACCCTTAACCCTTAAACCCCAAACCCCTATAAACCTCTACCCTCTACCATCAACCCTATACCCTCCATCTCTCTCCCACCCCCTCTCTCTCTCTCAAGCCTCTCACTCAATCACTCCTTTTATCTCTCTCCCTCTACCCTCTATCTCTCTCCCAATCTCTCCCTCCCTCTCTTTCACTAAATCCCTCTATCTCTCTCCCCTCTACCCTTAACACTAAACCCTAAAACCTTAACCCTTAAACCCTCTACCTTGTACTCTCTCTCTCTCTCTCACACACTTCCTCTATATCTCTCCCTCTACCCTTAACCCTAAACCCTTAACCCTTAAACCCTAAACACTTAAACCCTCTACCCTATACAATTAACCCTATACCTTTTGTCTCTTTCCCACTCCCTCTCTCTCTCTCTCAAGTTTCTCCCTCTCTTAGGTATCTCTCTCTCAATCACTCCCTCTATCTCTCTCCCCTCTCCCATTAACCCTTAAACCCTCCTCCTCCTCCCATCTCCCCTCTCTGTCTCTCTCTCTCATTCTCTATTCTCCCTCCCTTAACCTATACCCTTAACCCTAAACCCTAAACCCTTATAACCTCTACCCTCTACCATCAACCCTATACCCTATCTCTTTCCCTCTCTCTCTCTCAAGTCTCTCACTCAATCACTCTTATCTCTCTCCCCTCTCCCCTTACCTCTACCCTCTATCTCTCTCCCACTCCCTCCCTCCCTCTCTTTCATTGACTCCCTCTATTTCTCTTCCCTCTATAACCCTTAACCCTAAACCCTAAACTCCTTAACCCTTAAACCCTCTACCCTCTACTCTCTCAAGTCTCTCCCTCCTACCCTCTCTCTCTCAGGTCTCTCTCTCTCAATCCCTCTCCCTCTACCCTTAACCCTAAACTCTAAACCCTTAAACCCTCTACCCTCATTAACCCTATAAATTATACTCTCTCCTCTCTCTCTCAAGTGTCTCCCTCCTACCCCCTCTCCCTCTCTTAGGTCTCTCTCTCTCAATCACTCCCTCTATCTCTCTATCTCTCTATCTCTCTATCTCTCTTCCCTCTACCCTTAACCCTTAAACCCTAAAATCTTAAACCCTCTACCCCCCCTCTCTCTCTCTCCCTCCTACCCCCTCTCCCTCTCTCAGGTCTCTCTCTCTCTCACTCCCTCTATCTCACTCCCCTCTACCCTTAACCCTAAACCCTTAACCCTAAACCCTCAACCCTTAAACTCTCAACCCTTAATACCCTCTACCCTCTCTCTCTCTCTCTCCCTCCTACCCTCTCCATCTCTCTCTCTCTCTCACTCACTCAAATATCTCTCCCTCTACCTTCTATCTCTCCCACTCCTCCCTCCTCCTCTCTTTCATTGAATCCCTTTATCTCTCCCTCTACCCTAACCCTAAACCCTAAACCCTCTCCCCTCTATCTACTCTCTCTCTCAAGTCTCTCCCTCATACCCCCTCTCCCTCTCTTAGGCCTCTCTCTCTCTCACTCCCTTTATATCTCTCCCTCTACCCTTAATCCTAAACCCTAAACCCTTAACCTTTAAATCCTGAACCCTTGATCTTTAACCCTAAACCCTAAACCCTATACTGTCAACCCTCTACCCTCAACCTTAAACTATCAACCCTCAACCCTCTCTCTCTCTCTCTCCCTCCCCTTCTTCCCCTCTTATCCTCTCCCTCCCCCCTCCTAATTCTCTCTCTCCCTTTACCTCTCTCTCTGTCTCTCTCTCTCTGTCTCTCTCTCTCTCTCTCTCTCTCTCTCTCTTTTTCCCACCCTCCACCTCCTAATTACTCTTGGGTCTATGTGTGCAAAAATTGGATATCCGATGTTTAACACCAAAATCTTACCATTACAATACATTTTAAAATGTTTTTCAAATCAGATATCAGATTTGTGGGCCATAGAAAAACCCCATGTGGGCCGTTTTGGGCATCACAATAGACCCTACATTTTGTTTGCAGGCTTTACAGGTGACAAAAGCATGATTTTAGATAGGAAGAGACAAAGATCAACTTTTTGGAGCATCTTCTACTCAAATTTGTCATAAGAAATCATTTTTTTAGCATCTTTTATGAGGTATAATGGGGAGCAGTAGTCGTCAGAAGCAAAAACGTAAGAGAAAGCTTAAAAAGGAACAAATTGAAGCATATAGACAAAGAGATAGAAAAGGTCATAGGAAGAGAAGACAAGGTATGTTAAATATTGGTGAACTTGAGCCCTTTGGTATTTCAAGTGAAGAGGAAATTGAATATGTTGAAGGTGAAAATGTTGAACATGATATTGAAATTGGGAATGAAAATGTTGAAATTGATATTGAAAATGTTCAAGATGAAAATGTTGGAATTGAAGATGTTGAACATGATATTAAAATTGGGAATGGAATTATTGAAATTGATATTAAAAATGTTCAAGGTTAAAATGTTGGAATTGAAGATGTTGAACATAATATTGAACCAAGTGTAAATTATGTTTCACTAGATTACATGAGAAATGAAGAACCTTGTGTGGAAGAAAGACATATTCCAAATTCAAGACCTTCAATAACCCCTAAATAGTTACTTGAAATTTATGAGAACAATATAAATAGTTTTGAAGGCAAGAGGTCAACACGAACTGTTTGGTTGTGGGCTACACAACTTTTCAACCAGTATTTTAGAAATAAGACATTGACTGAGCAATGCCAAGTTTTTGTACAATTGCTAAAGATACAAAAGATGAGACCTTTACTAGCCAAATTGAAGATTCGTGTGAACAAGAAGACCAAAAAAAATTCTATTATTGTCAAAAATATTTTTAATGCTCTCAAGTCTATTGGAAAAAATAACAAGGAAAAAGATAAGAGAGCTGCTCGGAGAGTCATTACAACTGTCCTAGTAAGCCATCAATTGAAAAAGGCTCGCTTTATGAGACAAACTTGTATTGATTTTGACATAAATCGTAAAAATTTGGATAGAGCACTTGCAAGAAGAGAAAGAATAGATGATCCTCTTCAAAATGATACATGGGATTTTTTCGAGAGGATTCCATGTGTTGATAAGAAGCTAACAAATAATGTAAAGCAGGTAGTTCAACAATTTTGGCATGATAACTCTAGAGTATCACCCAATGTAAAGGATGTTTCAAAGTTAAGAATTGGTAATCGAGACCGTACATCGTATCCTAAAAATTTCTTGGAATCAATCCAAACAATGTTGTTCAAAATATTTATTGAAACAAATCCAAATATGGAAACATCACAAAGGACTTTTGAAGGTTTGAAGCCATTTTATTGTGTGCCTCTTAATATCCATAATACTTCTTGTTGCAAATACCATGTGGAGTTTTCAATGTACCATGAACTATTATGATATATCTGTTCTAATTTTCATACTAATGAAATCTTGCAGGAGTGTGGTGCAATGCATCTTCCCAAATCATCAAGGGACTTGCTAGATCTATTTTTATGTTCTAGAGATTATGGTTGCCTTTTCTATAGAAATGATTGTTTAAATGCGAAATGCTCACAATGTGGTGGCTTGTTAAAGTTTGTTCAATGTTTTCATGAGGGTTCTGAACATTAATTTGGAAAGAAGCTTGTTGAGAAAAAGAGATATGAGTTAGTCAAATATACTTTCTAGAGTGGAGGTGAAGGTTCTAGATGCGAGTTGGTTACAAAAGAATGCAGTGTTGCGGATTTTATTTCAGATTTTAAGGACAATATTTTCTACAAGTATGCAAGGCATAGCCATAGGTCTCAGTGGTTGGATCAAAAATTCAGGATGTGTAAGGACTCTTTTCTGATTGGCACTATTATAGTAGTGGTTGATTTTGTAGAAAACTACGCATTGCAACCACAAAATGAGGTACAATCTCAGTATTACAATTCCATTCAGATTGCTATTTTTGTCCACATAACATTTAGACATGCACCTGATAGTACAAAAGAGGATTGAAAGATAATAAGAGAGTATCATTTTTATATGAGTGATGATAGATCTCACTCGTTCGAGTATGTCCAACATTGTTTCAAGATTTTTTTTGAGTTCTTGCAGGAGCATGATATAGCAGTGGGCTGACATCTCATTTGGTTAGATAACTACACAGGTCAATTCAAGAATGCTCGTATGTATTATTGGTTGAGTAGAATGCATGTAGAGAGGGGTGTACCTCATATTTGGAGTTTTTTTGAAGCTGGGCATGAGAAAGGGGAGCATGATGGAGCAGCTGCATGTGTAAAGAGAGCTCTAGTTAAGGAGCAATTAAAGATTTTAGGAGCAAAATTCAGTGATGCACGTTCTATTATTGATTGATGTAAATCAACATTGTCATAGGGAGGGACACTTGATTCAACAGTGCGCATATTATTTTGGTTGGTTGAGGAGGGTATAGTGGAAGGCATATTGGATTGTCATACAATCAAATATTCTTGAAAGATGCATTCATTTCGAAGCTCAGATGCAAGCACATGGATTATTTAGACATGACAGTTGGCTTGTTTTTTTTAGAGTTGTATTTAGTTCGAGTGGGATCAATGCGAGTTAAGTGAGTGGGTGGATACATGGGTTCCATAGTATCTAACTCCTTTATCTCAAACAATATCCATGACAAATGACACAATGGAAAGTTCAATTAATTACGATTGTCTTTTAGGTCTACTACAACTAGGACATGGTTTTGCAGTTGTTGCACCATAGGGGAATGAAGAGAGATCAGACTATTGGTTGGCTTGATGTGTGCGGGTAAAGCATAAGCTAACACAACTAATGAAAGATGATGATGGGTTCGTGTATCCTATAGGTTCAGTTGTGGTTGTAGGAACTTGGTTGCAAACATACATGATTAGAAAGAATCACATACTTGCATTTGAAGACTATGAGAAACACAAAACCATTCCCATGTATTCACACCTTGTTATAGCAACAAATGTTAAGTTGTTGAAGCATCACACCAAACCAAAGATAAAACAACTATGGGCACTTAGTAATGTTGATCATGAAGCAATATTGGATACTCTTAAGCAAAGAGATGACCCTTCAGGAACACTTGAATAACATATTCAAGAATTGAAGGTACAATTCTTAGGTTCATTATGATTAAGTTCATTAGTGTTCTTTATTTAATACTGATATTTTGTATACTCTTGCAATGCAGGTGTCTTTAATACTGATATTTTGTATACTCTTGCAATGCTTTTTTATGAGAATTCTTCTCATTTGATGATTGAAACTTAAATGTCCTAAGAATGTAATATGCACTCTATCAATGTGATTCACTTCGTTGTCAATATGGCATTGAATTTTCTTGATGGTTGTCTCATATATTGTTCTCCTTTCCTTCTTGTGATTATATCAGTGGTTGATTTTGTATACTCTTTTTTGATTGGCACTATTATATCAGTGGCTGATTTTGTATACTCTTGCAATGTAGGTGTCTTTAATATTGATATTTTGTATACTCTTGCAATTATTTTTCATGAGAATTCTTCTCATTTAATGATTGCAACTTGACTGTCCTAAGAAGGTAATATGCACTTTATCAATGTGATTCACTTCGTTGTCAATATGGCATTAAATTTTCTTGATGGTTGTCACATATATTGTTCTCCTTTCCTTCTTGTGATTAATATGACTATCCTATAACACACCATGATTAATATGATTCTTTTATTGTACTTTTAATCTACCTTGCATGTGTGAAAGGGGACCATACCTGATTAGAATAATATAGATTGGTTATTCTAAGCATCTTTTATAGTTTGCATTACCAATTCATCATCATTCAGGTTGTTTAGAATAATATAGATTTGTTGGTCTAATCATCTTTTCTATTGTGAAAATATAGATTTCTCATTTGAAGTATATTGCAATATTCCTGGCATGATTGATCATGGACCTGCTGCAACAATAGCCAACTTTGATCCTTTGGGAGAGGTATGCAACATATTACAATAATATAGATTTGTTATTGTAAGCATATTTTATAGTTTGCATTACCATTTCATCATCAATTAGGTCATTTAGAATAATATATATTAGTTATTATAAGCATCTTTTATAGTTTGCATTACCAATTCATCATCATTCAGGTTATTTAGAATAATATAGATTTGTTAGTCTAAGCATCTTTTCTATTGTGATAATATAGATTTTTAATTTGAAGTATATTGTGATATTCTTGGCATGATTGATCATGGACTTGCTACAACAATAGCTAGCTATGATACTTTGGGAGAGGTACGTGATAGATTACAATAATATAGATTTTTTATTCTAAGCATCTTTTCTATTGTATGTAGTTTAACAACTGCTACCTTGATGGTTTGTATAGGTGCTTATCACTCCAGAATGTTAACATGCTACTCTTGTGGAAGACTGTGTTGATCGTGAAGGAAATGCATGGTCTATTTCCTTCTCCTACTGGGAAATGACTATATATTAAGGCCATTTGTTGTATGCCTATGTGGCATTTTGTAAATCCTATATTTGATAGCAATTATTGAATGATAATATTATGCATATTGTGTACGCTTTACGTGTATTCAAGTTTATACTTTACAACTTGTGTGTATACTTTGTCACTTATGAGGATTCCAATGTATAATTTATGACCTAGATGTTTTAATGAGTATACTTTTGTATTCATGTGTGTAGTTCATGACTTAAGTGTATTTGAGTATTCTAATGTATACTTTACGACCTACGTGTTTTAATGTGTATACTTTGTATTCATATGTGTATTTCATGACTTAAATGTATTTGAGTAAATGAATCACTTTTTCACTTACTCATGAGGAACAAAATGAACCCTAAACCCCTTTGCACCTTTACATCGCATCCATCTGACCCTTTTTCCATCAATTGAAAAGTTGTCACCATAGGAAAACCCCTTAGAGATATCAAAAACAAAGATAGGTTATTGTAGAGGGTCCCAACATGATCCCATAGCCTCAGATGAAGAGTCTATAAGTGTCACGGTTTCTAAGAAATAGCCCTTCAAAGATTGTTGCCTTTTAGCACTTTGGACTCTTAAGGGAAATCACCGGTCTAATGTAGCTTAGAGTGATTCATCATATTTGGGTGCAAAAAAGGACTATCCCTAGCATAAACGTACCCATCCAGACTTGTTGGAATAGTCAGTTTGGTCATATGAGTTGTAGAACAAAATTTGCACCACTTTGCAACTTTACACTACTTGTATTTGACAACTTTTCCCTCAACTAAAAACTCATCATCGCAGGAAAACACCTTTGAGATAGCAAAAAAAAAGAGATTTTATTGTAGAGGGTCCCAACATGATCCCATAGCCTCAGACGGAGAGTCTATAAGCATCACGGTTTCCAAGAAATAGCCCTTCAAAGATTGCTTCCTTTTAACACTTTAGACTCTTAAGGGAAACCGTCACCAATGTAATTTGGAGTAATTCAACATATTTGGGTGCAAAAGAGGACCATAATTAGCGTAAAAATACCCATCCAGATGTGTTGGAACGGTCTGTTTGGTCATGCAAATTACAAAATGAAAGTTGCACCACTTTTCAACTTTACACTGCTTGCATTTGACAACTTTTCCCTCAATTGAAAACTCATCACCACGGGAAAACGCCTCCGAGATAGAAAACACTGAGAGAGGTTATTGTAGAGGGTCCCAACGTGATCCCATAGCCTTAGACAAAGATTTTTTAAGTGTCATGGTTTCCGAGAAATATCCCTTCAAATATTGCTATCTTTTAGCACTTTGGACTCTTAAGGGAAATCACCGGTCCAATGTAGCTCAGAGTGATTTAGCGCATTTGGGTGCAAAAAAGGTCCATACCTAGCGTAAACATACCCATCCGGACATGTTGGAATAGTCTATTTGGTCGTACGAGTTGCAGAATGAAAGTTACACCACTTTGCAACTTTATATTGCTTGCATTTGACAACTTTTCCCTCAACTGAAAACTCGTCACCACGGGAAAAGGCCTCTGAGATAGAAAAAACCAAGAGAGGTTATTGTAGAGGGGCCCAATATGATCTTATATCCTTAGACAAAAATTTTTTAGGCATCATGGTTTTTGAGTAACAACTCGTCAAAGATTGCTGCCCTTTTGCACTTTGGACTCTTAAGGGATTTTGTCGGTTGAACGTAGCTCGAACTGCTTCTGCCTATTTGGGTGTGAAAGGGTACCATACCTAACCTAAATGTACCCATCCGGATGTGTTGGAACAATTAGTTTGGTCGTATGAGTTTCAGAGAAAAAGTTGTTGAAAAAAATAACTTCCAGGCTGCCAGTGGTATAATTAGCATAACTTATTCAAATCTCCATAAAGTTTGACCAAACCAAAGGAATTTGAAAGCTAAATAAATTATCTAGCCATACCACACCTGTGAAAATCATAATAAGTTCGTACAGACTATAAAAAAGAAAAATAATAGCACAAGACATTGGAAAAACACATAAATCTTCTTCCTCCTATTTATCACATAAATCTTCTTCCTCAAAGATGCAAATTCTTATTTTCAACTTCTCCAAACCTGAGGTCATGTTTACAAGATTTATTTATGCCCTTACAAGTAGTTTTCAACCTCTAACTGAACTCCATCTAAATTTTAACAACATTTCAAAAAGTTGTCATTGACAACATTGACAACATTTGGCAAATTTTTACATCTTTTACCCAAACGACCCACAAACTTCCAAAATGACTCCAAATAATCATTAATGGTATAAAATGACCTTATTAACATAAAACAACACAAAAAAAGACAAAACTAAAACTTTTTCTCTTGGAGGCATGATAGGCATGTGGGTGCTCCTACACCAAAACATGTTGCTATAATGCAAAAAAATGTTATCATGGCAAAAATTGAAAATTAGAAGGGATGCCAATGGTTAAGTTGATTGGAGAGGTAGTTGAAGAGGTTGGGTCATTTTTTGTTGTTTTTATGAGCTTAAATAGGCATCCCATAAGTCAAGGCAAGATTTAGATGTTTGAATGTGAAGAAAAGATCATTAAATTTTTTGTTTTCTCAGTAATTTTCTGAGTTTTGCATTGTTTTTTGAGGATTCAAGGCTTTGTACGAATCCATACAGGAATATCTTGTTGTAATAGTGATTGGATCAGACGTATGACTGTATTAAATTTTATTTTAATCCATTCTTGTGGAGTTAATTTGAGTTTCAAGCAACTTAGAGGTAGTTTTCTATAAATGGGTATGTATTTGCTCAATCAAGGGTTTGAGAGGGTAATATGATGAAATAGGGAATTCCACCTATTGTACTTGTTGTATCTTAAAGGAATGGGAATAGTTTGAGTAGGTTGAGGTGTAGGAGGAAGAATTTAGTGTTGGTAAAGTTATTTGAGGAGGTTTCCCATGCTGCCCCAATGGAAACATATAGTTTTAGGCCTTAAAATCAAGGCTAGAAGTTGTGAAAAGAAGAAATTTCTTGAGAACAAGTTAGAATAGGTTGGACATAGTGTGAGAATGTGATTTTTTATGAGATAGAAGGTTTGAAAAGGCAGGGGAGGTCATTTGTATGTTTGGGCATGAAGCCTTAGTTGAGAACAAAGGATTTTTGAATGGAAAAGTGAGGTTTTAGAGTGTAAAAGTGGGTAAAGTTTGGGGTCAACATAATTTGAAGAATTCTTAAGCTTGTGCAGGTTGAATAGAGAATTTTTGAATTGGTTTCAAGGTTGTATGTGGTCTGGAGATGGGTTTTTCAATAAACCCTTAGTTATTTTGTGAAAAATGAGGGTTTCAAGGAATGAGACTCTAGAAGGCGAGTTTTGAACCAGAAGTTGGAGAAGTTGTGGTTTTGGAGGTAGTTTAAGGTTTTCCTAGTGATATCTTGGGTTGGCAGAAAGTTTGGAGGTGTGTTCCTTTGTAAAAGTGGGCTAATTGGAGCCCTTTTCAACGTAAAAGCTTAGTTTGTGAGGAGCTGGTCCAAAGTGACCATATGAGATTTATTGATATGTTTGGGTTGGGAATAATGGGTGCTAAAAAAGGTGCATAGTATACAGGTTTGTTAGATAGTTTGAGAGTTGAGATCAAAAATAGAGGTTTGGACACCTACTAGGTGAGTAGGTATGAATTGTGGAACTTGTGGAGTAATCACCCTTGTTAGGGATTGAAAGTTCAAAGTTTGATTTCTTCAAGTGAATTTGAGTTTGGATAGTTGAGGACCACCCTATCACTACATAAAATATGAAATATGTAGTGTGAGACAATGACATTTGTGTGTTTAAAATTTAAAGTTAAAATGTTAAACTTTGCCATTATTCTTGTCTTCAAAGTTGTTTAAACTATATAATATAACCATAATATAACTAAGCAATATATGATATAATTTAACCATTATTCATTATTTTTTATTGTGAAATATATAATATAACCATTATTTTTTATGCTATTGTACATTGATATTTAACCATTGCTCAAGATTAAATTTTTGAAGAGTTTAAACATGCACATGAGGAGCAAATTATTTCGATTCTCAACTTCTATATATCAAGTTATCCAATAATCAAGTGTATGTCCATATACAAAAATTGCATCAATGCCAACTCAAACAAATTTTTACAAAATGTGGCATATGCCATCTCGATATCTATTCAGAATATACATGCCAAAATGTCTATCTCATCCTAAACTACTGGTGGATCATAAAAATGGAGCCTCTTTGAAGCACTCTTTAGCTTTACAAGTTGATGCACAAGAAAAATTCAAACCCTAATTGAGATTAGTTATATTATATAATTAACATCAAAATCAATATACATTGAATTATAATTGAACTCTAAAATTGAAATCTTGATTACCTCATATATACGTCTCTTCAAAGGGTCAGGAGTCCTAGAATATGCCCCTCTCAAAGAACCTATCAAACCAACTTTTGAAATATTAATCTATATATGTGAACAAAAAAAAAAAATTGATACAAGTTAGCATACAATTATCGATAATAGGAACATATTTACCAAACACAAAATAAAATAAACACATACCTCTTTAGGCATCTCTTTTTATTTATCTCCTTGAGGTGTTTCAACACCTACTCCTTGAGGTGTTCCAACACCTACTCCTTCAGGAATTGTGACACTTTTCAACAAGGATGTGTAGCTCATAACCGCTCGTACATAAAAATGACAAGTATATGAAACTACCAATCTATGTCGATGCATGTATAATCACTATAAGATATTAAAAATCTTAATTCAATCGAATTTGAGTTCAATTACCTTTCCCTTATCTACCATTGCGCCTCCATAGTTTGGACAACGCTACACCTCACTTGCACTAGGTGTTTCCTACAAGAGGAAAATAAGATAAACATATAAGTTAATATATAATTTCATTAATGCTAATTCAAATGACAAACAAGTATATAATAAAAAAATATAAATGAGTGAGTGCAAAAATATATACCGCGTGCATGTTGAGGCCAAATGAAATGGTCCTGAAGGTGCTATCAGTAACCTGTGTAAGATCCTCCTTAGACAACAACTATTAAATAGACCATGTAAATAAATATTAGTAGTTGATACTATCTCTTATTAATATTAATTTAAAAACAAATGCAAATTATTAATTTACAACTTAAATCTTACCTGTGTAACTATTCCAATGTCCCACTCTCTAGCAAGAGAGGACTTTGTAGGGTGTGCTCCAATCCCCTACATCTAATCTCCTATAACATCCACATCATGGAGGTCATAATCAGAAGTGTCCAAGGGATGCTCAACGGGCTGTACAAGAGGACCCAAGCATATCTAGTGGCACATAGTGCAAGTATGTGGCACACAAATATGTGGACCTGAGGAGGATGATGCAACAACACTCGATCCATCGCCAACATCACCAACATGTGGCTGAGCTACTGTAGCATTATGGGAAACCAAAAGATCACTCAAAGAGTGAATAGCCTGAATAGTCTGTGTGGCTACATCCTCGATAATATCTGGATGATGTACTAGAGGTGGCTGAGGAAGGAGAGGAGGGGGAACATATGGGCCCTGGACTACTCTAACTACCCCTGGTCTATCCTAGTTCATACCTCCACCTACGCCTTGGAAGGGTTTAATGTCAAAGTAATCGACATGATGCCCTAACACAAACTCAACATATATTTTTTTAATAAAGTAAAATGGTACATCAATATTGTTGTTGGATGGTTTATCAAAAACCATCCACCAACGATCCCAAAAGTTATCTACAATGTCCTTATTTGTGCACCATTTTATAGAAAGTTTTGGTTTATTAACATTAACTGGCAGACTGTTGCAAGGGTTAACAAATAAAGAGGCTATTTGGGCTTTTGTTATTTCAAGATCCTTGACCTCTTCGTAAGACAATCCACAGGAGTAATATTCCTTCATGGTTTCTCGCCACGAAAGAATGGCATTATGTTGGGTGGAGAGGGTTTCTAAATTTTTAATTATTTCTTTCAATGTGTTTGTCATTTGGGATAATCAAGGGATTGTCTTATAAACATCACAAATGCCCCTCAATTGCTCCAATTTTTCACTAATTAACTCTTCAATTGATGGGTGTGGAGGTGGTGGAGAGTTTTGCATTTGTGGGTTTTGATTCTCAGCTATAATACTTGATTGAAGTTCAAAACTAATTAATCTAATTGAAATTACACAATATAAATAAAATTGTTGTAAAAAAACCTAGTTTTTTTTAAAAATCTGTAAAAACTAGTTAAAATTATATAAAACTAATACAAAAATCGATTAAAACAAAAAAAACCCAAAAACTTACCTTAAAAATTGGATATTAGATTCACCCTCACCATAACTGTTATTGTCGTTGCAGGTTTAAAAGGTTTAAAATGATTTTAAAATGACCTTTTTTGGGTATATATTAGCCGACCCAAATTGGATAATCCAATTTGTATTACTTTGGCTTGGGAATTGCTATGGAGCAATGTACTAACACCCAACCCAAAATAATGTCAACTCGGGAATTTTGCATTTTTTTGGTGAATGCAAAATGCTACTTTTTTCATATCGCCACTTTTTGGCATATCACGACCCTGCACATGCCCGCTTTTAAATTATTTCTCAACCTAATACCCCATCTAGATCCTAAATTGTGATAATTTGTATACTCAAGTTGCTCTTGTTGTTTGTGGTTTGATAAATCTACTTATTTCATACCACAAGGGTTTGGAGTTGCTATGTGGAATAGAAAATATAGTAGAGACTCATGTACCCTCGTACACTATAGTCTTGAGCCACCCATAGGATACCCAATCAGAGATCATTGGTACATAGTTGAATATTTTGATGTCGGAGGTGTCCATGCACATGGTGGATGCCAAACCTTTTGTACCTTCTCTCACTTTTGTTGATAATACAAACATTGTACCCCTTGATAATCCCAGAGTCAATGTGAACTATGTTCCTTTGGGATTTGAGGTTCCTAAATCCGCATCTTGAACTTCCACTGCCATGACTAGTCAACCTCCCTCGCCTCCACTATTCAATCCTATTTTGAACACCCTATTGCAAAATATGGGTTGGATACAATCACAACTAGCCAACTTAACCAACACTACTTCTCAGTCCACATTGCAACCCTATTATCATTGTAGTCCCTTAGCTCTAAGCATCTTAAATGTTCCCATTCCCCAAGGGGTAGAAATTCCAAATTTTGATAAATACAATGGCAGGGGTGATCCACAAACCCATGTGTCATAATTTTCCGCCATGTGTATAGTGAATTTCTTTATCAGGATGCATTGTTAGCCAAGCTATTTTCACAATCTCAGGAGGACACCACAATGGAGTGGTTTTTATCCCTTCTTGATAATTATATCTTCTCCTTCAAGCAATTAATTAATCAATTCTTGAAGTAGTTCCAAGCTAAGATTGGGCTGAAGGTCACCTTTACTAATCTTGTCCATTGTAAGTAGGGGGCTCATGAGAAGGTGAGTGATTTTATTGCTCACTAATAATCTATGTTTTCACATATCGCTTGTGCCCTACCTAATTTTGATGTCCAACATGTGTTCATAGAGAATTTGTAGCCTACATTAAGAGAAAAAGTTTTCTTAATGAAGTACCCTTCTTTTGCACATTTGTGTATGACGCTTTGAGAATACCAACAGATGGTGACACAGTATGGGGGTCCCTCCTCATCCTCCCATATTTATAGTAGGACAACCATGTCTATTCTTGGGGAGTCCAAAAAGAAAAAGGCAGTAGCAAACGTGGTTTTCATTCCTACTAAAAAGAATACCATAAGGCGTGACAAAGTTTTCACAAAGTTATCTGAATCCTATGTTAGTATTCTTCAAAATTTTTTAAAATATGGTTTAATCCCTCTCCCAGAAATCAAAATCCTACTCGATGACAAACCATATCCCAGCTGGTATGATGCATAAAATTTTTGTCAATATCACTGAGTTCTTGGCCATGACACCAAACGTTGTGTGCATCTTCGAAATGTAGTCCAAGACCACATAGATAGCAGTGCCATTTGACTCAATGATATAAAGGAAAAGTAAAACAAATCTATAGTTAAGGCTATTATTCATCTATAGATCTACACAAATCCCTTCCCTTCTCATTCTGCTAATCTAATAACATTTGTTTCTTCATCTTTTGAACCTAGTTCTTCTAAGTTCATGAACATAGTTTTGTTCACTCTTATTTCTCCTATGAGTTGTGTCGATAAAAATCCTAGTATGACTTTCACACTGCATGAATTACCCCTTAACAAGGAACCTTCTCTGCTTTACATGCCTGCTCAAGTCAATAGTAACATTGTAACTAGTGTTATGGTTGACCCTACTAGTCAGGTCAATGTTATTATGGAGGAGACCCTTTTCATTAATAATTTACACAAGGAGAAATATGAGTAATTGAAAGCCACACTCTCTGTATGACCCTTTGGTTCTATTTCTTTATCGATCCTTGCTGGTCCTAAATCCATTGATATTCCATTTATCATGATTCCTGAGTCTGACCTATTCAGAGTGAGACTAGGCATTCCATGGCTAGTCTCCATGAATGTGGTTGCATTGGTAATCCAAAAATACTTGAAATTCCCTCATGAGGGCATGATGCATACTCTTCACGATGTTGGATACAAACCACTTGTGTCACATGGGGGATTCTCCTTGGATCATTTTTGGCCCACTCCTATTGGACCTTTACTGCCCTGTCAAGACTTGTTTTATAAGGCCTACTTTAGGTAAAAGATAGGAGTTGCGACCCCTAATGCTACCTTTCTAAATTCTTCTCATGCCATTTCCATGAAGGCTTTTATGGGCGCACATCAATGTGCTTCATCCTCTATGCCTTCCTCCTTGAAGGTTGCACACAAGCATGCTCCCATGGGTAGACCTTCTTCTTCTAGGATTTCACAACTTCTGGTAGTGTCCTTTGTTCCTTCTATTGTGCCTAGCATAGGAAATGGAAAGGCACATAGATGTTGAAGAAATATAAACCTCAAGTATTCCAACTCTTAATGTTTCCTATGGTCCATCACCCTAACTTGTATAATAAGGGAAAGCACATGACTGGGGTTGGTCCCTCTCATGTTATTCCTACTTCTTGATCCCCGAGGCCTCCTCTCGTTCCTCCACCTAACTCTAAAGCAAAAAAAGGAAAGGAGCCTATGGTTAAGACCTAGGTCCTTGTTTCCATGCCACCTCTTGTTCCTCCTCAAGAGCTTACTCTTCCGCTAGTGATGGTTGTGAAGACTACTCTTCTGATGGAACAAGACACCTCAAAGTCTTCTCAGAATGCTATCCTTGGTAGTCATAACCATCAAAATTAACTTACACATGAGCGTAAGCATCATTAATGGGAATTGGCTCGAGAGTGTGAGGCCTTGCAGAAGACCGAGGGTGAGCCTTTTGTCTCTACTTCTACTTCTAACTCTGTCTCTACTTTTGTTCTCATGTATTTTCATATTGCTTCAATTTTTCTTTCAACTTACTTGACGAACCCCAATGAACTACTCCTTAAGTGGGTGCAAGTGTTCATTGATCCTTTGGAGCCTCCTCTAATCACCTCTCTACCCAACTGTCCTTTTTATGAGCTCGTTGATATGCCTCACACAAAGGCCATATCTATTGTGGCCCCTTTTGCTTCTCTTCTCTCTTTTGATTTTGATGTGATGGTTTCACACCCTCCACTTAAGCGCAAGTCAAAGCACAACCTCCTCTCGGAGGATGCTCGCAAAAAACTTTCCACATCTTCTTCATATTATTCTAGTTTGGATTGTGTCATCCTTGTGATGGAAAAGTTTCCACCTTCCTTAGAGTTTGTCACTACCCCTCTTCTAGAGGACAATAGTGACTCCTTGGTTTATTAGCCTCCTCATGTCCAATCATTGCACTTTACTCTAGAGAAGTGTATATTTGACTCATTGGAGGATATTCTAAATTTGTCATTTATCTAAGCTAGATCAATGATGCTAACCTCATAGGAGCTTGTTAATGGATATGTTGAGGTGACCTCCTCATTAACTCTTGTTGTAGGTGAGTCGATCAACACTGATCTTATTGTCCTCCCTCTCCATGATTGTCTTCCCTCCCCTTATAATGATCTATATTGGGAGCAAGATGACCTGTTAGAGGTGTTGGAATATCTAGCGGTACCTCTTCTTATCTTTAGAATAGATTTGTGTGTTTGTTTGTGTTCCCCATACTTATTTGTTTATGTTTGCACTCTCTCATGGAGGACCTTTAATACCCTTATAGGTACTTGAATATATGAGGGAAAATCTATCATAAAATTCTTCTATATGTTTCATCACTCTTGTATTTTTCATAAAATTTATTTCACATTGAGGATGATGCAAAGCATAGGGGCATTTAGGCCTCTTCCATGTTGACTCAAATTTTTATTTGTCTTCATGTGCCCTTATTATTGTTCCAATCTATTTGGGGGGTGATGATAGTTCATATAGTTTATGTTATATATATTTATGATCAATTCTGACCCCAAATACTTGGATCCCCTTGTGCTCTTAATCTATTTATCTCTGCTTTTTCTTGATGTTGTGGATTCTATGTGTTATCCCTCATGCACTAACATTCCATAGATACATCTCATTATGTATGTCATGACACAGCTGTTATGCCTTGCATAACCACCCCATCTTTTGCCTTGGTCAAAATGGGTCCCCCTTTTTGTTTTTTGTACTTAGTTGTTTTTGAAACAAAGTTTGGAGTCTAGTTTTGCCAATACTTTGTTTTTCTTTTGGTTTCTCTGTCAGAATCGGAACCGGAACCGGAGATGAATCAAGTTCTGAAAGATCTTTTGAGGCTTGTTTTTGGTTCTATCCCGATAGTATTTTCTTTGTCTTTGTTTTTGGTCTTTAGCGGAAGTGGAGCCGGAGTGGGAATTGGGATGGTTGTTATCAAAATTTGCAAAATCAAATTCAATTCCAATTTTGCCTCCGCTACTTTTTAATGTTTGTTTTGTCTTGGTTTTTGTGTATTTGTGTTTTATTAGGTTGGTCTTTTACTTAACTTTTTTGTTTTTGATTTTGTTTTATTTTTAGTTGTCAGACGCGGAGCCGGAATGCGAATAAGGTTTGGAAATTTTATAAATGTAAGATCTCGTTTCCATTTTAGTTCCGCCCCCGCCGCTTTTTGTCGTTGACTTTTTGACTGAAGTTACACTGCAGACCAGTGTTTGTTTTCTTACAGTTCCGACTCCGCCTTTCCTGCGTTTTAATGCATTAATGGTGGTTGCCGGTGTAGGTAGAAATTCACATATTGACCTTTATTAAGGGTTAAAGCCAATCATTATTGTTATTATTACAAGTCTAAGAGCGTGAAGAGCAATAGCAGAGTTCGTTTGAGCAAATTGATCGAGATAGAGAAGGGATTGTGTGCGAATCGATTCAGAAAGTTAGCTTGGGTTTGTTTGCGTTTGAGGTAGATCTTTTATCTTTGTTGTTCTTTGTTTATTTGCAGTTCTGTTTGTTGTGTTTTGCTTTATATCTGCTCATGTGTTCAATCATTGTGTTTTAAAGCAATTCTATGATCATCGATGTGATTGAGTGAGCAGGTTCTTGTTTTGTCTTGTTTGTTTTGCTTTAAATATTTGTTTTCTTGTTTTATCGTGTCATTGCTTTCTATTTTAGGGCATTATCGCTTTCATGTCTTAAATCGTGATTGTGTCGTGTCATTTTTGGTTTGCAGTAGATTAGATTAGATTAAGGGTTGTTAATGGCATTTGGTAGATTAGAGTTTTTACAGTGAGTTAGGGTAGACTAGATTTATTGTTTAAATTAGGGTTTCATTGTTTGGTAGAATGGCAGGGTTTTAAACCCGTGCCCTAGTTTTTATCGGGTTTGTTAGATTAGGGTTTCGGTGGTCTCTGCAATTACTTTAAATTAAAAAAAAATGATATCTTAGAATGAAATTGTTCCCCACGGTCATATAAGGGTAGAGTTTTTGAGCTCCTTTGTCATTTTATAGCGACCTAGGTTTTAATCATGAAATTGTGTTGAAAATGAATAAAGTATTTGACGTCATGATTAGCCTAGGTGGAGGCGGGATTGGAATAGATTATGGACCTAAGAGTTTTGTTTTACAAAATTCATCAATTCCATTTCTATCTTGTTTCCGATTCTGATTTTTAAAAAGGTTTCCTTAAAGTATATGATAACTGGCGAAGGCAGGATCAGAACTGATCTTGAACTTAAGAATTTTGTTTGCGAAGGTTATCAATTTCGTTTCCATCCCGTGTCCGACTCCGCGTATAATGTGAAAGTCTTTTTGCAAAGTAACAATGACCAAATCGGAGGCGGAGGTGGAATGGAAATAGAATATGAAAATGAGATTTCGAAGAAAACCAAATCACTTTTTCATTCCAATCCCGGTTCCGATAACTTCCCCAACTCCAACTCCGAGCCCGTTTGTTATTAGGTGAAGTTCCTATATCGGTTTTTGCTCCGAGTTCGCCAGTTTTGTAAAAGAGATTCTTTTGAGCTTCTGTCTGGTTCCGACTCTGATGTATGTGTAATAGGTATGTTTTAAAAGCATGTTTTATGATGATTAGTCTAAAGGTCTAATTAGAGGTTTGCTTGCAGGAGATTTGAGAGATTTCAGGAATGTCAGGAGAGGCTGCTCGAAGGAATCAACCAGCTGGAACATCAAAGACAACACCAAAAATAAAGAAGGTGAAACCAGAACAACTGCCTTATACGTTGAGGTATGATCATAGGAATCCGGTGGTGAAAGCAAGCATAAGGATGAAATTCAGGAAGCAGTTAATAATTTAACTGAGTAGTTGGAAGAGTTGGAAACGGTCATGGCTATAATTGTAGATGTGAATGTGATGACGAAAGATGGCATGCCGTTGAGTCAAGTTAGAGATAAATGGAATGAAAGATTCCAAGGACTCATGCAGGAGAAAGATGATGGAGGAGACTTGGTAATAGATCGGATTGTAGAAGTCAAAGAAGAAATAAAAGCTGTAGGGAGAGAATTGATCAAGGTTAAAAGTATGAAAGAGTTTGCTGCAGTTGAGTTGGATCGCATCAAATTTGAAGATGACTAGATTGATGGGCCAGATATGGATATGCTACAACAAGTCTTCACCAGTTATGATGAGTTCATGGTGGATCCAGCTTCACATGCATAAAATATTGCATGCATGATGTCCTTCTTCCTTGCATGTCGCATGCATGATGATCTTCTTCTTTGCATGTTGCATGCATGTAGCACTGATAGTCTTGAGGGCGCATGACTTCTTTTCTTCTATTTTCTATCTTCTATTGTTAGATCAAACTGAATGCATAATGTAAGAACTCAAGATCATAGTTGATCTGAGTTTCCAAGAAAGTTGATTGTTCCTAAAAAGGTGGAAAGCCTAAGATAGAAGTGAAGTTCGAACTTCTTTTGTATATCTATAAATACTAGATGGGTATCACATTGTAAGGGTCGGCTAATTGAGAATTGGATTGGCTTACCTAGTGCTAAGAGATAGAATTTTGTAGAGTTTTGCAGAGATACATTGTACTAGATCTTTTGACAGTTAATAGAATTACAGGTTTACGAAATATGGAGTTTACATTGAATTGTGTTGTTTGATAAGGTTAATGAGTTATAATCCACCTGAATGCCAGTGATTGTGCTGAAGCATGATAGTTTCTTATGTGATGAAAGTCATTAGAAGAAACCAAGTTTAAAGATTATCTTGTTAAATTGTCATTGAATTAAAATTATTGAAGTCTATTGATCTATAGTTTTTGATGATGAATGAATGTGTGTTGTTTTGAAATCTTGGAAATACTTGTGATATGCGAATAGTGGAATTGAATTAAGCACCTAAGATGTATACGATGGTATAGTCATACTGTGGGTTGTGTCATGCTATGGTTTTTGTGATCGGTTAAGGAAAAAAATCATTATTAAAAGTATATGTCTGGATATTAGATAAATTTAATTCATACTTACTGATTTACCCCTTGGATCTATCTTTTTCTTTTATTTAAAACCCATTGATTTACAGGAACTATTTCGATAAAAAGAGTCATAGCTTGAATCCTTTGTTACCAGCACAAGCCCCTTGAATATTACAGTTGCATGAACCAATTGAGTGACATCAGACAGTTGAGAACCAACTACCAGGACCTTGGGAGTTAGGCTACTACATGTTATCTTTGTCTTTCAGGAGAAACATAGTAGAAATATTATGTTTTAATGTTGTTCGTGTCATTTTAACCATCAACAGAAATTGGCGCTAGAAGGAGGGCCTGAAAGGACAAGTTGGATCGCGGAAGATCTTTTTCATCGGAGGGATACGAAAGGGTTCTTAGATCCTCTACTAATCGTGAACTATTCGAAGAAATTCAAACCCCGGTTAGATCAAGACCTCATGCTCATAGGATAGAAATACCTACAATACCACCACCACTTACTCCACCAGGATTTCCACCAATTCCATCCACACCACCACCAAATAGGCCTTTATCACTAGCAATTCGGCCTTTATCACCACCACCTGCCCAACCAATCCCACCGATGGCTTATTTTGTGGGTAATCCCTCCCCGTTAGGGACTATTCTAGGCGGATTCCATGATTTACCAAAGAACCCAGAGAATTTCTGTCCGAAATACATGCATGGAGAATCAAGAAGTGCAGAGGAACATATACAAGCATTCAAAGATGCCTACACATGAGCTCAAGTTTCTCATCAAGATGTGGTATGTAGACTATTTCCTTACTGTTTAGGAGATATGGCATATAATTGGTATCTAAATCTGCCCCAAGGATCCATTCTGGGTTGGATAGATTTAGAGAATGCTTTTATTAATCAGTTTAGGGTATATGTAGACCCTGCCATACTATATCACCAATTTTCCACTATTAGAAAAGAGCATCATGAACCATTTCCCTTGTTCAACACTAGGCTCTTATAGAATGTATCGTAGGCTACAAGAGCCTTACCTAGTGCTAGAAGCCATGGCCATATAGGCATATCTGAGAGTTGTTGATCCTTTGATTGGTCTGTTCTTACAAAGAACTTATCAACCTGATGAGATTGACTCACTATCTAAGATTTATTATTTGGCTATCAAATTGCAACAACAGACAAATCTGCAATTTGGAGGGTTAGGATTAACTTTTCCTCCAATGAATTATCAGATTCCTAATCCACCGTTATACAACACTGTCCCAGGGACGTCTTATTCCCATTATGGACCTGTATCTGAGTTGCAAGCTCCACCAACTGTGCCTTTCTTTGGCAATAGCGTGCACGATACCACACATCAACCTCAAGGTCAACCATCACAAGGGGGAGGATCAACCCATGTCCATTCTCCAGCCATAGTCCAAAATGTGCAGAATGATCAAACTGTTCAACTTACAAGTGAAGTAGAGACTCTCAAAAAGACTCTCTCTCAGATGTCAAATGACATGGCACAACTCAAACAAAACCCTCCCAATAATCAAAACCAAAATTACAACAATCAGGGAGGTTACAACTATCAGGGCAATTACTCTAATCAGAACACCAATAGGAACTTCTAGAATCAAAATTCCTCAAACCAGAATTATCAAAATCAAAACAGAGGATACAATCAAAGGTTCAATAACAACAACAATAATAGGCAGTGAAACACTGGACCTAACAATGGAGGAGTTCCCCATAATTATCAAGCAGGTGAAGAAAGATCAAATACTGCTAATGTTGCTGATTTGAATTTTATGAAAAATTGGTGTAGGTTGCATGATACAACAACCCATTCTGAGGTCAATTGCCCAGAAATGGAGAAGATGGTGAAAATTGCACAGGCTGATGCCCATCCTCAAGCAGGAAATTCCAATCAAGGCAATTGGCCAGTCAACACTTCCATGACGTATGAAACCATTGAAGAAAAGTATCAATTCCCTATGTAAGGGGATAATGAGCCAGAAGAAAATGTCTATGATGCTCAAGTTTTCCAATCTAAGGGTGGTCACTTTTTGAGGAACCAGAATAAAGGGCCATTCACTACATCTGCACCCCCTAACAACATGGTTCCACCAGATCAGAATGCAGATAACAATCCACCCCCACCAAAGGGACCTTCTGATACTCATAATAGAGGTAATCAACCTTCTTTTTCTAAGTACCAATTTAGGAATGATTCAGAGTTTGATTTTGTTGCAGAATTGCAAAGGCAGAAGACATCACTGTCTTTCTTTGATATCATGAAGTGGTGCCCAGCTCAAAGGGAGGTGGTATTAAAAGCTTTGGAAGAAACAAATTGCTTGAAAGGGAAAGGTAAAGTGACTCCTGCAAAGGAGACGAATGCTGCTATGTATAGAGGTAAGACCAGTACCCCACCTTTCTTGTTAAGTTTGAGAATCTTTGGAAAGAATCTACACAATTGCTTATTAGATTCTGGAGCATCAGGGAATGTCATGCCTTTTTCAATTTGTAAAAAGTTAGGATTGAGTCCTATTTCAACCAATAAAAAGGTGATTAAATTGGATAAAACCGAAGTTAATGTTGTAGGTGAGTTGAAGAACATGCATGTGCAGGTTGGATCAGACCCAAGGATCCAGACCTATATAGATATTCAAGTTACTGACATCCCAAAAACATATGAGATGCTTTTAAGTCGAGAGCTAATGAAAAGCATAGGAGGGTATCTATCCTTGGACTTCTTGCACATGTGGTTACCATGGAAAGGGGTTGCCACTTAGATAAGAATTGAAAGTGAACCTAGGCTCAAACACATGATTACAGAGTATGATACTCCAAATGAAGTAGCATTCTTTGAGACTGAGATGGGTGTTTACAAGCAAGAGGAAGTCCTTACTTTCTCTGTAGTTAGTTCTAAGGATACACTATCCTTAGACCACACTGATTCGATGATTCACATCAACCAACAAGTTCTAATAAGGAAATTGCAACAAGATAGACTGGTTTTAGGAACAGAAACCGATTTGAGTAATTTATTGCTTTCTAATTGGTGTAGAATACACTATCATAACCATTCAGAGTTGACATGTCAGTCATGCATAGATATTCTAAGGCATGTAGATCTACCCAAGCAAGAATTTCAAGAGGTAACTGAGACTCCCATCAATGAGTTCTCTTTCCAAGCTAAGGATGCAACTATTCTTACATGGATCAGTCTTTCTCAAGAAGAAGTTACTTTACCAGTAGAACAGACTCAGGTCTTAGGGTTTTCAGATCAAAAGGAGGAAGTGGAAGTATCTCAGTTTCACTTTAATACCCCTATTTTAGATGCTTTTCCAATGCCAAGAGAGTTAATAGAAGATGAGTTAGATCTTGACTCAGCCCAAGAAATCACTCAGGAGGAAGTTGTTGAACAAATTAAGGAACTAGGAAAATCGTTAACCGAGCTCCTTCTTAACACGAATTCTGATAAACAGCAAAAGTCTGAGCCGCCACATGTCACAAGTGGCAAAATCCCTGTAGTTTCTAAAAAGAAAGAGCTCCCAGCTAAAGACCAGTTATGGACTCTTAAATTTGATGGTTCTAAATCTAAAGCAGGAAGTGGAGCAGGAATTGAACTAACTAACCCGAAAGGGAAAACTTATTTTGCTTCTTATAGATTGCAATTTGGTTGCACTAACAATGTGGCTGAATATGAGGCACTTGCAAGAGGACTTATGTTTGCTCATAAGAAGAAGGTAACTGCTCTTACAATGATGGGAGACTCTAAGGTAATTGTGAAATAGATACGTAGCCAATACACTTGCCATAATAAAAGATTGGCTGCTTATAGGAATAGGGTCTGGAATTTATTAGAAGATTTTGATGCCTTTGGGATTACTCTTATTCCAAGGGAAGCAAATCAAATAGCAGATGCTCTTGCCGTTGCAGCAAGTACATTAGAGTCGATGCAAGATTCAAATCTAAAAAGGTTTTCTGTGGAGTTGATTTCAGTTCTTGCAATTCCTGACAATGTTAGACACTTCCAGGTGTTTAATGATGATCGACATATTTTGGCCTTTTTGGAGAGTTCTGATGTATTTCAAGGACAGATAATTGATGATGTTGACAGGGATCAAGGAGACTGGAATCTAGAAAGTGACAATACAGAAAGTGACAATCCAGAAGGGATGAATGCAACTCAAAGAAGAACACTAAGGATGAAAAACGCCCATTATATGCTTAAAGGAAGATCAATCTACAGGAAGAATTTTCAAGGAATATATCTATGTTGCTTGGATCAACAAGAAGCAAAGCATGCTATAAATGAATTTCATGGCAAGCATGGAACAGGACATGGATCAGCTGATGCTTTGGCACATCAGATTTTAAGATTAGGCTATTATTGGCCATATGTGTTTAGGGATATGCATCAGCATTGCAGGACTTGTCATGTATGTCAAACTTCTACATCAAGAGAAAGAAATCCTGCGATGCCCCTACAACCGGTTTATGAGGTAAGGCCATTTTCCCAATGGGCACTTGATTTTGTAGGAGTAATTAATCCAAATTCTTCTACAGGTCACAAATTCATCTTGACTGTGATGAATTATTGCACATGTTGGACGGAGGCTTTGCCTTTGCAAGAATAGCACCATGGAGGTGGTTATTAAGTTTCTGATAGAGAACATCACAACCAGGTTTGGAGTTCCATTTGCTTTGGTATGTGATAACGGCCCTGCTTTTTCTTTCGCTGAATTTATTTCATGGGATTATGAGCATAAGATTGTGTTAAAATATTCTTCCAATTATTACCATCAGGGGAATGGAGTGGCTGAGTCCACAAATAAGAATTTATTGGAAGTAATAAAAAGGTTGTTAGAAAGTAACCCTAGGGACTGGCATACCCAACTGAGATTTTCCTTATGGGCAGATCGAACCAGAATCAAAGCAGCCCTAGGGAATTCACCCTTTAAGTTACTTTATGGCCAAGATCCAATCTTCCCTATACATTTACAAATACCTGTTCTAAAATTTATGTAGGAGTTTTATAATAAGGATGATAGGATTGAGGTTAGACTGCTTTTAACTGAACATAGAAGAACAAAGAGATGCTGCTTTGCAACAATTCTCTAAACATCAGGCTGTTGTCAAGCGTTGGTTTGACAAAAGAGCCAAAGTAAAAGCTTTTAGAATATCAGACCTTGTGCTATTATGAGATAAGGCTAGAGAAAGGAAGGGAAACCATCAGAAATTCAATAGATTTTGGTTAGGTCCCTACCAAATAGCTGAAATATTAGGGGAGAATGCCTTTCTTTTGAGTACCCTAATAGGAGAGCTTGTTCCATTACCAGTTAATGGTCAGTTTCTCAAACACTATTTTGGTGCATAGAAAGTTTGGTGTTTTGAAAAGGAATGTACTATATTGTATCATATATAATTAAGTTTTTGTTTTTAGTTTTTAGTTTTTAGTTTTTGTTTTGCTTGTTTTGTTTTTTTTGTTTTGTTTTCTTTCTTTGTTTTGTTTGTTTGTTTTGTTTTGTCTTGTTTCGTTGGGGATTCTTATTTTTCTCATCTCAAGTTAGGGGGTTGTTATTCAAAGTATACTATTGGTACTAGGAGAGAAATTGGTTTAGGTATTCTCATTATAATCATTGAAAAGGATTTCATTCTAAAACTTATGTTTTATGATCATTCTAGTTTGGGTTGGAAAAGTTATTAAGGATAGAAGATGTAAATGTGAATATCTCATGAATTGTGATCAAAGATCTATCACCAAATTAGAAAAAAATCTGCATGAGTAATTACCTATTTGTTTTAGAATGACTCTATCTACGTTTCAAGTGAAAAATCAGATTCCAAGACTATCATGAAATCCATTGTAGTACTCAACCCACATTTTAGATTCATTGAATTTGAGTATTGAGAGATGCATAAAAGAATTTCCATCCATAAAAAAAAGAAGAAGAAAGAGAAAGAAAGAAAGAAAAGCAAGATCAATATCAAGTGGGTAACCAAGTATCTCTATCAGGGCTATGGACGCCTGTCTGGCAGCGGAGCAATACCCAAGATTTTACTGCACGATAGTTAAAGGACTCAACTTATGTAGCTTGAAACTTAGGTATAGTTGTTCACAAGAAGAGAAGGTATCTACAAAGAATGATGCAAAATATAAGCACACACTCAGATTCAAAAATAACTCATGAGCACATAACATCTGAGATTCAAACTCAAGATTATCCTACAAATATCTGATCTCATTCAAGGTAAGGTGTTTATAAGCCAAGTAGTTTTTAGGTGATTAAAATTTTCTTTGGGTATTTTGAAAATAGGTAAACCATTTTCCCAGCTGAGTCGCCATTTGTTATGCCTTGCTTAACCACCCCATCTTTTTCCTTGGTCAAAATGGGTCCCCATTTTTGTTTTTTGTACTTAGTTGTTTTTGAAACAAAGTTTGGAGTCTAGTTTTGCCAATACTTTGTTTTTCTTTTGGTTTCTTTATCGGAATTGGAACCGGAGATGAATCAGGTTCTGAAAGTTCTTTTGAGGCTTGTTTTTGGTTCTATCTCGACAATCTTTTCTTTGCCTTTGTTTTTGGTCTTTAGTGGAAGCGGAGCCGGAGTGGGAATTGGGATGGTTGTTATCAAAATTTGCAAAATCAAATTCGATTCTGATCCCGCCTCCACTACTTTTTAATGTTTGTTTTGTCTCGGTTTTTGTGTTTTATTAGGTTGGTCTTTTACTTAACTTTTTGTTTTTGATTTTGTTTTATTTTTAGTTGTTGGACGTGGAGCCGAAATGGGAATAAGGTTTGGAAATTTTATAAATGTAAGATCCCGTTTCCATTTTAGTTCCACCCCCGTCGCTTTTTGTCATTGACTTTTTGACTGAAGTTGCACTGCAGACTAGTGTTTGTTTTCTTACAGTTCTGACTTCACCTTTCCTGCATTTTAATGCATTAATGGTGGTTGCTGGTGTAGGTAGAAATTCACATATTGACCTTTATTAAGGGTTAAAGCCGATCATTATTGTTATTATTACAAGTCTAAGAGCATGAAGAGCAATAGCAGAGTTCGTTTGAGCAAATTGATCGAGATAGAGAAGGGATTGTGTGCAAATCAATTCAAAAAGTTAGCTTGGGTTTGTTTGCATTTGAGGTAGGTCTTTTATCTTTGTTGTTCTTTGTTTATTTGCAATTGTGTTCGTTGTGTTTTTCTTTATATCTACTCGCGTGTTCAATCATTGTGTTTTAAAGCAATTCTATGATCATCGATGTGATTGAGTGAGTAGGTTCTTGTTTTGTCTTGTTTGTTTTGCTTTAAATCTTTGTTTTCTTGTTTTATCATGTCGTTGCTTTCTATTTTAGGGCATTGTCGCTTTCATGTCTTACTCGTGATTGTGTCGTGTCATTTTTGGTTTGCAGTAGATTAGATTAGATTAAGGGTTGTTAATGGCGTTTGGTAGATTAGAGTTTTTACAGTGAGTTAGGGTAGACTAGATTTATTGTTTAAATTAGGGTTTTGTCGTTTGGTAGAATGGCAGGGTTTTAAACCCGTGCCCTAGTTTTTATCAGGTTTGTTAGATTAGGGTTTCGGTGGTCTCTGCAATTACTTTAAATAAATAAAAAAATGATATCTTAGAATGCAATTGTTCCCCACAGTCATATGAGGGTAGAGTTTTTGAGCTCCTTTGTCATTTTATAGCGACCTACGTTTTAATCATGAAATTGTGTGGACAATGAATAAAGTATTTGACGTCATGATTAGCCTAGGCGGAGACGAGATTGGAATAGATTATGGACCTAAGAGTTTTGTTTTACAAAAGTCATCAATTCCATTTCTATCTCATTTCCGATTCTGATTTTTAAAAAGGTTTCCTTAAAGTATATGATAACTGGCAGAGGCGGGATCGAAACTGATCTTGAACTTAAGAATTTTGTTTGCGAAGGTTATCAATTTTGTTTCCATCCCATGTCCGACTCCGCGTATAATGTGAAAGTTTTTCTGCAAAGTAACAATGACCAAATCGGAGGTGGAGGCGGAATGGAAATAGAATATGAAAATGAGATTTTGAAGAAAACCAAATCACTTTTTCATTCCGATCTCGGTTCTGATAACCTCCTCGACTCTGACTCCGAGCCTGCTTATTATTAGGTGAAGTTCCTATATCGGTTTTTTCTCCAAGTTCGCCAATTTTGTAAAAGAGATTCTTTTGAGCTTCTGTCTGGTTCCGACTCTGATGTATGTGTAACAGGTATGTTTTAAAAGCATGTTTTATGATGATTTGTCTAAAGGTCTAATTAGAGGTTTGCTTGCAGGAGATTTGAGAGATGTCAGGAACGTCAGGAGAGGCTGCTCGAAGGAATCAACCGGCTGGAACATCAAAGACAACACCAAAAATAAAGAAGGTGAAACCAAAACAGCTGCCTTATATGTTGAGGTATGATCATAGGAATCCGGTGGTGAAAGCAAGCATAAGGATGAAATTCAGGAAGCAGTTAATAATTTAACTGAGCAGTTGGAAGAGTTGGAAACGGTCATGGCTATAATTGTAGATGTGAATGTGATGACGAAAGATGGCATGCCGTTGAGTCAAGTTAGAGATAAATGGAATGAAAGATTCCAAGGACTCATGCAAGAGAAAGATGATGGAGGAGACTTGGTGATAGATCGGATTGTAGAAGTCAAAGAAGAAATAAAAGCTGTAGGGAGAGAATTGATCAAGGTTAAAAGTATGAAAGAGTTTGCTGCAGTTGAGTTGGATCGCATCAAATTTGAAGATGACTGGATTGATGGGCTAGATATGGATATGCTACAACAAGTCTTCACCAGTTATGATGAGTTCATGGCGGATCCAGCTTCACATGCATAAAATATTGCATGCATGATGTTCTTCTTCCTTGCATGTCGCATGCATGATGATCTTCTTCTTTGCATGTTGAATGCATGCAGCACTGACAGTCTTGAGGGCGCATGACTTCTTTTCTTCTATTTTCTATCTTCTATTGTTAGATCAAACTGAATGCATAATGTAAGAACTCAAGATCAAAGTTGATCTAAGTTTCCAAGAAAGTTGATTGTTCCTAAAAAGGTGGAAAGCCTAAGATAGAAGTGAAGTTCGAACTTCTTTTGTATATCTATAAATACTAGATGGGTATCACATTGTAAGGGTCGGCTAATTGAGAATTGGATTGGCTTACCTAGTGCTAAGAGATAGAATTTTGTAGAGTTTTGCAGAGATACATTGTACTAGATCTTTTGACAGTTAATAGAATTACAGGTTTACGAAATATGGAGTTTACATTGAATTGTGTTGTTTGATAAGGTTAATGAGTTATAATCCACCTGAATGCCAGTGATTGTGCTGAAGCATGATAGTTTCTTATGTGATGAAAGTCATTAGAAGAAACCAGGTTTAAATATTATCTTGTTAAATTATCATTGAATTAAAATTATTGAAGTCTGTTGATCTATAGTTTTTGATGATGAATGAATGTGTGTTGTTTTGAAATCTTGGAAATACTTGTGATATGCGAATATTGGAATTGAATTAAGCACCTAAGATGTATACGATGGTACAGTCATACTGTGGGTTGTGTCATGCTATGGTTTTTGTGATCGGTTAAGAAAACATTCATTATTAAAAGTATATGTCTGGATATTAGATAAATTTAATTCATACTTACTGATTTACCCCTTGGATCTATCTTTTTCTTTTATTTAAAACCCATTGATTTACAGGAACTATTTTGATAAAAAGAGTCATAGCTTGAATCCTTTGTTACCAGCACAGGCCCCTTGAATATTACAGTTGCATGAACCAATTGAGTGACATCAGACAGTTGAGAACCAACTACCAGGACCTTGGGAGTTAGGCTACTACATGTTATCTTTCTCTTTCAGGAGAAATAGAGTAGAAATATTCTATTTTAATGTTGTTCGTGTCATTTTAACCATCAACAACAACATCTCTTTCTCTATCTTTATTCTCCTTAGAATGACTTGTGATCCTTTGTGTAGCACATATCATTCTAAGGGAGGATATCATATCTAATCATTCTTATTTTTCAAAAATATGTCTTAAAAATTTTGATGTCTTATGATCTCGTTGTCTATCTTGGGGGCAACCTCACTAGAATCATCTTTTCTATGACTATCTGGAAATGTAGTTTGCAACAGCCACATGCCTATCAGCTTGTTGTATGGTCTGTAGCATAACACAACTCACTAGCCATACCTCTTAGCGTTGTTAGTGTAGGTTTTTTATTCCTTATTATAAGGTTTTTCCTACACATTTATTTAAGCTTGCTTAGGTTAATAAAGCATGTTTAATTAGGTGAGAGGATTATGAGGTGTCACCTTCCTACATATTAGTATCCATTATCTATCTTGGGAAGATACTTTGTTATCTTTAGTCCGATAGATGGTTGCTCCTCATTGGTCGGTGTTGCCACCTCTTCCCTCTCTCTAGTCTATATAAGCATGCTACCTAGCTTGTATTTTCATTCGATATTGGAGATAGTTATCTGATGCTATTTTTCCATTCGAGCATTTCACATCAATCTCTTGGTATCGTTGTTATGCTGTTTCAATTGCTTTTGCATTTACAATATATGTTTCTAACTCTTTCAATTGATTCTGGGTTATAATCTATTTTACGGATTTTAACATGGTATTAGAGCAAGTCTTGTAAGGTTAGATTCTTTGTAGAGATCTTGTAAAATCCTGTATTCTCTTCTCTTGCATTATTTTTGAAGATCTGGAGAATCATAAAGGATTTATGAAGATTCAAAAATCTTGTTTCTATCAATCGGCTTGCATATTTTGTGTTTCAATCAATATTGCAGGTTGCAGCATACCTTTGCTTATCTTAGGTAGCTGATACATCCTTTGCATGCCGTTTTATGGTTGCTGGAGTCGTTTTTTGTTGCTAAAGGTGACTGATTTACATTAGATCTACATCTTTTGTACCTAATCAGGAAAAACGCCTTCTGGGTTTTGTTCACCGCATCAAAAAACCATCTGGGTATTTTTTATTTTTTGCATGCAGCTTATATATTTTGCAGAATCGAACTCAGAAAGCTTCAGCCGTACCCCTCTCCGTTGGCAGTTTCAGATTTGAAGACAGTTTTCAAAAGCTCCGTTCTTGCTCATACGGACTCCGTTTCTCAAGAAATTTTTTTTTATCTTGGCTATTTTTTCGTGCTCTATGCAATAGTGCAGTCGTTTTTTGATTTGGATGCAGAGATTTTCCAAAAATTACAGATTCTCAGTCGTGACACTGCACAGTCCTCATTTTGGAAACTTCGAAAAGGCATAACTTTTGCATAAAACCTCAGATCGAGGTGATTCTTTTTTTGAAAGTGAATGTTTTTTCGTGTAGCTTGCAGTGGTGTTGTTTATTTTATTGGGTATTGTGCCCAAGTTGTATTTTCAGCATATGCTCCTTTTGAGGATCTGTAATAGCATTGAGATCAAGTCCACTCAGTATTTCTTGCTGATGGTAATTGTAAACACACTAAATATAAAGTGCCAAATCAAATTTTCTTGGGGGGGTTCTTTGATTGAGTGAAAAAGGGGGGGTGTCTTGTGTGTTCGTGCATCTTTTCTTTCCTCACAAACAACAACAATCTAATTCTGCATTAAAATGGATCAATTAATAGTACCTATACTCACACCCTACAACTATTATGAGTGGAAGTCCAAGATGACTATACAACTTAAGAAGTTAGGATTGTTTCGAGTAACTATGGGTATTGAAACTGAACCATCTCTAATTGTAGAAAAGCCTAAATGGTTTAACAAACTTGATGAAGCTTTTGTAACTCTATGTATGTCTGTATCTCTAGATTTACTTTTTCATATTGAGTCTTCTACAACACCAAATGATGTATGGACTACTTTAGAAAAACTCTTTGGTGCACAAGATGAACTAAGAGGACATTTATTGGAGAATGAGTTGATAGGGTTAAATCCATGTAATTTTGATACAATTCAGGATTTCTTCACAAAACTAAAGGCTTTAAGATTGCAGTTGAAACAGTGTGGGATAGAAAAGAAAGATAGTCAGTTGATTCTTAGCATTCTTTCCAAACTTGGTCCTAACTACTCTGTGTTTGTTTCTACATTCTATGCCACAAAAAGTGCCTTGGGAACCACATATAAGATGCCTTCTTTAGATGATTTTTCTAATGAAATCACTAAGGAGCAAGACAAATTGGTTCAAATGGGTACAATTAAGCCCTCTAAATCTCATGCCTTGACTACAAATCAGGGCACTAAAGATCATAAGGGGGTTGCTAAGAAAGAGAAGAAACAAAAGAACCAAGAAGAAAAGAAGCAAGAACAAACATCAATTGCTTCTAAAGCAATGAATAATGCCTCTTCTTCAAAAGGTGACAAGCCTAAGAAGGAGAAAATTCAATGTTCTTATTGCAAGAAACTTGGTCATGATGAACATAAGTGCTTGAAGAAACAGATTGATCACCTGTCACATCTTCTTGAGAAGAACAATATCCAGGTGCCTGATTCTGTCAAACAAGTCTCATCAAAAGGGTCTTCAAAGAACACAGAAAAGAGTAAGGGGAAAGGAAAGGGCAAGGCCTTAGTTGCAAGAGCTTCTCAACCAAATTCTTGGGTAATTGACTCAGGTGCTTCTCACCACATGGCCAATAGAAAGGAAAGCTTCTCATCCTTAGAGTCATGTTCTGTGCCTGATATTCTTATGGGTAATGATACACCAGAAGAAGTTCTTGGGAGAGGGTCTATTGACGTTGGTGATGGGGCATTCCATGATGTTCTTTGTGTGCCTTCTTTGTCAACTAATCTCCTATCTGTCTACCAGATTACCCATACAGGTTATGGCAAGAGAGTTGAATTTACACCTGATTCTGTGGTTATTAGTGATCTGCACAATGGGTCTACAGTTGCTATAGGAAAAGTTGATAACCATTCTCGGCTCTATCAATTTTCTCATTTTGTTCCTGATTCTCCTTCACTGGCATTGCTCACTCACTCAGATGAGGTGAGTCATTTGTGGCATCAGTGGTTTGGGCACTTAAATTACCGCTACTTGCAGCAGCTTAGTCAACATGACATGGTTACAGGGTTGCCTTCTATTCGATTCTCTGATGGAGTTTGTCAAGGTTGCATTCTTGGCAAGCATCCTGAAGAAAAATTTGACAAAGGCAAAGCATGGAGAGTCACACAGCTCTTGGAGTTAGTACACAGTGATTTGGCTGGTCCATTTCAGCATCCTTCATTCAGTAGAGCTAGATATGTATTGACCTTCATTGATGATCTTTCCCGATACACCTTTGTATATTTTCTCAAACAAAAGTTTGAAGTCTTTGAGTCCTTTCAAGAATTTAAAGCTTTTGCAGAGAAACAATCTGGGAAGGTTGTCAAGGTTCTGCGCACCGATAATGGCGGGGAATATGTCAACCAAAGGTTTGAGCAGTTTTGTGCCTCAGAGGGTATTAATCTTCAGCACACAGTTCCCTATAGTCCACAACAAAATGGAGTTGCAAAACAAAAGAATCGGTCATTGAAGGAAATGGCCAATTGCATGATCCACTCCAAATCATTGGCACCTCAGTATTGGGCAGAGGCCATCAACTGTGCATGTTATATCCAGAATCGGGTTCCTCACCGAGCTGTGAAGGGGGTAACTCCTTTTCAAGCTTGGACTGGTCGCAAACCCACAGTCAAGCACTTCCGAGTGTTTGGGTCCCTTGCATGGGCCCATATTCCAGCAGAGAAATGCAAGGCAATGGATCCGCAGAGTAGGCCTTGCATATTTGTTGGCTATCCAGATGGTGTCAAAGGCTACAAGCTACTCCACCCTACCACACATGAGCTCTTCATTGAGAGGAGTGTTCAGTTTGAGGAAGATACTTCTTCTACCACTTCTCCATCCTTCATTCCCATGAAGACACTGTGACTTCATGATGATAGTTCTTCTGAGGATCAAAATCCTCCTGAGGAGTCTTCTTCCTCCACTTTAGATGGTGATGATGAGGGTTCATCTTCCTCCTCTCTTAGTCATCATTCAGAGGATGATGATTCTCCTCCAAATTCTCCTGCCACTGAGCCTCTTTGGGCTCGTCGGACTTTGGAGTCAGCAGGTGATTGGGTTGGTGATCCTTCAGATGCGAGACGAACAAGGTCACAGTTCGAGCAGGCTCCTCATCTCTTCTTTGCTTCAGCTTCTGATCCATAATTCTTTAGGGAAGCTTTTAGTGTCCCCGAGTGGGATGCTGCTATGCAGGAAGAGTTCAGTTCCTTGGAAAGGAACCATACTTGGGATTTAGTCCCACTTCCTAAGGGAAGAAAACTTGTTCGATGCAAGTGGGTCTATCGAACAAAATTTGCTGCAGATGGGTCAGTTGAAAAACATAAGGCTTGCTTGGTCGCAAAAGGATTCTCCCAAGTTCCTGGGATTGACTACTCTGAGACTTTTGCGCCAGTTGCCAAGATGACTTCAATCCAACTTGTCCTTGCCATTGCTGCAGCCCATCGCTGGGACGTTCATCAGATGGATGTGAAGAGTGCCTTTCTTCACGGTGACCTTCAGGAGGAGATATATATGGAGCAGCCACAAGGGTTCATCTAGGATTCTTCACTTGTTTGCCGACTTCGGAAGTCTCTCTATGGTCTTAAACAGGCCCCACGAGCCTAGTATGCCAAGATGGACTCCTTTCTTCTATCAGTTAGGTTCACTTGGTGCCATTCTGATCCGAATGTCTACATTTTGCAGCAAGATGATACTCTCACTTTCCTTGTTCTCTATGTTGATGACTTGCTGATTACAGGGAGTTCCTCATCCACCATCAAGGCAGTGAAAACTACCCTTCATGATCGTTTTCTAATGTCTGACTTGGGTCTTCTTCACTATTTCTTGGGCATTGAGATTACACAGTCTTCGGCTGGTATCTTTCTTTCTCAGCCCAAGTATGCTCTTGATATGCTCTCTCGATTTCGCATGGCTGATTGTAAGCCTGCACCAACTCCATTTCTATTAGGGGTCAAACTTGAGGCTTCTTGTGCTTCACCTAAGTTGGTAGATGCTACCTTGTATCGCCAATTGGTTGGGAGTCTCATATACTTGACTCACACGAGGCCTGATATTTCTTATGCAGTGGGCCTGGTCTCCAGGTTCATGCAAGAGCCACATGAGCTGCATTGGAAAGCAGCTAAGTGGATTCTTCACTATGTATAGGGCACTCACAGTTATGGGATTCATTTTGCAGCAAGCATGGATATTGACTTAGTGGGATACATAGATTCAGATTGGGCAGGTGATTCTCAGGATCGTAAGTCTACTTCAGGGTATTGCTTCTCTCTTGGTTTTGGTCCGATTTCTTGGTCGAGCAAGAAGCAGTCTGCTATTGCTCTTTCATCTACAGAGGCTGAGTATCGAGGAGTAGTTAATGCTGCTACTGAGGCCGTTTGGCTTCAACACATTCTCACTGAGTTTGGCATATCCTTTCGGAAGCCTACAATCATCTTTTGTGACAACCAGAGTGCTATTCAGATCGCTCGCAATTCGGTCCATCATCAGCGGACCAAACACATTGAGATTCACATGCACTACATTCGGGAGTTGATTCATGAGCAGGTTCTTGATCTTCAGTATTGTTCGACATCAGATCAGACAGCTAACATCTTCACCAAACCCTTCACTGAGAGCAAGTTCATTCATTTGTGAGCTTTGCTTGGGGTGCGACAGGTGTCCTCCTTTTAGGGGGCTTCTTAGCTCCTTTCTTTCTCTCTCTATTCTGGGGGGGGCATACTCTCTTTTGTGGGGGGGGGCCTACTTCTCTTTTGGGGGGGGATTTCATTGTACATGGGTACCTCATCAGGCTTGATTTTTCGGGACCCATCTCTGTACCCACCTAAGCTATGCTTAAGGGGGGGTGTTAGTGTAGGTTTTTTATTCCTTATTATAAGGTTTTTCCTACACTTTTATTTAAGCTTGCTTAGGTTAATAAAGCATGTTTAATTAGGTGAGAGGATTATGAGGTGTCACCTTCCTACATATTAGCATCCATTATCTATCTTGGGAAGATACTTTGTTATCTTTAGTCCGATAGATGGTTGCTCCTCATTGGTCAGTGTTGCCACCTCTTCCCTCTCTCTAGTCTATATAAGCATGCTACCTAGCTTGTATTTTCATTCGATATTGGAGATAGTTATCTGATGCTATTTTGCCATTCGAGCATTTCACATCAATCTCTTGGTATCGTTGTTATGCTGTTTCAATTGCTTTTGCATTTACAATATATGTTTCTAACTCTTTCAATTGATTCTGGGTTATAATCTGTTTTACGGATTTTAACAAGCGTTGTCTTTATGTCTAATTAGATTTGTCATGTCTATTTTTCACTTTTTCACCTAACGTGTTTGTATGCAGCTAACATGTTTGTGGTGAAATTGCAATCAAATTCGTAGGATAGAACACTTGTGTGCTCTTCATATCCTGACTCAACTTTTCAATTGCATATACTAGATTGAAGACCTACGTCCTCTTCATCCTGGAATATTCTCTCCAACCTCTTTCTCTCTCTACTTTAGCTCACATTTTCTATAACACATATGCTCGCTAAAGTGGGGGAAAAATATAATGCCAAAAATTGCATCCTATGTAATTTCACATTCCATAAACCTCCCCTTTAGATCAATTAAATTCGATAATGCAATACCCCTTTTACCTAACCTTAATTTTGTCCTTAACTTATTCATTCTTGATCGTTAAGGTGAATTTTTGTCACTGACAACTGCACACTGCACAGAACTCTACACACCACACAGACCTCTGCACACTACATCAACGTCTCGAAAAGATTCCCGACTGCAGTAGCCATTTGGACATTACTCTTCTCGACTACCGACGAAGTGTAATGCCTCTATAGCTTGCAAGCACACTAAAACAACCCTTTGGATGCCTATACTTCCTTCAAACCTCTCATGTTTTCTATCTTTTAAATCTACCTCATCCCATTCACTCTATCTCCCCTCTCTCTCAATCTTATTGCTCTTCTACACCATGGAAACTTTATTGAACCATGGCTTGAAGATGGCTTAGTATAAAGGCTTTAATAAGGTTTGACTTGAGGGAGACTCTTTCAATATTATTAACAATTTGAAGAAGTCTTATGTCACTTCATGGAGTGTTGAATCCATTATCATTGATTCTATTGAAATCCTAAACTCCTTCGATGAATGTTATATCTCTCATATTCTTAGGGAAGGGAATGGATTAACTGATGTTTTTGCTAACCTTGGTGTTAGTTGTTCTAGGGAGTGGGATTTGGATGACCCCCTCCCCATTGAGGCTATTTCTTGTTTAAATCATGATTATCAAAATTTCTAACTTGGATGGTGGCCTCATTATGTTCTAGGCAAGCATGACTATAATCACGTGGCAGTTAATTATTTGGAGTGATGGTGAGCTAGATTTTGATCGGGCATATGGTACCTTGTGTTTTATTTGTATGGGGTGGTGTCCTAGGATCATTATTTATCTCTGCCATAATGTCATTGCCACATAGATTGTGGGTATTTTTTGGCTCTCCTTCTCAAGGTTTCTCTTAATCATTTGCAAATTTCTCAACCTGCTAAGTTCTACAAATTTAGGGGCAATGGGAGGTGACAAAAATAGAGTAGAGCCTTTCTCCTATGATGCTATTAAGAAAAAGGAGGAGGTGTGGTGTATACTACAAAAATGTGGGCTTACACCATATTTGGAGAGGCTACATGGAAATAACCCACAAGCCACGACCTTGTTTGTTAAAGGTTGGAATAACAGGGTTTTGAAATTGGGGGGCACAAAATTTGATGTGAACGAGGATTTCATTGTGAAGATCACTGGTCTCTCTACAAAAGGAAAGAAGGTTTACAAAGATAAGAAAGAATCTAAGGCAACCATGCATATTTTCTTCAAAGAGAATGAAGAACAAGAGTTAAAGCAGGCCAAGAGTGGTGGGTACCAACACAGTTCGATCAAAGCACTTTGGGGGGATGTTGCTAAAGAATTAATGAGGTTCATTACTCTTGAAGGTCGGTTTTCTATGGTTAATGCATATCATTTTGTTCTCTTGAATCATTTTCTCCGTAAGAAGAAAATTTCCTTTCCATTTTACCTCTTGGCTTCTTTGGAGTATGGTCTGAAGGATCATAAAAGGAACCCTAAGAATCTAGTGTTGCATGTTGGTCTAATTCTGCTTATTTTGGATTATGTTAAAGATTTTGAGTTCTCTAAGCTATCTGCTATCACTCCCAAGGGTAAGCAATGGAAGCCGGTTGTGGAATACAAAACTATTTCAGAAGAGGAGCCAATGAGTGTAAAAGGGAAAAAGAAGAAAAAAGTCCTGGAGGAGGAATTTGATACAGAGGAGGATGAGGATTACGTCTCGGATTCTCAGGCCTTCATGGAAGTGATATCCCAACCTCCTGCTATGAGAAAGCCTAGTAAAGGGGATTCAATTCATAAATAGAAGGCTTATGAGACCTATAGTGATGAAGAGGTTGTTGAAAAACTGAGTATAACTAAACTTGTCACTCCCTCTACTATCTTGAAGGATAGGATTGAAATTGCTAAAGATGTGTCTTCATTGTGCCTTGTTTTGGGGACCAAGAGAAAGAAGGTTCCAAAGGAGGCATCAATAATAAATTTGATTTTAGGCTTGCTAGCTAGGTGATGGAGATGCAACCTACTTCTCCCATGAAGTTGGATGGTGGGCAGGATTCTCTAGGCTCTTTGAGTGTGGACTTGGAGATGCAGAATAGAAGGAGGTCTATTGTTGAGGACATTGCTAACTCTATTCACAAGATTCAAATGTCGATGGTTGGAGGAAAAGGTAAGGAGGTTTTTATTAGCCAAGATAAGGTTAGTTCTTCCCAGGGGGGTGATGCTGAGGGTAAGGATGTTTTTAAATTTGACCATGAGGATGTGCCCAACGTATTCAGGATGGCTAAGGAGGGCTCCATTTCTCCATTTAAATTGTTTAAATGGGTTTTTCATGAGCTCAACATGACTAATGTTAGGGTAAGGGGTGCAATGAGTAAAGTGGGTGAATCTTCAATTCAGAATCAAGTTGACGAGTTGTTTGATTCCTTGAAGATTGTTGCTGAGGAAATGTTGAAGATGAAGCAGATGTTTGAACAATGTATTCTGACCCTCAAAGATCAAATGGAAAGGATTACTCTAAAATTGGAGAAAGTCAAGGATGAGACTAAATCTGTTGTGAAGTTTGAGTCTAAGGAAATTTTGTCTCCTATTGGAATGGCCAAGAAATGTATGGAGGTTGCTCCTAGTGAGGATGTTGATGCTAGTGAAATTCATGTGGAGGAGGAGGTTTCTATTGACAAGGCTGTTGGGTCACATAATGTTTTGATTAGTGAGGTAAATGTGGTTGGGCCCAATGCTAGAATGTGTAATAAGACCAATTTGCAAGCTAGGGTCCCTACTAAAGATGTGTCTAAAGTCAAGGATGATTATCAGAAGACTATGGAGAGCAACATGAAAACTGGTGATATCTTGAAGAATATGTAGTGCTACTATTTTTTGTCCTTCCTTCTTGGTTGTTGTCATGCTAATGATTTTCTATGTTTTGGCTATTGTCTGCTCTATTTAGTTATCTTTCGCTTTAGTTGTTCTTTTTTGTAAAGGGTTTCGGGGCCCCTTCAAAGCCTATTTACCTCTAATCAAAAAATTTATTCTACCATTGTTAATACACATTCTTATTCTCATAAGGTGTTGAATGTTGTTTTATCAAGCTCGATCTCTTCCTTTCAACATTACCATTTTGATAAAGGGAGGGTAACTATATTCTCTTTAATGCGTTATTATTTGATTATTATAACATGCCATTCTAAAAATTCTATTCTATTGTCTTGCCTATTTTATTTCTATCTCCATCTATCTGGTTGTCCATGGAAGTGGGAACACCTATGTGGGGGTTTGACTAACACAAGCCCCTAAAATAGCCTCAACCATTTTTTCGTTCTTATGTGTGCAGGTATTGAAGGCATAACTTTGCTGGAGGCTTCATTCTTGGACTTCTTATGATTGTCCTCTTTATTATTTTTTATCTTTGTCATTTCTTTTTTACTTAACTTAGTTTACTTTCATCTCTATTATTTTTTGTTATTTCAATATATTCTCGAGATTTTAGTTATCAAAATAGTTAGTAAGCTCTTTGTGGTTTTCTGAGATAAACTCGATTTCCATCCATACAAGAATATAGCACACCATGGGGAGGTTTGTGCACCACACTGTTGTCCTTGGCCGAGATCTTGCTGGTTTGTCCAAAAGACCTCTGCAACTTGCTCTTTTGGTTCCTAAAACTCTCTTATTTATTTTGCATAAAACATAAATAAACCTCTTCTTTACCTTATACCATCTCCCGAGCTTTGATCTCTGAGGTCGTTAAGGAACATTCACCCTTTGAGATCATGTAATTTCAAGGTTTCAAATTTCTTCCTCTATAGGTCAAAGAAATGACTATGTCAAGAGTTTATCAAAAGCATGATTTGAAGTATATCCCCTAGTCTTTGCCAAGATCAAGGTGGATAGGGAAGATGGATGGAAATGACATGGATTGGATGGATAGTGATGTTATGAAAAATAGTGTGATGGATTTGAGACAATTTGACTCCAACTGGAATGATATACATAAATTTTCAATTTTGCACATGATTCCAAAGAACGGGTTTTCATCATGGTACTTGTCCAAAATACCATAAGAATGGTTTCCACTATTTGACAAATTATTTCTCCTTACTTTATTTTTAATATTTTTTTATTTTGAATGAATATCAACTATGCTATTCCACTTGATGGCGTTGATAAAGCTTTTGTCATGATATGCCAATAATGATTTGCCTTGAGGAGCTATCTTGCCAAGATCATGGCACTTATATATAACCTATGTATTTTATTGTGATCCTTGTTGATACTAGGGTTGTCCTTATCTAAATATACACATTTTGATAGAGTGCCATTACAACCCTTATGATAAAGTGTCATTTCCAACACATGGTGAATGTGGGAATTGGGATTTTGGATTTTAGGAAAGATGTTAGATGGTAATAAGGGATATGAGATTAGGATAAATTATTTGGCATTTTAGATGTAGCATTTTTATTTTCCAAACTTGGGATGGTGGATGATGGAGTTTAGATGTTAAATTTGGAGTTTTTTGGGACAAATATCTATATACACCTTGTGTATTGGGATCAAAGACCATTTTGAAGGAGGTGGGCACTTGTGATAAATGAAAGGCATTTTTTGATCTGGCTCCATAGTTTTATTGAATATTGGATTTGAATTTGGTGCTTTATGTGATCAAATTTTCTTTAGGATCCATTTTGACTTCATGTGTTCCACTTTGAATTTTGGATTCATTAGCTTCAAAATTTTAATGTTGATCTTTTTCTTTGTAATATTTTTTATTTTTTTGGTCCCAATTATTGGGTTCAAAGATTTGGTAATGATGATTTATGGTGTGGATGGGAGGAGCGTTGGGAACAACCTTGTTGTAAGGATTACTCATGACGCCTATTTTGATGCTTGCATTAGATGGAGTTTCCACCGGTATAATGGAGGTACAATTCACATCATTAGAATTGATGAATAACTGAGATCTTGATATCTTGGATTTTCAAAAAAGTGTATTGGTTCTAAAATACCTTGTTCATGTATGCCTAATCCTTTTCCTTGATACTACATGTTTTGAAAAATTATGTTTGTAATAGGGTATATGTTGTTTTGGAAACAAGATACTAACCCATCTTTATTTGATTGGAAACGCTCAATATTGATTAACTTATCATCAACAAGAAAACCTACTTTGAAAAAAGTGAGTGATCCAAGTTGATGGGATAATGGTGATTTCTCATTGTTCATGCTTGTTGCTTCATCATTTTGTGGACTTTTGATTGGATCTATATTATATTGTTTATCAATATCTTTGACATTAATTTTAGGATGAATGAAGTTGGCTTATTCCCCAAAATAGGTTGTTGCATCAAGGCAAATGTGAAGACCATTTTTGTTGTCACTTGTATATTACATCATAGAGTCCCATGAACTCAGTTATAGCTTCATTGTTTTTGAATGTGTCTAAAGAGAAATACTATTGTTGGTTACAAGCAATGAGTTCTAGATGATCAAGGGTAAGATCATGTATGTGTCTAGGGAAGGAAAGTGTCTCATTTGTGGAAGTGGTGGTTGCTAGAATATGGATGGGATCATTAAATTAAATTTTAGGATCATGGATGGAATGGAAAGGGATGATGGGATCATCATGGAATTATAAAGAGATTAGATCTTGATCAATTATTAGATGAGCTTGAAGGTCAAGGTCATATAGGGAGGACTTGATTAACTTGATATTGATTCATTTCAAAGCTTATTTCTTCATTCTTTGGACTGTGCTCTTGACATAGATCCAATTTTAATGATGGGGTATGGATAGTGGACACTTGATGGCCTCAATATTTTGGAATTATAATAATGGATTTTGAATAGTATTCTTTGGAGTGGGTATGATAGGTGATGGAGTGCATGGTGATGTTTGGTATATGATTTCTTGCTCATGGATATGATCTTTATTAAGAATTTGATTAGCTTGGATTTTATTATTATCCATTGTGGATAGCCCTTGGAGGTAATCTTGAGAGAATTGGGATATTATAGATTTTTGTTGCAAAGGTTCAAGAGATGAAGGATTGGAAGAAGATATGGAGGCATATTACAGACAAACTTATTCAAGAAAAACTATAATGGAATCATATGAGGAGGATATATTATGACTATGGATATTATTAATGTTATTATTTTGAGGTGATCCATTTCTATATGTAGATAGATGATTTTTTTCATGCTCGGGAAAAAGATCTTGATACATGCCTAATTTCTCATTAGGTAAGGGTGATGTATGACCTTCCACTTCAATCTCACCATGATCAATGAAATCTTGGATGGAATTTTCGATTTGTATGCATCTTTACATAGGGTGGCCTTTGATGTGATGGTACTCACAATACTCATTTTATTTGTACCATGTAGGTTTAGGTTTATTCTCATTAAAAGGCATGGTGTATGTAATTTTTGTTAGGTTTTCTTGGATTATTTTTCAAGGAACATCACATCTATAGGTTCTCCCAAGGGATTGTAACTACATTTTGGATGATTTTGGGTTTGTGATTGTCCTTGTAGCATAGTAACATGTGTTTAGGATTGAAAATTTTGGACACTAAGATTTGTCTATTTAGGGACTTTTTGTGTAGTCTAAATAAGTTTGGAGTCATTTACCTCATCATTGATAAATAGGTTGGGACTTTGGTATAGGCCAAGGGAAGCGACTTGCAAGAATCCTCCATCATTGAAGGAAGGAAGAAAAACATTCCCCATTTTGTTGTTTAGTGGTACATAAATATGTAATGTCGTAAAATTGCACCCTTTACAATTTCACATACATTCTTGTATCCACTTTATTGTCCACTCCCTTAGAACTTGTGTAGGCTCATTTTAGCCCTTGCATCAACCTTTTTCCCCTCCCAGGATGCTTAGGACCCCTTTTCAGCAACTACCCTTGTGCATTAGCTTTGCGTCGAACCTTTTGCTCTTACCATTCTTGTCATTTTATAGTGTGATATGTCTAGACACTAGTGCATTGCATGGACATCCGCATGTCGCACTAAAGTCATGTGAAATTTTGACATTCAAACAGTTATTTCCAAGCACCTTGCCACTTGTCAGTTACTTTTTTTAATGGTAACAACTCGTGATGCCTTGCAACAACTCGGGAAGCTTCTTTTCCCTCCTCCTCTCTCTTTAAAATAGATATTTTCAATCTATTTGGTCTTCTTGGGTTCTATATTGAACTCTCTTCTCCTTTCTTGGACATTCTCTTCTCACTCTCTCAAGTTTGCATAGCTCTCTACAACTTTCTATAGCAGCCTCAAGCTCTCACAACTTTCTCACATTCTTACAATACTCTACATTGCTCTCTTGGATCTCACATCTTTGTCTCTCTCCTTGGATTCCTTAAGCCTTGCAAGTGATATATTGCTTACCTTCTATCTTTGAGCATCTTGGGATTTCTCACATCCATTATCTATTACATCTCTATTTTTTGATTCAGGTTCTCCTCCTTGAGCGAGGTTTGCTTTTATTACTCTTGCATTCATTTCATTTTTGTTGATTATTTCTCTCTATCTATCTAGTTGTTCATGGAGGTGGGAACACCGAAATGAAGGTTTGACTGAGGCAAGCCCCTAAACAACCCCAACATTTCCCTCGGGCTTATCTGTGCAAGTATTGAAGATATCTACTTGTTGGAGGCTTCATTTCTTGGTATATTGTGAGCACTTCCTTTTTCCTTTACTTTATTTTAGTTTTGTTACATTTTGTTACTTTCCCACATTTTGGAAGTTCTTAGTAATTAGATTGCTAGTAGTCACTTTGGTTTTTTTTTGTGATAAATTCAGTTTCTGGTTTGTACGAGACACCAACATGCCTCTATGACTCCAGTGTGCCGCATTGTCGTGCTTGTTCCACACTACCATCTTTTGGCCAAGAGCCCATTAGTTTGTCCAAAAAACCTTTGTAATCTACTCTTTCTGATTCTCAAACTTTTGCTTTGTTCCTTGAAGTAGTTTAGGGCAGTTCACTCGTTGAGATTCTCTTGAGAATAAAGAGACTCTTGAGCAACGAATCCCCCTTCTCTACAAGATAAAACATGGTTAATTTGTACTCAACATTGTAGGAAAATAGGTTACAAAATTCTCTATTAAGCTTGCAAAATTTTGAATAGATTCTTGAGGTAAGTGTAAAAAAAAGTCAAGTGCTTGTCCTCCTAAACTACACGGAAAGAGTCTCAAGAGGTAGATGTCATTATAGAAAAATTCTTAGCATGTCATAATTTTTTTTTCATGTGATCATGAGTCTCCCTTTCCCTTGTATTTATCAAACTTTTGTATCTAATAATTTTCAAGGAAAGATGTCATGGATATTGATCGATCAAAGGGGACATAATTCATCAATTTATATGTAGGGACATAATTCGTCAAATTATATGTGCATTTTTTGTGTAAAGTCCCTATTTGTAACCCCTTGATAATATATTTTACTTCCTACAATTCATGGGCAAATAATTTTGGATTTGGATTTAAAGGTGGTGGTGAATTGTTATAAGGTACTTGTAGATGAGTGGATTGATATGTGTTTATTTATGGAGGATATCAATGTTGATATGATGTTTGTTATTGATAAGTGGTTTGGATGGGATTGATAGGTGGATTGTATTATTAATGAGGTAGTGGTTGGTGATAGGTTGTCTAAAAGGTGTTGCTAGGTGGGACATAGTGTTGATTAACTGGAAATTGGTGATAGGTGGATGAAATTACATTGATAGATGGATTATATTATTGGTGAGGCAATACTTGTTGATAGGTGGGATATATTCTTGAGATGGTGATTATTTTTGATAGGTGGAATGATGAGATGTGATTGTAGTGAGTTGGGAATGTGTTGGTTGTGGTATAAATTGAAGAGATATTGATGGAATTAAAAAGGTTGTGAATGTAAGGCTTGTTTGAGGTGGATCAATTGGAGGAGGGATGTTTTGGGTGGTTGATATGGAATGAATGTTTAAGTGAATGGGATTAGGCAAAGTTGGGATAAGATATGAAAGAGTGTGTGATGGGTTAGGTGGAAAATGGTCACATGTTTCTTGGTATGAATACTATTGGACCTTAGGTGTATCATGATGTTCCATTTTTCTTTTTCTTTTTTTGGATGTTGGATTGTTTTTGAATATTTTTATTTTCAGATTTTTGGAATATCTGGTTATTTTTGGATTTTTTAAATTTTTGAATACAATTTTTATTTATTTTTCCTCTTTTTTGGATTGTTGGAATATTTGTTTTTTCTCTTTTTTGGAATATTTGACTTTTTTCTTGGATCTTTTAGGAACATCTGAATTTTTTAGATTTTTTGGGAATTATTTGACTACTAAGGATAGGGGTAAATTTGTAAAAATGGGTGATGGATGATTGTGATGTTTAGAGTGGGTTGAAATTTGAAAATTATTTATGTTGAGGAGAGGTGATGAAATGATCTAAATCAAAGGTACCTTTTGAATCAAGATGTAGGATAGTTGATTTGTGGTTTTAATCTTTCCTACTTAAGATAGGAAAAATTCTCAAGAAAGATTGATTATGATTCATAGAGTAATTGAATTAGGATAGGCCAAGTTCCAAAGTTGATTTCACCCAAGGTGATTGAATGATTTCCACTTAACTTGCTTCTTAAGATAGGAAATTTTATTAAGCACACAATAATTAAGGATAGGTAATGATATGGAGTCTTAATTTTTGAAGACCTAATAGATGAAAATTTGGGTTGATGTGTTTTGTTTTAGATTATATGGATTAAGATGCTTGATTTCTATGCATGAATGGTTGAGATTGAATGTGTTGATGTAGGAAGAATGTTTGGTGATGTATGATGGTGTTAGGATATGATATTATATGTAAGAAAATATAATGATATGCATATGGTAAATGTGATGTTGGACGGACAAGAAAATGTGATGGTATGGATATAGATGATTATATGAACATAGGATGATGGTTGAATGTGAATGTAGATGATATTATAATGCTATGATAATGGATGTATGGGATGGTATAATGAGGTTATGAGTTGACAAAAGGATGCTATATTATGAATGGAGATGATGGTATAGTATATTATGTGTAAATTAGGATATGGATGTGTATGATGTCAACTTGGGTTGTAGACAAAAGGATGGTGTATGATAGTTGATATCTATGACAATACATGTATGTGTTAACATAAATGATGATAGATGTTATGATATAGATGTAGGTGATGATATGATCTAGGATATGGATGTCTATAAAGGATACTATATGACATAGATGTATGTGATGATGTGGTGTAGACAAGATGATGGTATGATGTGGATATGAAAATGTGAGTGGATGTAAATAGTTTAAAATATAGGATAATGGGTCTTAATGAAGATGCAAATTACAATGGGAATTTGGGTTAGGTATGTAGGTGCTAGTCTAACCGAGGATATGGATGTATGTGAAGATGAAAACCTAGGACTTAAAAAAGGTAATGGTATGATAGGAAGCTATAATATGAATTTAAGTGATGTTCTAGATGTAGGATGATGGTTGTGTACGAGGATCTAAATAAAAGATAGTGGATGTGAATGAATATAAGGTTGCTAAACTAGGATGTATGATGTAGACATAAATGTTGATATAAACCTAAGAGAATGGATGTTAAATATGGTCTAAACATATACGTATGAGAATGTAGATGACAAAGGATGCATGTAGATGATGATATGTTATGGATGTAAGTGATAATTTAATATAGGGTATGGATATCTATGAGGATGATACCTGGTTATGGTATGAAAAAAGGATGATAAAACCATGGATGATAACCAAACATAGGATATTAGTGTATATTAGGATGACACAAAACTGTGTATGTAGAAGTAGTTGATGGTATTTATACTTAGGATGTGTATGTGTGTGAGGATGGTAAATAATGATGTTATGATAGTCTATTATAGGATGCGTATGTGTACGAGGATGCTATGTATATTTAGGATGTGGATGTATATGGTGATAGTAAATGATGATGCTATGATGGTCTAGTCTAGGATGTGTATGTGTATGAGGATGGTATGTGTTTGTGGATGTTAGGATATGGATAAAGGTATTGTGGAACAATGGATGCTATATTATGGATGTGAATGAAAGCCTAAAGTAAAGGTATTGGGTGTATATGGGATGATGTGAATTGAGTATGACAAGCTATGATAATGGACACTATGATCATGGATAGAAATTTTAGTCTAAAACTAGAAGATAAATTCAAACCAGGATTTAGACAATATGATGATGTGGAAATGGTGGAAAGCTAAGAGGAAAACCCTAATTTAAACAAACAAAGAAAAAATATTTTTTATTTTTTGAATATTTTTTTTTTATTTTTTGTTTTTTGAAAGCTTACACTAAAATAATTTAGAAGATTAAAAAATATAAGGCTCAAAAGGATAAATTCCCTATTTGGCTTCAAGTGGGGAGGTTCTAATCTAAAATGGAAAGCATAGAAGACACAAAAAGAACCTTAAAATTATTCAAGTGGGAGTGACTCCGATTGTGGGACCACAATAAAGCTAATACTATCTTCCATGTGAATGGATAACTAGGGTATGCAAGGTAATGTACTACCTATATACCCCTTGAATTAGAGGACAAGGCATTGACCAAGGTTACCTCTATCTCAACACATGGAGATGCAATGTGAGTAACTTCGGGGTATGATACGCATCCCTTGCACTGCACTAGAAGATGACCAAAGGACTTAGTCTTCTATTGACAAGATCACTAAGGGAAATCCATGAACTAAGGTCCCATACACATGAATGATCCTAGGAGGGTCTCTCTTAGTCTCTTCACCTCAAAAATTGAGGGTCCAAGGATCTTCGTGATTTTCTAGACATGACGATTACTCACTCTTTGAGGTACAAATTTAACTCTCTCCCTTTATATACCTGCCAAAAAATATGGTTGAGGTCATCCCTTGAAGAGATGAAATTCTCAATAAGGCTGCTTAAAAATAATACAAGGTAACACTTATTTTTTATCCTCAAGATCACCCTATAGTGTGATGAGCCCTAGGAATTTCCAGTTCCTTGCTTTAGTTTCATGTTTTTATCTTATTTCTACTAAATTTAAAAAGATATTTTCAAAACATTTTTCATATACTTTAAAGTATTTCAAAGAATCTGTTGATGTATATTATATTAATGAATGAGTGTGTGAACTTTGAATGTCTATGAGATTTAATAGAATTTTATGATTAATTATAGTTGCTAATAATAAAAAATTCCTTAAGGAATAAAACTAACCCCTGTAGTGAAGAACCAACTTGTAGTAAAAGGATTCTCAACCTGTAGCAAAAAGGAAGACAATTCAACATAGCCAGAGGAGATAATAAACTATGGTACATGTGTATATCCATAATAAGATGTAGGCAGTGGTTTGAGGATGTAAACACAAATATCCATGTGTCACTTCTATTTTCAATAAATTATGGAGGAAGAAGTCTATTCTAATAGGGGATAACAATTATAATGAAGACTGCCATGTTAAGCACGTTTTTGTTATAACAATCTTCTTGATTGTTGTAGAGTCCTTATTGGATTCCAACTCTTCTACTTCCACGTGCTTTTATATTTCTGTTAAGTTAAAGACATGGTCCTCTTCTTATTTTCTTAGAAGAGTTGATAGTTGCTCATAGTTTTTTTATAGTTTTCGAGTAATAAGATTCTCATAGACCATATATATGGGGATACTATTGTGAGAGATCGAAATCTATTTTTCATGAAATTAGAGTGAATATCAGATATGTTATGTTATGTTCTAAGCTTTGTGTATATGGGTATTGCAATAAAGAATAATATTTCAATTACATGATTTCCCGAGTTAGCAACCAAAAGGAGATATTGTGGAATGTAGTAACTCAAGCAAGGGCCACTTGAGGCATAAATAATCCACGTTAGCTTAGATGGTTAGTTAGATTATGAATTGTATTTTTTGAATTATAGTTTCCAATTTACATTACGTTGAGTGCTATATTGTAAGTTTTGAATTGAAGTCTCTAAATTATATTTTGTTCAATGATATTAAGTGATTAGTTGAATTAGGTTATACTGCAACATAAAGAGTCACTAGTTACAACCCATGAATGATAAGTACCCATAGAAATTATAGTAACTAGCATTTGCTTACCCTGTTCTCTAATTAGGAGTTAATTTTAGTTAGGAAGCTTTTAGATGAGTTTACTTTTGTTCAATCCTTGTACTTAGTCGATTAAGGCAGTCTAGGATTCTCAACTGCATATATAGTGCCAACATCATCTCAAGTTAATGATTCCCTGATTGACAATTTAATGAATCCCCCTTTTGAATAATGAATTGCTTAATTTGGGGATCTTTAGGTCCATTAAGCTACATGTATGGTTATCTACATCAGTTAATTATATATTAGGGGAAGATCTAGAAATTTTTGGTGCTATTATCGGGGATGGTTCTAAGTTTAGAGTTCCTAATTATGTTTTAGATTTACTTTCATTGCTTTCATAAATTAGGAAGTTTTCATTTACAACATTCGGACTAATAGACACTTACAAATCAACCAAGAACTATTCACTAACAGTGTGCAAGAAAATCCATTTAAAGCTCAAGATACTATTGTATACAAAGGTAGAGGGATGCTTTGGGAAGATTTATCCCCTCAACCCATGAAGAATTTGAAGATATTGGTGCAAGCGAAGAACCAATTGAGGGAATTGATGATATAGAACCAACCCTCACACCAGTACCTACTCTAGACTTAGTGGAACTCCCATAAGGTATCTTAACACTATGATAGAGGAAGTAGTAGAGAATACAACATAACATGAAACATTTGAGTTTCCAATCACAAATCAAGAATAGGTTGCTGCTCTCAAGTATATACCCCCTTGGCCTTGTCAAATTTCTATGGATTGGTTACCAGAGACCTAGACACATTCTTGTTTAAATTTGATGTTTTGTGTAGAAGTTATGATTACACCACAAATGCTCATAGATTAAAACTCTTTCTAGCCACATTGAAAGATGTTTCTTTGTGATGGTTTATGGGGTCAAGAAGAAATGCAATACCCAATTGGGAGACAATGAAAGAAAAATTCTTGCAAAATTATTAGGATTATTGTCGAGGAACAAAAAATAAGAGAGATGGCATCTTTAGGATGTCAAAAAAGGAAGATGAACAAATTGAGAATTATGTAGAAATGTTTCAATTTTGTTTGAAAAATTAACACCAGAATAGACTCTCTCTAGAGTCACTAAAGATAGTATTTTTTTGAGTAAATGAAGATTGCATGGATATCTTAAACCTCATAGGAGCAAGGGATATTTCTCAATTATATTTTGAGGAAATATACTAGGTAAGTAGAAATTATTCAAGGTCATCTATGAAGAAGATCAAGGTTGATAGAACTCAACAATCTTCTGTACAATATGAAGGAGAACATAATCAACCACCTAGCTAGCCAATTGGATACCTTGCACATCAAAAATAAATAAGAGTAAATGGAGGCTACCCTTATTGAATGTTGTCAACATTGTTGCCAGAATAGGGTAAGCTATAAATGTAAGAAGATTTCTAGCATTTCTAAGGAGAAGTAAGGGAGATCTAAAATTCAAACCCTAGAGGAGGATGAATGCCAAGTATTCTACATTTCTCATCATAATCCATGACAACAAAGACAAGGTATGCCTCAAGATCCCTTGTCTTATAATATGTCCTTTCTTGGGGATAATACAAACTTCTCTAATTGGAATAATTAAACCTATAATAACATGCAAAATCAATCATGTCCAATGGCCCAATCATCTAATTGGGATCCACAACAAGGAATATGGCCACATAACCATACCAAGCATCAAACTACAATTATCGATGGCAGCCCCCACAAGGCTAATGGCCACCACAATGGTGTGGGAACCAACAATGGAAAAACCAAAATGTTAGCTACCCACAACCACAACTCGCTATAATGGAAAACCCAACCATAGCAGCCCCAATGTAGCCTAGATCACCTTAGTTTTTGGCTCAACCTACACCCAACCCTAACAAAAATCTTGTTCAATTGAATTATACTAATGATACCATCCAATACCCAACCTATGGGGTTGAGGTAAGTGATTTCCACCTTCATCCACAAAGGATGCTTGCTTGACCATCATCTCCTTGAATCATAGATCTTATAGATGAGGAGTTAACAATGGTGACCATTGATGATACAAAAAAGCCACCTGAACAAGGTAAGACATGTCAATACATCACAATTCTGAAACCACCATTTTTCAAAGAGACTAACGACACAAAAATCCCATTTTGAACCTAAATTTGATCTATTGGTCCAACTTAATTTTTTTTGTATAAACATACCCTTGATTTAAGCCATTAAAGAAACCATGAAACCATCATTGTAATGACCAGAGAAACCATGAAACAACTTCAATTGATGGATCTTCGAACCATTCCTATTGTTTTGCAATTAGCATATAGGTCAACTGTCAATCCTGAGGGTACTATTGAGGATTTAGTTATCACACTAGATTCAAGGGAATATTCAACACACTTTATGGTATTGTAGGCCAAAAAAAACCTTGTAGGATACCCCTTAATCTTAGGAGGACCATGGCTAGTCACTGTAGATGCATTCATTGGATGTAGGTCTAGAAATATGATAATTTCTAATGGGAATGTGACCCAAAAATTGGTCCTTTACGCACTTGCACAACCAAATGCAGAATTGGAACAAATTGTATGGCCTACCCTAGAAGAAAATGACCAATACTCTTTACAAATGCTCATGACTATAGAACATAGACCTATGATTAAAATGCAAGATGAAAATGAAGTCCATGCTAAAATTATGCAAAACACTTATGGTAGGGACCCACAAAAACACTATTGTTTGACATGATTACACTGCTCCTTACATAATATCATACCTACAAATGCCTCCGAGTCCACTTCCCAACTATTTCATACACTACCTCCACATAGTTGCAACCTAAATTTGTTAGGACTATATATTGCTTTTGTCATGAATTCTACCATAACCATGGAAATCACACAAGGTAGAACACTAAATGTTGATAATCAATTGACATTCTCCTAGTAATATTCATTTATTACAATGCTACAAGTTCACACAACAACAATTGCATGGGAATATCATAATATAAAAGGAATAGATCCTAGCCTATGCATGCACAAAATCTATATTAATGAAGGCTACAAGCTAGTTAGGCAACCAAAAAGGAGTTCATGAACACAACTATGTAAGACATTGTAAAGGTAGTTGCTGAAATTTTTGGATGTAGGGTTCATTTATCCTATATATCAAACAATCAATGGGTTTCCCCATTGGTGATTATGCCAAAGAAAGGAGGTAAATGGAGGGTATGCGTATATTATAAGGAGTTAAATGCAACAACAAGGAAAGATCACTTTCCTCTCCCTTTTATTGATCAAGTGGTGGATTTACTAGTAGGTAAGAAATACTTTTCCTTACTAGATGGGTTCAGTGGGTACAACTAGATAAAGATAGCTCCAGAAGACAAATAAAAAACCACTTTTACTTTCCCATGGGATACATATGCTTATTAAACTTTACCATTTGGATTGTATAATGAACCTGCAACATTTTAGAGAGTAGTCTTGAGCATATTCTCAGGTTTTGCACATGATTCCATGGAGATTTATATGGACGATTTTACTACTTATGGGAAATCTTACATGAGGAAGCATTAAATAATTTGGAGAAAGTCCTTCAAAGGTGTCAAGATCACAACCTCTCTTTAATTCATGAGAAATGCTTCATGATGATGATTGAAGGAGTGGTCTTGGGACACTTTGTGTCTAGTAGAGGTATATAGGTGGATCCTAATAAAATAGAGGTGATTTCCACTTTGCCAATTCCTTAGAATTAGAAAGTTGTTAGAAGTTTCCTTGGCCATGCAGGGTACTACAAGAGATTTATCAAGGATTTGAATAAAATAGCAGCCCCATTGTTTGTTCTTCTATCTAAATATATTGAATTTGATTGGACCCCTACCTGCCAAGAAGCTTTTGAAGCCCTCAAATCAACTCTTACAAAGAACCTTGTTTTGAGAGGCCCCAATTGGACAATTCATTTCCATATACATACAAATGCTTTTGATTTTTTCATAGGTGTTTTTATAGGCCAAAAAGATGGAAATTTGGAGTATGCAATTTACTATATCAATAAAAATCTTCAAGCTGTTGAGCTCAACTTCACTGTTATTGGAAAGGAAATGTTGGAATAGTATATGCCATCAATAAGTTTAGACATTATATCTTTGGGTACTCTATTTTTTTTCATATAGACCACACTACAATAAGATACTTGATGAAAAATCTAGTGGTTGGTGGAAGGATTGTTAGATGGTTATTGCTAATGCGAGAATTTGATATAACCATTATGGAAAAACTAGGGAAAGAAAATGTAACTTAGTTGATTATCTTTTACAGCTGTGAATTAAATCAACAAAAGAAGTAGTGGATGATTCCTTTCCAAATGAACATTTGTTTTCCTTCTCTGTGCAAATACCACGGTATGTGGATATTGCTAATTACTTGGTTGCAAGAAGAACACCCCCACATATCTCACCTAGAGAAAGACATCATTTGATAGAATGAAACTTCCCTTTTATTGGGTTGCTAGTTATCTCTTTTACACATGGCCAAATACTATAATGAGGATATGCACAAGGGAGGATGAAGTATATGATATCCATAAGGCTTGTCATGATGAGTCTTGTGGAGGCCACTTTGTAGCCAAGATGACAACATTAAATATCTTAACCACTGGTTAATACAAGCCTACACTTCACAAGGATGTAATCAAATATACCAAGAGATGTGAAAAATGCTAGAGGATGGGAAGGCCTACTAGGAGTGATGAAATTCCTCTCCAACCATAATTGGTCATTGCACCATTTGACAAGTGGGAATTGGATTTCATTTGTCCAATAGCTCCAACATATAACAACAAGGAATGCATTTTAGTTTGCTCATATTATCTGACAAAGTGGGTGGAGGTGAAAGGACTATAGTTTTCCAGAGATAGCAATATTGCCAAATTCTTTTGAATAAATCTTTATCCATTACAATGTGCCTAGAGCGATAGTAGCAGACCAGGGACCTTAGTTTACTTCTGATTTGATTGCCAAGTTAGTTAAGTAGTATGAAATCAACATTGGAAATCAACCCCGTACCATCCATAGGCCAATGGGATAGTAGAAGTCATAAGAAGAGAGATAGAAGCTATTATAACAAAGACAATTCAACTGCATCGAAAGGATTGGGCAACAAGACTACCTGAAGTAGTCCGAGCATATAGAACAACCTGGAAGACCACAATAGGGTTCACACCATATGAATTGGTGTATGGTAAAAAGGTTTTCCTTCCAATTGACTATGAGCATAAGACACTACAAACAACAATAGAGCTTGGAATGGACCTATATGAAGCTCAAAAGGAAAGATTACACAATCTCAATGCTTTAGATGAAATAAAGATGTAAATAATCCACCATAAAAAAATTATGTAGAAGTAAAGAATAAAATGGAATTCAATCAGTTTATTAAAACTAAGCAATTCAATGAAGGTGACTAGGCATTACTTTATGATTCGTGGTATAAAGACCACAAGGGAAAACTACAGACAAGGTGGCTTGGATCAGATAAAATTAAACATGTTTTTTCACAATGGAGTAGTTCAATTAACTACCATAGACCTAGTCAGATTCTTATTATTGGTCAATGGACACAGACTCAAGCTTTACAAAAATCCATTATAAAAGGAGGATTTTTTACATGATCTATAGAAATATTTCATATAATATACCAATCCAAAATTATAGGAATAACTTGAGAACAAGACTAATACATCAAGTAATACATCCATAAATGAGCCAACTAGTTCACCTACTAATGCATACTAGGTACAAAATCTTACAATAAACATATCACACGCACACAGATGCACTATGTACTATCACCTACAATAAACATATCACATGCACACATATGCACTATGTACCATCACCAACATATGTTTTTGGAAGTGTATAGAAAAATTCACGAGACCTATAGCAATAGCCCTGAGACATTTCAATATTAAAACATGACCTATTCTTCTACTACCCGTAGCACCTATCTCTAGTTCACTACCACTACACAATCGCTAGTACTTGTTATATATCACCTTTTTCATCCCAATATGTAGCAACTCCATTCCACCATGTGTTCCATATAACATCACGTCCCATCATTATTAATCATGTACTAGCACAACTTTCCTTTCCAATATTAAAACTTCTCAAACACGTGTCATCATCTCACTAAGTTATTTTACAACACATCTACCCACAATATTTCAAATTCTTTTCCTTGTAGCTACATGACGACACTTAATTCAAATCACACGTGCCACCTTTCACTCACTACACCATCATATGTACTTTTCTTGTTAGTAACTATGATTAACATTAAATACTACTAATTTTATTTACACTTAAAAGATCATGTACACATTTACATATTACATTACATTAAATTATATCTTCTCCATCCTTCTTGTACCATGCTATTTGAGGACAAATAGCAAAATTAAGTTGGGGGGAGAAAAAGGTTCAACTTTTCATAGTCAATTTTCATTTGTGTGTCATCTCTAATTTTTCATCTTATTTTCATTTTTCGAGAGTCAAGAGAATTACATACAAGTCCCAATTTCCTTCATAAACCATAAGATGTTGCAGAACGTAGAGGACCATAAACAATGTGATATTCAAAAAGTCTAACATTCAAAATACAACAAGCTACAAGTATTCACTTAACAGAGGTTATAAAACTACAAAAATGGGAGTTGAAATTATTAGAAGAGAACCAATGACACACAATTTGATATTAGAATATCAATAATGTCTTCTAATTTTTCAACAAGATGGGTCTAAACTATTTTCTCCATTTAATTGAATACAATGAAGTTATGAAACATCAATTTACCAACATGTTGAAAAATGATGAGGCTATAGTTAGATGGCTTATAGTAGATGCCCCAAAGGCAAAAATAGCAGACGTTTCATGGTTGCCTAGAATAGGAGAATAATTTCCAGCCAGAGCTGATGCAATTGTAGCAAGGAATGATTTCACATTGTCAAGAGAGAATTTAGACTCCTCAGAACAAGGTACAAAAGGACTTTCCTTGCCTTGGTTGCGGGCTTCTATTGCTTCTTACATAGTTAAGTATTTAACCTGTGATGGCAGGTAGTCACTCTTGTATACTGTGTGTTCCAAAATTCTTAGTCACCTATGCCATCAAAGACTGGTGAATGTTCCAAACTTTTTATATAATCTATTGAAGAGATTGTTTGCTAAGTACAAGAGAAAAAGGAATCGATCAACATTGTCACATTTTTTTTAGTCACCCTATTGATCAAAAGGAGTCTTAGAATTCAATTCCCTAATGTATCTTGGGAGAATTTTTCTCCTAAAATAATATTAATGATATTCTCATGAGGCCATAAGTACAAGAAATAGGTAGGAAACAGGAAATCAATGAGATTTCTACAACTGCAGAAGAGGAATATGTACCCTCTGCTTCACCCATAGCTTCACCCGCCCGCAACATTGGTGATCAAGCGGAGCCAGAGGTGCAAGAAATACAACTTGAAGCTTCTAGGAAGCAACCTATAGCATAGGAGGAACCATAAACCCCTGCCTCTACTAGAAGCCCCTCCAAGCCTAAGAAATAGAAGAGACAAAATGTGGCCTCCACATCTGCACCTAAAAAGAGGAAAAAGAGGTCAGTATAGCCAAGAAGGCAGTCACACTACCTTAAGATGAAGGGCCCTATAAAAGGGGAAGGCTAAGAATAAAAAAGAAAATGTTGTTCTGGTTGAATCTAAAATAGAATCCCATGAGGAGAAGGTGCCTAGTGGTGATGAGAACCCAAAACATTACAACCTTTGTATTTGAGCAACAATTCAAACTCTATTTTTGAAGACTTGTTTACAACCAGGAAAAAGGATAGACCTCAAAATATCCTAGTTTTTGAGGAAGGGTTTGTTTCACCTATCGAGGTTAATGAGGAGATATTCTTGAAAAAATAAGACTTGTTTTTGAAAGGGAAAAATGAGAGCAAGGAATTGCAAGAAGGTTTATAGAGAATAAAAGGATTGGATAGAAAAAAATAGCAATTAGAGAAAAGGTTGCATGCTTTTGAGCAGCAACGGTCAGGATTGGAAAAATTGGCATGATTGGCCATTTCTAAAATCAACAGGGGAATTCCACATCCTGTAAACCAATATGCACCCTTGAGAATGCATAGAACCCCCACTATGGTTACCATGGGTATTGAGTTGTGGAACATCGTAAGAGAATTTTCCCAAATACAAAAGGATTGGGAGAAATAAAAATCTAAATTAATATCAAAACATACTAGAGAAATTGAAAAGAAGGATGCAAAAATTAAGAAATTAAAAGTAAAAGTGGAGGAGATGGCTGAAAAAATAATGCAACTTCTAAAATGTAAACCACTTGCTAGGATTTACACCCTATATCTGCAGGAAAAAAATTCTAAGATTTTAGTTCAGTCAATTGATTAGTGATCTTCCACTTTCCTTATCTTTATCTACCTTTCTTTTAGAGACATACCAATGGGCTACCCCAGATATACAAGACCAACTATGTGAATTCTACCTCCATAATCCGACCATTCCTCATGAATCTGCCTGAAACCCACTTATTTTTGTGGGAGATGTTCAAATCAAGATAATCACCTCATTTATGAAGAATGAACATCAAAGAGGACAACTACAAAGAAACTATTAAGAAATGGAGAAGTCATTTCCCCTTCTACTTAGAGCAGAAACTAGGGATCCTCAAAAGGTAAAGGAAGAATGGATTGAATTGGTAGAAAGAAGGTGGGTGAGAGAAAAGATTTTGGAATGTAGGGAAAAGGACTATAAAATATTTCAAGAACTAGTAGCAGGGATAGGGAAAGAAACACTTTATTTCTCTCAAGATAGATGAAGAGAATTAACACTAGAGCTGAAAAGGAAGGAACCGCATTCAGTCTTTAACTACTTCTAGCAGAAATAAAAAGAGCCCACAAATACATTTCAACCTCCCTTGAAAATGATATTACTTGATTTCCCTTGACATTCCACCCTCCTCTTCTCTTGTTCCCAATCCCATATTGGATAGAAAGAAGACAAGAGATAGATGCAACAAAGAAAGCCAGATGGGAGAAAATAGTAGAGAAAAAAGGGTTCTACCTAAAGTAGGGTGAAGGGGTTACCAACACAGTGGACTATAGAGAGGTTGCATCACAATATAAATAGAGACCCTAAGTTGCTTGAGGACAAGCATAAAGTTAGTTGGGGGAATGATGAGCCCTAGGAATGTTTATTATTCAATGGGTAAATGCTTTTGACCGGAGCTATGAACCAGAATACAATCATTCAACAATACCACCCCAATGGGGTTTGAACCTTGGTGGCAAGAACAACAATGCCACCTATAAACCATCACACCATGCCAATACCGGCGAGCCCTAGGAATGTTTAGTTCCTTGCTTTAGTTTTTTTTTTATCTTACTTCGACTAAAATTCAAAAGACATTTTCAAAACCTTTTTCATATTCTTTAAAGTATTTCAAAGTATTTGAAGATGATATATTATATTAATGAATGAGTGTGTGAACTTTGAATGTCTATGATATTTAGTAAAATTTTAGGATTAATTATAGTTGTTAATAATGAAAAATTCCTTAAGGAATAAAACTAACCCCTATAGTGAAGAACATGTCAACCTGCAGCAATAGGATTCTCAACCCATAGCAAAAGGATGACAGTTCAACACAACTAGAGGAGCCAATCAATGAAAATACGTGCATATTTCCAAAATAAGGTGTAGGCGATGGTTTAAGGATGTGAACACAAATATCCATGTGTCATTTCATCTTTTGAATAAACTATGGAGGAAGAAGATGTCTGTTCTAATAAGGGATAATAGTTATAATGAAGACTACCTTGTTAAGCATGTTTTTGTTATAACAATATTCTTGATTTTTGTAGAGTCCTTATTGGATTCCAACACTTCTATTTCCACTTGTTTTCTATTTATGTTAAGTTAAAGACCTAGTCCTCTTCCTATTTTCTTGGAAGATTTGACAGTTGCTCATAGTTTGTTTATAGTTTTCGAATAACAAGAATCTCACAGATCCTATATATGGGGATACTCTTGTGAGAGACCGACATATTTTTGCATGAAATTAGATTGAAAATAAGATTTGTTATATTCTTTTCTAAGCTATGTGTATGTGGGTATTGCAATAAAGAAGAATATTTCAATTGCATGATTTCCTAAGTTAGTAATCAAAAGAAGATATTGTAGAATACAACAACTCAAGCAAGGGCCATTCGTATGCAAAAGATATTGTAGAATGCAAAAAATACAACATAGACAGTCACTAGTTATAGTCCATGAATGATAAGTACCCATAACAATTATAGTAACTAGCATTTGCTTACCTTGTTATTTAATTAGGAGTTAATTTCAGTTAGGAAGCTTTTAGATGAGTTTAATTTTGTTCAATCCCTATAATCAGTCTATTAAGGAAGTCTAGGATGCTTAATTGCATATATAGTGCCATCATCTCAAGTTCATGACTCCCTACTTGACAATTTAATGAAGCCCCCTTTTGAACAATGAATTGCTTAATTTGGGGACCTATAGGTCTGTTAAGCTGCATGTATGGCTATCTACATTAGTTAATTCAAAATTAGGGGAAGCTCTACATAGTACGAGAGGAGAGAATACGAAAGTGGACCTTAGGGATAAAAGACACATTTATTTTAAGTCCAAATTGAAATGTGTGAGTTTATTTTAACCAAATTTCTAATTGTGATAAAAAACAAAGAATACATAACAAACATAAATAAAATTGTCTAAATCATTCTTCAACAACACGTTCTACAAAACCATGGATTAACAATTTTTAAAATTTGTCTTCGCCCAATAAGATATGATGAATTTAGATCATCAATCCAAAATCATTAAAACAGTAATAAATTAGGAAATAGAATATACCAATAAATTCATTGTGATTTTTGATAAATTTATTTTAAAAAATAATTAAAAAATGAGTTCGTATACAAAAGATATGAGTGTTGGAAGTTTGTAAATAAAGAATGTATTTTGAGGAATTTTACCTAACTATAGATGCAAAATCTAGAAAAAATGCTTAGTCCACACTATAGGGCTTTGAACTAGCATTTCAACACCAATAAAAAATAAGAAAATTGATTAGTGAGTCAAAAGTTATAAGTGTTGTCATAAAAGTGGTTTGTTATGGATTTTCAAAGAGAGGGGGATGGTCTTTTAACCCCCACGTACTAAAACTTGGCCCCCATGTGACCAAATATTGTGGAAGATGGTGCCTAGGGGCTTAAGTTGGGCGGTGCCCTTAGTCTTCCATGTGTCCAAGGGCTAAGAGCCTAAAAAAAAGAAAAAAGAAAATATTAAAAACAATAAAAAATAAAAATAATCTACAAACATGTGTGAGGGCTTTGCTTCTCCACGCAATGTTGTGAATGGAGCGAATGTGGAGATCGACATGAAGGTGCTAGGCTCTGGCACGAGGCTCAGAGAATCACACAAAGGTAAAAAAGGCTACACATGGTAAAAAGAGGCCCTAGGCCGCTTGGAGGCGGGGGATGGGATGAGCCAGTATTCCCTTTGATATTTTTTTGGCTCCCTCTCATAGCCTTCTTCTTGCTCTGGTGGCGACCCCCTGTGCGTAGATTTGGGATCATTGTAGGTGACAACAATGGAAACCCTTGCTCTGGCATCAAAATCTTTGGCTAAATACAAAAAATGGGTGAATCCATACCATACTTGCAGTGCCTTATGTTTGGAGCAAATATAGAGGGATAACCCTAGCTCTCCCCCAGGTCGCTGTCAATTCCAGTTGCCACTCCTAATTCAAAACATGCATCGTATTCTAGGGGATCTTCTTTCCCCATCGGGGATGCGCATGTTGAATTTTTTGATGAACCAATAGACCTCCACATTTCAGATGAATACATCGACGAGATTTATATTGATATTGGCATGCGCTCTTTGGCCCTACAGTTCATGTGCAAGAATTCATCCCTGGATTTGGTTCAGGAATGGGCTAAACATACTTGGGATAATATGTCCCCTCCTGGGATTACCCCTTTGGATTTTAGTTTTTTCCTGTTCACCTTCAACTTGACAGAGGATTGCAAGTTCGTGATGCATAATGGCTCATGGTTTTATGGGAACTCTGGCATTTTTTTCTCACCATGGACCCCTTTTTTTGATCCTGCCTCTGCTATGGTCACTGACATTCCTATGTGGATCAGGCTCTACAATTTTCCCCTTGTTATGTGTTCTCCTAACCTCATTAAAATTTTGATCAATCAAGTGGGTGTTTTTGTAAGGATTGATTCAAAGGAGGCTGCTTCTTCTCGCAGGTTCATCAAGGTCTATGCCTTGGTGGATATATCCAAACCTCTTTCTCACTCCATCCAAATTCATTCATCTTTTGACACTTGGACGTAGTTTTTGAATTTTGAAGGGCTTCCCTTTAGGTGTTTTCGCTACAATAATTTGGGACACAAAGTTGAGGCCTGCTCTGCCAAGCGTTTATCTAGATCAAGGTATATCAATCTCAAAAAATGGGTGAAATTCGGGAGTTCCTAATGGGTGATCCCACAATGTTGGTTTACAATTTTTGGGAGATTTTGATTTTGGCTGAAATCACATATTTTTAGAAAATATAATGATTTAAGCCTTAAAAAGTTTCATTTGAATGATTCCAATTGAAGAGGGTTTGATCAAAACACCTTAGATCAAATCCCCTTGGATAAAACCCCACTAGTTTTAAATGTTACCTATAACGGAGTCTCCTTTACACCTATCAAAATGCTAATAAAAAACCACTTTTGATTTACCTTTTGGGTGATCAAATGAATTCATTTAAAATTTATTTTTTGTAAGTATGTAGTCCTTATTATAAACTTCACAAAAAGAATAAATTTAAATTTATTATTATATTTATTTTTTATTTCTTGTGAATGTAGGTTTTTCACCGAAAATCAAGCTCTATGTTCTGTACATCTGGAAAAATAGAAGATTATCAATTTTTTTTTGAAAAATATGAGTGCACCAGATATTGAAGTCTCTGATCCAACAAAAAAAAAATAATTTCGATACATACAATTAAGTTATGTGTTATACGGTCCGCCTATGTCTGAATTGTAATTGGTTTGACTTCAAAACTTGATTAAGGAAAAACTATTCAATAAAACACTATGAAACCAATTTGAAGTACTAGATATCGTAGTTAAAAATCTAAATTAAAAAAAAAATAGAATTTTATCCTTCATGGAACAAAATTTATGTGTTATACGGTGAGTGTCACTCCTTAAAAATGGTGTTTACTGTTAAAAACTAGTTTTTGAAGGAGATGGAAAAAGAAGTGCAATTTGATTCCAATTTTTTTGAAAAAAATATATTTAGAATCTACAGACAAAATGTCACAAATCACTAGTTTGCACAATCTTAAAATTCTTCATGGTTTAGCCGCTATAGGTGTCTGAAAGTGAAGATTTAGTTAGAAAAAATCAATTCAATGTCCAATTTCGCCAAAAATTGTAAACTAGTATTATGGGAACACCCTAATGTTGATTTCATATGGTGGAATCATGGGAAGTTCTTGTCCTCTTCTACTGCTCCTAGTTCTGCTCCCGCACCTCTTGCTATGTTCTCTCCTCCTCACACAGCCCGGGTCACTTGCATTGTTGATGCTCCCCTTTTTGTTCTTGAGGAGGATGACTCTAACTTAGAGGGCACTTATCCTTTCATGGAGGATTTGGAGGAAAAATTTGATACTTTCAAACAAGATTTTGTTCTCTCTCCCTCCTAACTTCTTGGGATAACGGCAAAACCAAACTTGATTGCTCGACTGGGAAAAAGAAAGGACAAAAAATAGATGCAGAAAAACTTTGCATGGAAGGTCTAGATGCTACCGAGGAGGGATCTTAGTGGAATATGGAGTATCTTCTCTCACGACATGCAAAAAAATCCTAGGGCTTTCTGACTTATTGCTTTACGTATTATGTATTGGTTTTTCTTTCACCCCTTCTTGGGTCTGTGTATCTTGTTCTCTTTGTAGCTCCTCTTAGTATTTTTTTCTTCTTTTTCTTCTTTTGTTAGGATTTCCCTAGTTCTCCTTTCTTCTCTTTCTTGGCCTAGTTGGCCTTTTGTAACCTTATTTTTTATGATTTATAAAAATAATCAACTTACGAATAAAAAATAAAAAATAAAAATATAAGAAATTAAAAAATTAAAAAATTAAAAAATTAAAAAATTAAAATCTAATACTTAAATGAAATAAAAGAATTAAAATATAAAATCATATGTTCAAACTATATAAATAAAATTAAAAATATAAACCTAAGTTTATTGCCACTAATGTTTTGGAAGAACTAAAATAAAATCTTACACAAAAAAATAATAGATCATGTATATACACGACTGCATATATGCCCAATTGTGGGTGTATATATATAAATTTGATGTGTATAACATAGGCTATTGTGTCTATACCACAACCTATGAATATTAACAATATCACCCTTTTATGTATATACTGCACACTCCAATCAATGTGTATACCTTATAAGATTATGTATATATGCTTCAAAACATGTATATATTACCTTGTGCAAACAACAAAATCCTGTTCCATATATCTCTACTCATAAAAATGGGTTCACATGTATATACCTTTGCAAAGGATGCAAATTTGAGTATACACCCTTTATTTTTGTGTATAGTACAATAACGTTGTGCATATGCCTGATTTGAGCCTTTTTTGTGTATATACCCTTGCAACGACTTGCACAACAAACAAAAATTGTTACTGCCTATGCAATATAGTATGGTGGTATGGATTTTCATATGGTCGTACATAATTCCATACCTAGGACCATAAGGGGCCCTAATTTTTTTTACAAAATTTGACTGTAGCAAAAATATATCAAATTATGTTTCAAAAGTCATCTCTTATCCCTCAAGAATGCAACTATGAAGTTTGTTTTGCAATACATAGGTCCTATTAAAAGTTGATCTCTAAGACCCTCTTATAACAACACTCACTTTCAAGCTTAGAATCACAAAAACTCATATGCACAAGTGTTAGATATATCAATTCACATCAATTTCACCAAAATGTATGTATACAAATGAAATGAATAAAGTAGCATCAAATTAAACCAATTCAATAGTCAAATCAAACACATGCTAACCTCCGATTGAGTTGGATGTAAAGTTTGTGATGTGGGTGCTCGATTCACCAACATAAGATTAACATTCTTTGGATATAAAATTGATCGAACTTAGATACAAAATGAATGCTCAATTGAGTTTGATTTATAGATTATTAGGAGAATTTGATGGAGGGATAGGATTCAATCTGAAACCTGAGATCTAATCTTTGATTTGGGGGACTGATGAGGAGATGTGGCATGCATAGAAGAGTTGCACATTATTTTAATTTTTAATTAAAATAATTAAAATTTATTAACTCAATGTGATTGAGGAGTTAACAAATCTAATTGATTAGTCAATTTCTTGCATGAAGGAGTTAACTAAGTGTATGAGAGAATCAAGGGGAACTGACTATTGCATGGAATGATTAATTGATTGCATGAATGAGTGAAGATGATTTGATTTATGAGTGGGAGTAAGAATAAGTCTAAGTGAATTGATTAGATTGAGTAGTCAACTAGGTGAGGTGGAATTAATTAATTGAATTATTGGTGCATATGAGGTGGAAATTAATATTAAATTAATTGATTAATGGATAGTGTGTGGATAAATAAATATTATGAATAATTAATTTATTGAATGGATGAATAATATTAGCCAAATTTTTAACCTAGGAATTATTTAATTAAATTATTAGGGTAAAAGCACAAAGCTGCGTCACACTTTATAAAGGAAACGGCCAATGCTGATCCAACTTTTAAACTTGAATCACTAAAAAGTAGCATATATGTTTTGAATTTAGTTGCTAATAAAATGCTGAAAAATGAAGTTGCGTGGGACGTCAAACTTTTTATAGTAAATTTTATTTTTTTCTTTCAATTTTTTTGTGTGTATTTATAACTTGAAACTTTAGTGCATGGATATTTTTTTTTCCAATTTTGATAAATATATATTTGTATATAAGTATTAAAATGTGCATGAATAAAAAACATCTGTTTCCATCGGACGTCAACATTCATATTAAATATTTATCTGAACTGGAAAAAAATTATACCATCTTGAAATAGATTATTTAATCTAGTGCATCATATTTTTTTCAATTTTTTTTAATAAGTTTTAATACGTTTCCTTGGCATGGTAATCAACTTAATATTTTTTGCTGATAACCTACTTTTAGTATAAATAATAATATAAATAATAATAATAATTAAACTAATAAAATAAATATATATTTGAAAACTACACTTATGGATCTACAAAAGGGTATTTTTACATTTAAAAAAAAATGTTAATTACATGAGGAGGAGTTATTAAAACTTCAAGTTTTTCAAATAATTTTTTTTTGGGTAAATTGGACTCAAAGTGGTGCTCCATATATTTTTAGCCAACAATTTTAGTTGAATAAATTGTGGAAGTATCTAACTTAGCTAGAATGAATCTTACTAGGTCATCTGTTTTACCAAAATTGATTTTTAGTTAGAAATACTTAAATTCAGTTGTGCTGATATGTTGGCTGAAAGTGTGACACAACTTTGTGCTTTTACCCGAATAGTCATTAGGTGATAATGTGTGTCCTAGGTGATAAAGTGATGATGTGATTAAATGGATGATAAGAGGACCTAGGAGATGAATGAATGAGTCAGGTGATAATGATAGGACACTTAGGTGATTAGTGGATAAGGTCCTAAGAGATGAAAAAATTGTTGGACTCAAGGGAACACTGAGAGGGGAGGGGAGTGAATCAGTGTTCAACAAATTTAAACTCCATCAATCTAAAACTTGAAACCATATCAACATTGTATTAAGCAAAAGATGTATGCATTCAAAGTAATCATTCATGACACCATGACAAATAGATTTTTGCGTGGAAACCCTGTTAGGGGAAAAACCATGGTGGAGGTTAATCCACAATTTGAGTACTCAAATATTATTTTTTACAAAAGGAATGCACTTGCATTCAGGCACACTGCCTAGAGCTCACTACTCAAAGAGAAAGGCTTATTGCCTTACAAAATTCAGATTAAGACCATATAAAGGGGTGAACTGAGATATTAGCATCAACTTATGTCAGGTGACAGTTCCTATGAAGCTCATAGATCTGATTCTGGATCTACTTTCTGATTCTGCACTTCGCTCTGCTCTGTTCTACTCTTCACATCAAATTCACACTACTACTCTATTGAATCTCACACTACACAATGATATATTCACATTCACACCTCTACACACACACACACACTTTCCTTCTACTACTCTAAATGATAAAAACCAATCTCTTATATATATTCACAATCAAGGATTTATTCATCCATCAGTCGACTTCATGAAATATTAAGTTACCTTCAACTTGTTGGCCAGATCCACCACTAAATCTTTATGCACATCCTCCAAAGTCGGTTAAGACAAAGAGAGGACCCAAATAACACTTAATCGAGCACGAAGACAATCAATTAGTTACTCCTTATACATCCACAATTACTATCCTTGTCGAGTCGGCCTTCTAGCACAGATAGTCAACAAATCAGTGCACCAGATCTTCTAGATCATGTACCAGTGAGTGCGCATCAAAACCAAGATACTGCAAGCATCAACAAACCTTCCTCAGAGATCCACAACCCAAAATATCTATCCAATAAGGTGTTTAGATCAAATTTTATGCCTGTTACCTGAATGCCCTATTCTTCATTCTGTTCTGTTGGTGGGAATCAAAATTATACTGCACATTCAGACGCAAGACTTAAGTTGCATGACTTGGGTTTCCATCAATGACAACACTTACAAGCCATATGCCAACAATCTCCCCCTTTGGCATTAATGGCAAAACTTAGTGAAAAATGACTAAGTGTCAGAATCATTATAGGTACACTGCCAAAAAATTTACTGCACTTTCTCCCCCTGAGATTTATAAGGCATTTTCTCCTCCTCTACTGCTTTCTTTTCTCCCTCTATGGGACATTTTTCACTACATTCTCTCCCCCTTTGACATCAATGACAAAGCGTGGATTCCATATGCCAAAAAGAAAAAAAGAGACAAAACATGTGTTCAAAATCCTCAAGGCTTCAAAAATATATGCTTATAGTTCTCCTCCTTTGATCAAAATTTCAAAAACTTGAAACAGTTAACTGCTACCTTTAGAAGATTATCTTATGGTTTTTCTTCACTTCTGGAAGGAACTTCCTTCAACCATCTATTGTAATTCCAATAATAATGATCAAGCTATTGTTCTTGGAAGTCTTGTTAATAATCTCAATGAGAGATTCAAGAATTGTAATTGCTTCTTCCAGTTTCTCACCATTCTTCAGTATTTCCATCATCTGCTCCAGCCTGCATTCAATTAGATCCTTTACCTTCCAAAAAGTATCCACAAGAAAATTCTTGGAGAGTTGAATTTTATTTTGTTATGACTATATCTCCCGGATTCTTTTCCTAATGATTCCATCCAGATCTTGAGATATGTCAAAGCTTTTTCCAATGACATTCAATTATGTTTCAATCTGATCAAACTTCTCTTTGTAATTGTTGATTGCATGGGGCCAACAGATGCAATAGTTTTAGATGCTTGCGGTTGAGTTTATGCATTGCCTCAACTCATTCATTTTCTCCTTCAGCTTGGAAAGGGATAGTCTGAATTGTTCCTTTAAATGAGAGACAACTTCACCTTTGTCCTCAGATCCCATTGATTCTTTGCTGCATTCGATCATTTCTTCAGGCAAAATGTCCTTCAAAATTTCCATTCTTATCTTACAGTGCTCAACATGAGCATTTAGAACTTCCAAAATCAAGTCTTGATAGTATGATGGTCTGAATGACCATAACCTTGCAATTTTATGCATGCCACCTACACCTTGAATAAGTTGTTGTAGCTTTTCTTTTGTCAAATCTTCTTCATCCTCACTACCTTTTTCTAGTCCAAATTCATTTTCCAATGGATTCTCAATTTCTTCATCAGATTCTTCGTCCAGAATGTCCACCATTTCTTTTCCTTTTCCCTCGGTCCTAGGAACTTTCTTTCCGGAGGGTTGTATACAATGATTTCCTGTCCTCTTTTCTGACCTCTATCAGTGCTACTGGAAGAGGAACCAACTCACATTGATCTTATTGGAGGGGAAATATTGACTGATCCAAAAATTTTAAGCACATTCTTAAAGAAATTTTCAAATTCTAAATCCCAGTTAGCTAGACTCTTAGAATAAGAGTATACCTGATTACATACCGGTTTGTTTGATTTTCATACTACACTGTCGATTATCAACAAGCAATTCAAGAAATACATTACCAGGCATATGATTAAAGTACCAAACCTGAATGGATAGCCCGATTCCTTTGTCAGTTGAACATTCTCCATGAACTGATCCTTTAGCAACCCGCATAGGTCAAAGTCTCGACCTTCAATTATCATTTTGTGAGCAATGTACACTGCGTCGGTCGATGTAGCTCCTTCTCAATTTTCATAGAATATTTTGTATGTTATTCCATGTGCAATGTACTTCGTGATGGGATTGTTGATTGTTGCAATTATCAGGGCTCTCTGATCTCCGATTATTCCGATTAGGGTTTGGACCTATTTGTTTGAGATAGATTTCTTCCTGGGAACATCTCTGACTTTGCAAAATACAGTTAAGTTATCAATTGCCTCTTTTGAAATGATGTAAGGTTTGTCAAAAGTTAAACATCATCATTTAATCTGCTCAATATGAATTTCATGAATTTTGCATTCTCAAAGTACAGAAACTCACTCCACATATCCAAGTTTCCATGCTTAGCTTCGCTCAATTGCTTTAATTCATCAAGGAGTAACAAATTCCTCATAGACCTAATCTTTGCACTGTTATATTCATCTAGAGTGATTGAGCCTTTGATTTGTTCCATTTTTCCTTTTCGTGTTTAGGGTTCGCAACCACACACTAAATTGTATGAAGATTTTGAGAACAATTTGAAATACCTGATAGATTTCAAGATTTGTTGATGAATCGATTTTACTGCTTCATAATCTACCTATTGAGTGCTCTACTTCTTCTCTTCTTCGATGCAAAGTGACAAATGATGGCTCCGAATTGACTTGTATAGCTCGCACATGTGCAATGAATTCATTTTCCCTAAGTTTTCTAGAGACTCTGTTTTCCCAAATGACAACAAAAATATATTTTACGGACCTATGAATTAACTGAGTTCTCTTTGCTAAAGTTATCAAAAAAATTGTACACCATAAGTACACCTTCTTGACTATTCTCTATGTTCCGGTACCATCCAAGATAGGGGAGGAAGGATTTTCTTGAAAGACTCCCCCTAGGCCAGTGGCCTGAAATCAAGTATCGAAAGAGTTACCAGAGGCAGGTTCCGGTGTGGAACCACTTCCAGCATCAGAATCATTTTTCCTTACCCATGTTTTCTTCATCCGATCTTTGATTTCATCTGTAGTTACCTTTTGTTTCCCTTTATCATTTTTCTCTACATTTTTGCCTCTGTATACCATACCTCTTATGTCTACATTTTTTTTTTCTATAGAATCTTGTAGTATGACCATACTTGTTGCAGTTGTAGCACACAATGCTTTCTTGTCCTGACCAATCATTCCAATGACTTCTTCTAGATCTGCATTGATTAGCAATATGCCCAAATTTCCCACATGTATAACATTCAACATTTCTTCTAGCAACAGGATAACTTGATACATTTATGTACTCAATTGATTTATGACCAAACTTTTTGCAATTGAAGCATTGACTAGAAAATGATGAGACTCTTGAATTTATATTACTTCTACACCGAGTAATCATATGACCAAACTTATTACAGGAAAAACAATACCCATTAAACTTTTGTGCATTAAGTTGTCTTACCAGATACCTTCCATTTTTGTTTTGTCTGAAATTATTTTGTCCTGATCTGGAGCTTTCTCCCTTTTCATATCCAAGACCTCTCTAATCATTTCCACTCTTTTTTCCTTGAGTTAGCTCATCAAGCTTTACTAAATTGATCTTAAAATTTTCTCTATATTCATTTGCAATGACAAGATCATTTTTTAGAGTAACATTTTGCTTACCAAGTTCTTTATTGTTTTTGGTTCTTTGTAATTCACTTTCCAACTGAGTGAATTCTCCATTTATTCTGTTGTACTCATCAGATTTCTTTTTCAAGGTCTGAGCTAGATTTTCCTTATTTTTCTTCCTTTCTTCTATCTCTTTAGTCATCTTCATCATCATAGATTCCATCTCCTACTTTAGGTTTGTATTGTCTCTAGCAAGATTTTCACATTCTTCGGTTATCTCCTTCAAAGTTTGATTCAGGTGAGCATCATCCAAGTTTTCACTTTCTTTTTGTTTAATCTGGTCACAAAGATCTTTCCTTTTTACCTTGGATTTGACTATTTGATCCTTGAATGACTGGATGAATTTCTCAACATCTCTAAGATTTGCTTTCAATTCTTGAACTTCCGCTTTAGACTGATCAAGATCATCAAGTGCCACCAGAAGCTGTTGTTGAAGACTACCAGAGTCCATTACATTCCAAGATCCACCTCAAGCTGCAAAACTTCTTTAGAGGAATTAGCTCTGATACCAATTGTTGGACTCAAGGGAACACTGAGAGGGGGGGTGAATCAGTGTTCAACAAATTTAAACTCCATCAATCTAAAACTTGAAACCATATCAACATTGTATTAAGGAAAAGATGTATGAATTCAAAGTAATCATTCATGACACCATGACAATTTTTTTCCTGGAAACCCTGTTAGGGGAAAAATCACGGTGGAGGTTAATCCACAATTTGATTACTCAAATATAATTGTTTACAAAAGGAATGCACTTGCATTCAGGCACACTGCCTAGAGCTCACTGCTCAAAGAGAAAGGATTAATGCCTTAAAAAATTCAGATTAAGACCATCTGAAGGGGTGAACTGAGATATTAGCATCAACTTATGCCAGGTGACAATTCTTGTGAAGCTTATAGATCTGATTCTGGATCTACTTTCTAATTCTGCACTTTGCTCTACTCTGTTTTTCTCAATGCATCAAATTTGCACTACTACTCTGCTGAATCTCACACTACGCAATGATATATTCACATTCACACCTCTATACACACACACACACTTGCCTTCTACTACTCTAAATGATAAAAACCAATCTCTTATATAAATTCGCAATCAGGGATTTATTCATCCATCAGTCAGCTTCATGAAATATTAAGTTACCTTCAAGTTATCAGCCAAATCCACCACTAAATATTTATGCACATCCTCCAAAGTCGGTTAAGACAAAGAGAGGACCCAAATAACACTTAATCAAGCATGAATAAAATTAATTAGTTACTCCTTATACATCCACAATTACCATCCTTGTCGGGTCGGCCTTCTAGCACAGATAGATAACAAATCAGTGCACCGGATCTTCTACATCATGTACCAGTGAGTGCGCATCAAAACCAAGATACTGCAAGCATCAACAAACCTTCCTCAGAGATCCACAACCCAAAATATTTGTCTGGTAAGTTGTTTAGATCAACTTTTATGCCTGTTACTCAGATGCCCTATGCTTCATTTTATTTTGTTGTTGGGAATCAAAATTATACTACACATTCGGATGCAAGACTTAAGTTACAAGCCATATGCCAACAATCTCCCCAGCCATATGCCAACAAAAATGACAAGGTCCTAGGGGATGAATAAATGACTTAGATGATTAGGTGAAGATGGAAGTTTTTAGGTATCTGTACAAGAACCACCAAATATCTCATCAAGAGTAAGGATAACATTAAAATTTCTAGCTAAGATCCAAAGAAAAATTAAGTTATAGAACCAAAAAGTATAATATGGGACCAATAAGTTACCTTAAATATTAGTAGGAGCATAGACATTGGTGAAAAGAAGGGAACTACTAGAATCAAAGAAAGAAGCCTGGTTTGATAAGGAATGTTTGCTCACTATCCAACACGAAATAGTGAGTCTATGAGGGTCCCATAAATGATCCAACCCTCTAGAAAAATCATGGGCCCAAATACATTGACACTGACTACCTTTCCAGATCTTAGAAGAAAGGGAAACCATTTCCTACACATAAAAAATAGTTTTGAGTAGACTTTTGATGAGGGGTGATCACCAAACCCCTAGCATTCCAAGAAATCATAATCATTTATAGGGAGTATACAAGTGAGTATCTAATGTCTAAATGACACCAGATTTCACACACAATTTCCCTATCATCTTTACCTTCTCTTGATCTCTTCTCCTCCTAGCATTATAAATATTTTAGATAATCCACCCTTTTTTGAGATTTTTTTGTTGGAGTCCCAATTGAGGAGAATATAATTGTCTCTACCATCATCCTTTTCTCTTGAGAGTTGAGGATCATATAGAATGACACTATCAACAAGGTCTTCCAATAGAGCCTTTGTCAAGGAGTGAGAATTTGCAATTAATCTAGAATCCACATTACTAACTTCCTAATTCTAAATAGGTCCCTTGAGATGACTGGAAGGAGGAAAAATAACTTATTTGGATAACATATGTATGCTTTTTGAATCCTTAACTTCTAAAGGGTTAGATAAGATATTAGAATAAGGAATATTTGAGTCTTGATCGACCTAGATATCTTCAAAATTATCAAGGACATTAAACCTGTTATTAATTTTTTCTCTTAGGAGGTCCTTTCTTTGGTGATTCACATTCTTCCCTTTATTCAAAGATTTTATAGGGATCAACCCATTCGAGTCTAATTCTTCGGCAAGAGATTGGAATTTTTCTTTTTCCTTAATTTTAGCTATTTAAACCTGTTGAAAGGACTAAGGGACCTCAAAAGGTTCTTAAGATATAGTTTCTCTATAAATTCCCATATAAACTTGTGACAAAAATGATATCTAAAAGGGGAAACTTCATAATCTATTTATTGGATCCATTGCATGTTATCCAATCTAATCCCTAAAGGATCGAGAAAAAAATATTCAAGTCAATTTCAATACAAATATGAGTATAGATTGTTACCATTATTTCTAGAGCATGTTGAGAAGGGCCCAAGGGTTTCCTAAGAATAGTTGTTATAGATAACAAAATATTAGGTCTCTAAAATTCCATGGGAAGTCAAAGGAGGTAGACCTAGACTAGAATTTTAGAAGGGAGCTCCTTCATTGGATCAAAACCCACATGCTAGGATTTGATGAATAAACCCTCTTGATTATGAAAATCCACTCTCAAAAATCATATTACAATCTACCATTCTTGTGAAGAAAACATAGAAATAGCCATTTGTAGCTAAAATTATTTCTATATCTCCTTTAGATTGCCAAGTCCTTCAAGCCAAGGCTTCCAAGAAGGGTAGAGAAATCCTAATTCCCATAAAATTTTAGATCAAAGTGTTCTCAAATAGATAAAGCTAATCATTTACAATCAAGTCCATATGATCATAATTGGTTGATTGGAACTTTTCTCCAAAAACTTGGATTTGATCTGGGGTGATTGTCTAATTTTTGGTTTGATTTGACTTCATCAAGGTTGCATGCACAAAAATTAATTTATATTAACATGGTCAAAAGAGGTATGATTAGCTCTAATTGAATTTTTAAAGGACAAATTAGGGTTTCCCTAGATCCCCAATCATCACCATATAGCTAGAAAACCCCTACAAAAGGAAAAATTTGAGAAAGAAAATAATAAAATTAAGGGGGAAGAATATTGTTTACCCCACTCACATCCTCAACTAATATTTACTAGTCACGAACTCTATAGCTTGCAAGTCTAAAAGCCTACACAAGAGAGTAGACATGTGGCCTCACACAACTACAACTGCAACTATTACTGTTGTCATTCCTTCATATTTTTTCAAGAATAGGTTTGAAGGGCATCCTTTTGTATATATGAAAAGATAGTAACTCTGATATTTTTGCTAATGCTCTTACATATATTGATTTTCTTAATCACTCCAAGGTGATGGTCATCTCCATTGTCCTCTTGTAGAAAGGTTCAAGCTACTAAGGTTGCAAAACTTCACTATCTCTAGACCCTTACTGACCATTGGGAACGATCCCTACACTAAGGCATGGGTGACCTCCACCACTGCTAGGACTAGATCCAATTGTCAATCTAGAAGAAGTAGTTGTTTAGATTCTATTCATTACCACCGAGAAAACTGCTGAACCACCCCATTATTGTTGCTGCCTACAAAAGAACAATCTAGTTGGACTCTTTCCCCTACCTCCTAATAACCACAAAGAATGATCTTTGTCACTGCAACACTTCTCCATGTCCTCTCAATTAAGATAAATTCTCTAACTTCAATTGATAATTTCTCGAGACAAAAATGATTAGAAACTTATGCATGAAGTGAAAGAACTCAATGATGGTTGAGATTTTGTGGATGGTGATTGTGTTCTTCCAGATCCGGTGAGAAAATAAAATTCTAAAAAATTACGACTCCCTCCTACTTTTAGAATTCCTCTCACACCTTAGTGTTTATTAATCTAAAATCATCTATTTTTACATTAGTTGTGTCTTTTTAAAGATCTTATCTGGTTCATTCGTAGCTTCGTTACATTTGTGTTTTGTGATTTCTTACTTTACCCATTTAATTTTAGAACGTAATCACATTCTGCATGCTTCCTTTTTGAAAATTTAACTATATACTTTTTACAAATTTGTTTCAGTATATAAGCTTTTCATCAAAACATGTACATTTCACATTTTGGTTATGGTGTGAATGTAGACATAAAAATGCTTATAAAGCGAGAGAAAGCCAACTTGTTAGTATTGTATTATTCTCCGTTTGAAGATCAACATGTAAGTTACGTCTCTAATGTAAGGGTTTCTTCTTTGTATCTATCTAGTGAACCAAACACATTTCTAACAACTATAAATAACTGTAAATCAGAACAAATTTGTAACCACTGTAAACAAGAACATGTTCATAGCAAAATACTAATTCTCAAACTCTTTCTTAAAATATCTAGTTTGGACATGCTTCATAGATTTGTCAAAATTGATGATTACTGAATAGAACTGACTCGTGCCCACTATGTTCTGTAACAGTTGGGCAATTCTAAAAGGGCTTGGAAAAGTTGCAGGAGACACTCAGAAACCATTCTCTCAATAAGGCAAACATTTAAGTTAAGTAAAACAACATGCAATAATATTTTGTAATATAATACATTTTTGGGAGACATTAACGTTGACAATTATTCAGAGGAATCATGGCTACACTAAAATTAATATCATGATGAATGGAATTATGGCTCTTAACATCATACGCAGCAGTTTAACAGATTGTCGTTGCTGTTTGTTTTCTTTCACAATTGCGTAGGTAGATGAATATAAGTTGCACTCAAAATCTCCACCAACACTGAGAAGATCAAATAACTTATTTAATAAAAGACAAAACTATGTTAAGAGTTAATTGAGATCCTATCAAATAACTTATTTTCATCGCCTCCAAAAGAAAATTTAGTTAATTGAGATGCTATTAAATGAACTTATAACCTTAAAAATGTTGTGAGGGCTAAACAAAACATTTATCAATAGTTTAGATATAACATTTATATAATTATGATATTTCAAAATATTTCACATAAAAGAATTTAATATTTATATTTGGATCGGTTCTAGGTGAATTCATCACGAGCAATTGGAAAATTCAAGGCCAACAATTCACCATGGAAAAATTCACCGCAATGACAAATTCATCTCAAGGAAAATTCACCAGCAGAAAATTCATGGCCATGACAAATTCACCTCAAGAAAAATTCACCAGCAGCAATTAATTTTCCTTGGCGGTGAATTGCTGGCGGTGAATTTTCCTTGAGGTGAATTCGTCATGGCAGTGAATTTTCCCACAGTGAATTGTTGGCAGTGAATTGTCTACATGATTAAACGTTGACCATAAATTTTCCTAGACCCATTAAATAGATATCATAAATAAATTATATATTTTTTTATTTATGAGTTTTTTTCCTTTTCTGTTAAAAGAGATTTCTATTTTCTTCAAAAATGTTAAAAAAGATTAAAAAAATTATATGCTTACTTTGTGTCTGAAATATGTTTAAAAAAAAATTATATAAAAAATTACATAAGATTAACATTAAAAATATAAATAATCATTTTCCTCAGCAAAACACTCTCTTATCAGAAATCTTAAATATCTATTTAATCATTGTTCAGGTTCACATTCATAATCCATATGAAAATTGTAATATTTCTCTTTATTTTATAGCATTCCAGCTAATATTTGAGTAGAACTTGATTTTGTTAGGTATTGACTTTTAAACCAGTGAAAAAAGAAAGACAGACTAATCCCCAACAAATCCAGGTCTTCTCTTCCCCCACGTCTAGAAAGTCTAAAATAAAGAGTCTTTACAGCTTTTTTGTGAGAATATTTCTCTGCTCTCCTGTCATGAATTTTTTAAATTCTTGAAGCAATCTGAAATTCTTGAAGCAATCTGAAATCTGTGTAATTATAAGTTCAACTACTCAATCTTATGCAAAGAAGTCCAATCATTCATTCCTTGCATTCTATTCTATTTCTCTGTAAGGAGAGCAAGGCATAGACCATGTTGATATGGACAAAAGCATATCTGGATCTGGTGCTGGTTCCAACAGGCCTCCTCTTCCTAGGAGTATATCATCTCTACCTCTTCTACAGAATTCTCAAGTATCCCCATTCAACTGCCATAGGATTCGAAAATGACATGAAAAGGATTTGGGTACACAAGATGATGAAGGTCAGTCATCCTATTTATTTCATCTAAGACTGTTTTCTTCTCAGTGAATTGAATTGTAATCTTAGAATGTTTTGATTGCAGGACATTCCTAGAAATACAGGAATAGCACTTCAAGTTATCTCAAGCAACATATCAGCTGCCTTATATCTGGCAAGTCTCTCTATAACACTGGGTTCATTGATCGGCACCATAGTAGGAAGCAGCACAACAAGCAGTCAATCCAAAATACTGGCCAATCAAATAATCTTTGGAAACAGAAGTACTTCAGCTGCTTCTATCAAATATGCAAGCCTACTGGTCTGTTTTTTAATAGCCTTCATGTCTCAAGTGCAGTGCATTCGCTATTATACTCATGTCAGTTATCTCATTAGCACTCCAGGTTGCAGTGTGCCTGCACATTATGTAGAGGATGCTGTAATCAGAGGAAGTAATTTCTGGTCATTAGGACTGAGGGCTTATTACTTTGCACTTCCTCTGCTGTTATGGGTATTTGGTCCCATACCCATGTTTAGTTGCTGCTTGGGAATGGTGTGCTTCTTATATTTTCTTGATGCCAAGGATAATCCCATCCCACCATTTGGGATCAAGGAGCAGAAAAGTGTGTTACATGTAGAGCCTAAGCACGGAAACAAGAGAGGTCAGCTGATCGAATCTAGCAATGGCCGCTCGACACTGGCCAGTTTCATGATGACCCAAATGGAATCGCCAGAATTACAGGTGGAACAAATAAGTTCAGGGCTTCTGTGAAGGATCTGTGAACAACCCAAATTTTTCTTTCGTTGTGGATTGAAACTCTTTATAATTTATGACTTGAAATCATCCCACATGAGGGCTCATATACAATTTCATCTTAGCATGAATCTTCATCAAAATTTTAGAAAATATTTTCTTTCTCCTGTACTGCCTCCAAGTCTATTTAAAATACATTTTCTTTACCAACTAAATTGCGGTCTGTACACTTTGGTTTTAGATTTAACGTGTAGGTAACCGAACGAAGTTTTTCATTCCGTGGATAACCCAAATTGTTCCTGCTGACCAAGGGCAAATCACATGATTGATTAATTGAAGAGTTTTCTTGTAATCAGTTTCAAGATAATTAAAAAGTAGAGTAGTTTTCCTTTCCTCCTCTTGATTATATATATATATATCTATGAACTATTTATTAAATAATTTGTTGTCATATTAGATGTAATGGTCACATTTCTTTAAGATTGATTTTTAATAAATATATTATAAAATCATGTAAAAGGAAAATGAACTTTCATTCAGGTTAATTTAATAAAATGTATGTACACATATAATTAATTTATATTTATTAATTATAAATTGTCATATAAATATTTGAATAGTTTATAATAATTGAATTTAGGATCTTTCCCTCTTTATATATATGGTTTTATAATCAAAGATGACTCTAAAATTAATATTGATTTGGAATGTGATAAGTCTTAGGATTTGCAATGGTAGATATCAGATTCGTAAATAACTTAGAAATCATAATATTTTGTTGTGACTTTGAAGGGCAAGTCTAAATATTAGGGATAAATACATAAGGAAGCAAAAGTGTGTAGAAATACTTCCTATGCTAATCTTGATATGAATGTTATGCAAATTTTAGTTCAACTATTATAGAGATTTGAAGAAATACTTATGAAATAACATAAGCAAAATAACAATAAAACATAATACTATGATTTATGTTGGGAAAACCCTTTTGGGAGAAAAATCCCACACTCTAAAACTTAGACAATGTATTATCAAATCTAGAAGGAATTTCAACATACATACTTGTAAACTAAACTATCTCACACAATGACTATTTGAAAACAAATATAAATAAATTTACATTGCATGTGAGAACCTTCTAGAAGTGAGATTCCGTTTTAGAAACAACTAATAAAAAGCTAACGACACTCATCATAAATATCATAATTATCTTGAGTGTCAACTTGTCCCTATCTCCATGCAATATACTTCTCGAAGTAGCCACTTTGTACACTTGTCATAAAAAAATATATCTTGGATCTTATTTTTTTATCACACAAGGTGGAGACACTCATTTTTTAACATTCTTCCACTTGTTGAACACCTTGCAAGAGCTTATATAAAATAGGTAACTAGTTGGGGGTCGAGAGGCCTATTGATTGAAAACACCATTTGAACATTTGTGTGCTCATGGGCTTTGTTAATGCATCAACACCATTTACTAAAGTTTCTATTTTCTCTAGCTTCACCTTGCCATCATCAACCATATCTCTCATGAAGTGATATTATTCATCAATATGCTTGGTATTGACATTAAATATTACGTTCTTTGCTAAGAAGATTACACTTTTCTTATCATAATATAATGTCACTACACCCTATTTAAACTTTATATTTGAACACAATCATGTAATTCAAATGGCTTCCTTATAGGCATGAGTAGCTACAATATAATATAACTATGTTGTGGACAAAGTGACCATAGTATATCGCTTACTCATCCAACTGATTACACTATCAAATAAAGTAAACATATATGTGTTGATGATCTTTTTCCATCAATATCACCAACCTAACTTATAAATCCACATAACCTCTAATATACAGACAATGTTGGTCTCTTGATGGTACATAATGGATTTAGTGACTCACATATCTAATGCTAAGATTTCATCTTTGTATCTAGTTAGTGAACCAAACACATTTGTAACTACCAGAAATATTTGTAAGTTAGAACAAATTCATAACCATTGTAAAAAAGAACATATTCATGGTAAAAAAAATAATATGAAGAATGAATACCAATTCTCAAACTTTTTAATGTTTTGTACACTTTTAAAATACTTTTTCTTGGATCATAGATGTGTCAAAATTGATGATTATTGAATCTAGTGTTTACTAAATCAAACTAATTGGTGCCTACTATATTCTATAACCGTGCAAAAATTTGAAAAGGTCTTGAAAAAATTGTAGGAGATATTAAAAAACTATTGTATCAACTGAACAAAGATTCATGTTACAAGAAAACAAAATATCAACTATTCAAAGGGTATTTTTCTACACTAAAATTAACATCATGATGAATGAAATTGAGGCTCTTAACATGTGAGATGACAATTTAACAAATTCTCATTGTTTATTTTGTTTTAAATTAATGTTTTAGATCATATTCAATTATTTATTATTAAGATGATAAATAGTATTAACAAGTTATGAAGAATTATTTAAAATATCGATGTAAAAAATCTAATATGATTTCCCCTAATTTTTTTCAAATAAATCTTATAAAATGTAAAAAATTAATATTAATATTAAATAATGTTTAGTCCTTAAGCTAGAATTTATATAATGGATTTGTAGTGTATTCTTATAATCTATTTTATTTTTATTAATCTTAATATTATTTTAAAGTGAATAAAACCCTTTTCATGCTTAAAAACAAAACTTTAACCAATTTATAAGATATTCAATAGACTCATAACCTTACAAAAATGGTGAAGGCCAAACACAACACATAACAATTGATTAAATATGTTATAATGGTAATATTCAAAATTTCATTGATTGATATGATATAACAATAGGACTATGTTAACAACATTTGTTTTGCTGGTGGAGGACAGACCTTGGAAGAAGCTCTTAGACTACGAGGGTCTCCCCTTTCGGTGTAGGAGATGCTTTTCGATGGGTCACTTGGCCTCTACTTGCCCTCATGCCCGTCGCAAGGGCGCTGCGACTTGGTGGACTGATGCTCTCCTTGATCACCTCACAGTGGTTTCTTCTCTGGAGGTTGACCCTCAGGTTGATGCTCTCCCGAAACTCTCTTCTTTAGTTCCACCTTTGGACCGTTCTGCTGACATTGTTGCACTAGACCCTTTTGCTGACATTGTTGCGCTAGACCCTTTTGCTGACACTGTTGGGCCTGTCCCTGCACCTGTTGTCGATGCTTTGTCTAACCCTGTCTGCCCTTTGTTGGGTGCCTCTTCTATGCCGCTTGTTGATCCGTTCTTGGATGCCTTACTGTTGAATCTGCTTGGTGGTCATGTGGTGGCTGAGGTGGGGTCGCTCCTCTCACCGTTCTCCTCTCTTCCTATTTCCGAGCCTCCTTGGTCGGTTGTTCTTCAGAAGAAGAAATTTGTGTCTGCTTCTCGGTCTTAGGCTCGTGGAGCCAACTCTGAACCCTCTGTTTCTGGGGTTGGTTAATCTCTTTGTTTTCCACAGTTGTCTGTCAGTTGTTACTGGTTGTTCCTATAGTTCAATCTCTATTTTGATCTATGTTTTTCTTTGGCCCCTTGGGCTCTTTGTGAAGGGTACGACACCCTGAAAATGTTGCTTACCTTTTCAAAAACATGATTATGTAGTCTAGAAATCCATAGTTTGTGAGTTTTTTATTTTTATTGCATTTTATAGTTTAGTTAAAAATGGTTTAATATACATAAGTTAAATTTTTTGAAAATAATAAATTCAAAAGATTGATGTCAGTAAATCATAAATGTTTATTGTAAATGGTATCATCAAATATAGTTTCAAATAATAGATATTATTTAAAATAATTCATACAAAAAATTTAATGTCTATATTCGTATAAATGTATTTCCACTCTCATTCTCATTTTATTTTAGAAATGTTGACAAGGTTCTCAAAATTTCATATATTTTCTTGATGTTTGAAATATATATATTTTAAATTTTATATAAAAGTAAAAAAAATTAAATTATTTTTCTCAATAAGAAAGACATGCTCTTTTAACTATTTTCTATCTTAAACTACATACACTTTTTTCTTCAAAACTATTACCATTCTTCCACAATTTTTATCTATAAATTAAAAAATTTAATACCCTTTTTATATTTTTTTAAACCATATATTTAATCATTGTTCAAACACATTCACAATCGATATGGAAATTGTATATAATGATTTTATATAAACTTATCTTGAACACTTTAATTTAAAAAGATCTAAAATATATTTATTAACTTTTATATATGTGAGTAAATTGTAGAGAGGATTAAAAAATAAAAATAGGATATTTTTTTCTATAATTTTGAATAAATAAAAATAAAATATTAATTTGTTGGAGGGAGATCATTTTTTCAATATATCGAGTCTAAGGGAGATTTGTATCTTGATGGGTAGCATAATCCAAGAGTAAACCATCACCCCCATCAATTATAGTCAATTTATTAAGTTATAACTCTTTGATATGATTTATTACTTTTTCATGTAGATGAAGTGTAAAGTAGGGCCTCAGTTGGGTTAGGTTGCCTAGTCTTCCGTTGGAATTGTGGGAAAATGAGGTTGTGATGGATATTGCTAATTCTTGTAGGAATCTCATTGTTATTGACCCTATGACTTGTTCTAAGAACCATCTACAATTTGCTAGGTTATATGTGAACATTAATGAGGGTAAGGAGCTATTATCTTTTGTGTTCTTGTCTTCTAATTTTGATGTTTGGAAGCAAAGGGTCAAGTTTGAGGTGGTTTTGAATGTTTGTCAATTGTGTCCTATGGCTAGCCACTTGATCATTGATTGTTCAGACAATTGAATAAAATTGGATGTTGTGAAAAAGGAAAGGAAAGGCAGCTACCTCAAGGTAAAGAAGTGATGCCTTCCCTCCAAAAGGTGTTTGTACATCCTCTCTTTTGAAGCCTATTGGCAAGAGGTGTATGATGGTGGTTGAGGGGGAGGAGGTTGTTTGTTGCAAAGGCAAGGGGAGTCCCTCTCTATGGGATTATTTACCTTCTTCTAACACTCCTTGTTAAAAAAATGAAAGTAGAATGTATGAGTCCTTCTGATCACTATGAGGACATCAAGCAATCCTTTGAACTCTATAGAGAATCCTTCGATGATCAAAATAGGAGATTGAATCTTTGCTCTAATAACTTGATGAAAATAACTATAACAATTACTCAGACCTCTCTTATGTTCTTTAGATTTAAATTGCTCAACTAATATCATGGTTGTATATCTTCTATGTTAATTCAACATTGTTTATAATTATATGATAGATTTATGTTTTGTAACCCTATGCAATTTGTTTTCATTTTTGTTTCTTGATTGTTTGGAGGATTTGATTCATCTCTATTCTAAATAAAAGAGTTCAAATTCTTTCAGAAACTTATCTTGACATGCATAATAAAAAAACAGATATAAAATTTATTCATTGTTTGACCTTTAAACCAGAACTTTTTTTAATTTTTTTTTATATGTTCCTATTTGACTCCTAAAACCAAAATGAAACAGAATAATAGTCCCCAACTAATCAGGATTTTCTCTGACGTGTATCCAGGTTTTTTATGCCTCCACGTCTAGAAAGCCTAGAATTAAAAGTCGCTACAACATACTTGAGACAGTATGGCTCTGTTTTCCTGTAATTAATTTTTTTAATTCTTAGAGGACTCTGAAAGCTGTGTAATTATCAGTTCAGCTCCCCAGTCTTATGCGAAGAAGCCCAATCATTCATTCCTTGCATTCTATTCTCTGTAAGGAAAGCAAGGCATAGACCATGTTAATATGGACAAAATCATCTCTAGACCTGGTGCTGGTTCCAACAGGCCTTCTCTTCCTCGTAACATATCATCTCTACCTCTTCTACAGAATTCTCAAGTATCCCCATTCAACTGCCATAGGATTCGAAAATGACAAGAAAAAGATATGGGTACACAAGATGATGGAGGTCAGTCATCCTATTTATTTGATTTAAGACTCTTTTCTTCTCAGGGAATTGAATTTTTAATCTTAGAATGTTTTTGATTGCAGGACATTCCTAGAAATACAGGAATAGCACTTCAAGTTATCTCAAGCAACATATCAGCTGCTTTATATCTGGCAAGTCTCTCCATAACACTGGGTTCATTGATCGGCACCATAGTAGGAAGCAGCACAACAAGCAGTCAATCCAAAATACTGGCCAATCATATAATCTTTGGAGACAGAAGTACTTCAGCTGCTTCTATCAAATATGCAAGCCTACTGGTCTGTTTTTTAATAGCCTTCATGTCTCAAGTGCAGTGCATTCGCTATTATACTCATGTCAGTTATCTCATTAGCACTCCAGGTTGCAGTGTGCCTGCACTTCATGTAGAGGATGCTGTGATCAGAGGAAGTAATTTCTGGTCATTAGGACTGAGGGCTTATTACTTTGCACTTCCTCTGCTGTTATGGGTATTTGGTCCCATACCCATGTTTAGTTGCTGCTTGGGAATGGTGTGCTTCTTATATTTTCTTGATTCTAAGGATAATCCCATCCCACCATTTGGGATCAAGGAGCAGAAAAGTGTGTTACATGTAGAGCCTAAGCACGGAAATAAGAGAGGTCAGCTGATCGAATCTAGCAATGGCCGCTCGACACTGGCCAGTTTCATGATGACTCAAATGGAATCGCCAGAATTACAGGTGGAACAAATAAATTCAGGGCTTCTGTGAAGGATCTGTGAACAACCCAAATTTTTCTTTCGTTGTGGATTGAAACTCCTTATAATTTATGACTTGAACTCATCCCATTTGAGATCTCACATGCAATCTCATTTTCGCATGGATCTTCATCAAAATTTTAGAAAATATTTTCTTTCTTCAGACTGCCTCTAAGTCTAATTAAAACACATTTTCTATACCAACTAAATTGCGCTCTGTAGACTTTGGTTTTAGATTTAACGTGTAGGTAACCAAATGAAGTTTTTCATTCCGTGGATAATCCAAATTGTTCCTGCTGACCAAGGGCAAATCACATGATTGATTAATTGAAGAGTTTTATTGTAATCAATTTAAGATAATTAAAAGCAGAATAGTTTTCCTTTCCTCATCTTCTTTTTTAAGAATTGAATGTATAAATAATTAATTTTTTTGGTTAAATAATTTGTTGTCATATGTAATGCTCTCATTTTTTAAGATTGTTTTTTAATAAATTTATTATAAAATTATATATAAAAAACGTTAATTTAGGGTAATTTAATAAAATATTTGTACTCATATAATTAATTTAGACTAATTAACTATAAATTGTCATATGAATATTTGAATTTACAATTTTTAAATTAAAAAATATTTGGTTCAATAATAAAAAATTATTCTAAGACTAATATTCATTTGGAATGTGATAAGTATTGGGATTTGCAATGGTAAGTATTAGATCGGTAAATAATCTAGGAATCATAATGTTTTGTTGTGACTTTGAAGGACAATTCCAAATATTAGGGACAAATCTAAACTATGAATTTCTCTTGTGTGATTTGCAAACAATTTTTCTTCACTTCGATTGAGGTACCTTTATTTTTTCTATTTTTCCTCATGTCTATGGGATTTGACAATATTTAAAAATACCGTGTAGGATTGTTGTCAGGTCACAAAGAGCTATTGCTAGATTAATCCCTAGAAATTGAAAAATATTAAAAATCATCAATATTTAGCCATGAAAATGCTCCTAAAATGATTATGCAATGATATATATATATATTCCTTTCCTTTTTATATCACATTCCAATAAACTTAGTTATTCTTTTAGACACTTGAAGTCCTTATGTGATTTGGACTATCTGATGGAGACTTGTTGAATTGATATCTAATTGTAACTTGATGACTTTTGTTGCTCATAATGATTAATGTCATAACTTTATGAATAATATTTTTGATATCTAATTGTACTCTAATGTCTTTGTTTCTCATGATGATTAAAATAATATATGTTAAATTTATCATAATAATTAAGATCATAAATGTTATAATTGTAATAAGTTTAACTCTTGATTGCACATTGCAATTAAATGATATGTTTACATTTATGACTAACCAAATACTATTTCTCAATTAATGAGTTGTATGTGAGGAACCTTTGCTTGTTTTGCAAGTGTAGAAGTGCATTTGAGGTGATGCAGAATTTGTGGTTTTGTCAACAAGAGAAGTTCCCATGCTAGACTAATCTTTCTTTTGTATTAGTGTAAGTCCAATCTTGGTTGGAGGTGAGATAAATTGTAATCCTTCACATGTATTTGTGTCTATTAGAGATGGTTTTGTTAGGTTATATCAATTAGGAGGTCATGTCATTCTATACACCTTGAGGTTAAATGTGTTGAGAAACAAACTAAAATTGTTGCTATAAAATCTCCTATAAGTGTATGCAAATATGAAATATAATTTGTTTATCCAAATATTACTATATGATGACTATGCGATTGCATAAAATGAACAAACCATATGAACACATTATTTACATAGAGAAACCATTTTAGAAAAAAATATTTATACCATCAAACCACTGTAAAATGCAAAAATTACATCTAAAATTAAGAATCTCTTTTGAGCATAGACAATGTAACTCCCAATGAGCCATGAAGCTAATTAGAACTATTAGCTTGTGAATATTGGTTGTGATCTTCTAGGTGGTAGCAATAATCTATTGGACCAAGACCCCTTCCAACTCATATAATTTCTCTAGCCTCTTAATATATCTTTATATAATCATCTCATACTGTAATTTAGTTGTTTCCTTTTTAGGGTTGTGTTTGCTTCATTTTTAGCTTTACCATGTTTGTGTTTTGTGATTATCATCTCTATTCAATTTGACTTTGAAATATGATCTCATGATGTGTGCTTTTTTAAAGATCTCACTATATGCATTCATGAATTTATTTTGCATTTCTAATTTTACTTATCATGTGAATGTGAACTTTGACATCTTATAAAGTAAGAATAGACCAACTTGTTAGTGTTGTAACCTTTATTTTTTCCCTTTTCAATGATCAACATGTGGATTTAGTGAATCACCTCTCTAATGTTAGGATTTCATCTTTATATCTAGTTAGTAAACCATAAATAAGAAAACAAATCATAACCATTGTAAATAAGAACATGTTCATGGAAAACAAATATGAAGAATGAATACTAATTCTCAAATTATCAATGCTCTATAATTTTAAAATACCTAGTTTGAACTTGGATTATAGATATGTCAAAATTGACGGTTATTGATTTTGGTATTTATTGAATCAAACTAACTAGTGCCCACTATGTTCCTTAATGAGGTGATAATTTGAAAATAGATTGAAAAAGTTGCAGGGGATATTAAAAAACCGTTCACTCAATCAGATGAAAATTCATGTTAAAAGAAAACAACACAACAATATTTTATAGATTATATTTTAGTATTTATCATTAAAGATATTAACATTGACAATTATTCAAAGGGTGCATGGCTACAACAAAAGTAACATCGTGATGAATGAAACCATGGATCTTAACATATTAGGTGGTAATTTAACAAATTTTTATTATTGTTTGTTTTCATAGTTGCATAACTAGACCGATATAAGTAGTTGTCAAAATCTCCACCAACACTAAGAAGATAAAATAACTTATTTAATAAAATAAATTTAACTCTTTTTTAAATTAATTTTTAGATTATATTTTAGTATTTATCATTAGAGGCATGATTTAAAATATTGATAAAAAAATCTAATAGAACTTTTTTAATTTTTTTCAAATAAATCTTTATAAAATGTAAAAAATTAATATTAATATTTATTTACATGTTTGATTTGTTTGTTAAGCAGAGATTTTATTTATTGGCTTTGTAGTGCATTCTTTTAATCTATTTTATTTTAATTAATGATATTTTTTAAAGGTAATAGAATTCAAATAAATAAAGTTTAACCAACTTAGGAGCTATTAAATAGATCCATAAACTTAAAAAATAGTGAAGGCCAAACAAAACACATAGAAATTGATTAAATATGGTATAATTGTAGCATTCATAGTTTCAATGATAGATATGATATAACAATAGGATATGTAGTCTAGAAATCAATAGTTTGTAAGTTTTTAATTTTGGTTATATTTTATAGTTTAATTAAAAAGGGGTTGTAGATATATATAAGTTATAAGTTTGAAAATAATAGATTTAAAATATTGATGTCAATATATCATAAATATTTATTGGAAGTTGTATTATCATTACATTTTTAAATAATAAATATTATTTAAAATATTTCACATGAAAAAGAGTTTGATGTCTATATTCATATGGATGTATTTTTGTTCTCATTCTCATTTTAATTTAGAGATGTTGATAAGGTTCCCAGAATTTAAAATATTTGCTTGGTGTTTGAAACATATTCAAGGGTGGGTTTCAAGGTCCCCTCAAAACCTGTTTTTGCCTTAATCAAAAACATATTCAAGGGCAGGTAGATTATTTAAAATGTCTCCGAGTGGGAAAAAATTGGGCATTGTTCAGCGGTCCCCTGCGTGCAGTTTTGTGGTCGCTCATGTGGATGCGTGTGCATCTTTGGTCGCTCCTATGGATGCGTGCGGTTCTGTGGTTGCTCTTATGGATGTTGCAACTATGGTTGGAGTTGTGTCGTCTATGGATGTTGAGCTAGGGTCTTGCAGAGTCCATAGGGTCATGATAAATGGTGGAGTGCTAGGCACGGGCATGTCTGTTCTACCGTCGGTGGATCTAGCGGCTAAGGCTTCCTCCTCCGTGGGTTCTGATTTTGCTAGTTTGGGGAAGGATGTGTGTGTCCCCTCTACTCTCCTCCTTGAGGTGCAACCTTCCTTTCTTGTTACTGGGGCTTCCACTAGAGGTAAATGAAAGTCTTTCTCTAAGGTAGTTTCTTGTGCATTTTGTGCCTGCAACTGTGACTAGGACTCGACCTTTGCCTTGTGCTCGGGCCTCCCCTGTGGTGGTCTGTGGGCCTGAGGTTGCTGAGAATGATGGTTTTTATTTACGTCAGGGTGTGGTCTGCAAGTTTAATGGCTTGTGGCCCTCCCTACCTGATCTCCATAAGTGGGTGACTAATTTATGGAAGCCTCTGGTTTCAGGACAGATTGACCTCTATCCTAGTGCTAGAGGTTTTTTCTATGCAAATTTTTCTACACCTGAGGATCGTGACAGTGTGTTGGACAGGGTTTGGTTGTGGGGTGTTCATTCGTTGTTCATCCAACTGTGGTCTCACTCCTTCAATCCTCTCACGGAGCCTCTAAATATCAGACTAGTTTGGGTTCATCTACTAAATCTCCCCCTCCATTTTTGGGATGATTCTTGCTTCGAAGCTATTGGCAACATCATAGGCATTTTTTTAAAGGTGGATTCTACGTCCTGAGATCTTGGGAATATTACGGTGGCTCGTATTTTAATCAACTTGGATATCTCCCAACCCCTCCATGGTGATGTGGTCTTGATGGTGGAGGACAGACCTTGGAAGCATCTTTTGGATTATGAGGGGCTCCCTTTCCGTTGCAGGAGATGTTTCTCTATTGGTCACTTAGCCTCTTTTTCCCTCTTACTCACCGCAAGGGTACTGCTACTTGGTGGAAGGATTGTCTCACGGTCGACTCTCCCCCTTCAGATAGTTCATCTAAGGAGGGAGAATCTTCTCTCTTGGAGTTGGCGCCTTTCCCGGATCCCCCTCTGGATGTCCGTTCCTCGGATCCTTTACCTCGATCTGTTGTTGTTGTGCCATCGGAACCTTCTGTTGTCGCTATTCCATCGGATCCTACCCATCATTCATTGAATCACTTTGTTGGTCCTTTATTCATTCCTATCTCTTATGCTTCGTTGTCAGCTCCCTCATTGCGTGGCGGAGTGGATCCGTTCCACTCACCATGCTCGGTGGATGTCATTCCCAAGCCTTCCTGGTCGGTTGTGCTAAGAAAAAAGAAGGGACTCCCCAAATTTGTGGCTACTTCGCGGCCTCAGATTCAGGGAGTCAGATTAGTCCCTTATGGTGTTGGGGTTGTCTAATCTTTGTTGGTTTCTCTACAGCTATCAGTCAGTTGTCTCTGTTTTTTTTCTCCTAGTTCATGTTCTGTATGAACTAGCTTCTTTTTTTTGGCCCGTTGGGCTTTCTTTGTGAAGGGTACAACACCCTATAAATGCTACTTACTTTTTCAGAAACATATAAAAAAGAAAATAATTATTAAAAAAAATATACCAAAAATAAAAAATAAACTCAATAAGAAAGGCATGCTCTATCAAAACCATTAATGATCTTGCACAATTCTTATCTACAAATTAAAAAATGTAACACCTTCTCATGAGAATTTTTTAAACATATATTTAATCATTGTCCAAACACATTCACAATTCATATGAAAATTGTGTATTTTATTTCTTATTAGATTTTTCTCTTAACTACAATAGCAAAGTACATTGTAATAACATGAGTGTGTTAACAAAAACTAAAACATAACCAATTTTTATTTTTTTTAAATTATAAAATAACTCTTACATAAATAAAATAAAATAACTCTTCAAATAAAATTTCAAACAATATAAATAAACTAAAATCATTCTTAAAAATAATTTTAATTTAATAAAATAACTCTTAAGTAAATGAAAATAATTCTTGAAATAAAAATAAAATAAACAATGTAAATAAATTAAAATGATTTTTAAACAGTTCTAAAACAAAATAAAATGAATCTTAAATAAATATAATAATTCAAAATTATGTTTCTTAACATTTTTTAGATAGATGTATTTTAAATATCTATATTAATTCTATAACATTGTAGAATAAACAAAATTATTTAAATTCTATATAATTATTTTTTAATAAATTTATCTAGAACACTTTAATTTAGAAGTTTCTATATAAAAAAAAACAATGTTTAAGCATATTTATTAACTTTCATAAATATGAGTAAATTGTAAAGAAATTTAAAAAATAAAACTAGGATAATTATTTATTTATTTTCAATAAAAAATTACAACATTTATTTGTTGGAGGGATATCATTTTTTCAATATATCAAGTCTAAGAGAGATTGAACATTCGAAGATAGCATAATCAAAGAGTATACCATCACCCCATCAATTATACTCAATCAATTGAACTATAATCTTTTGATATTATTTACTTTTCCCTATAGATGAAGTGTAAAGGAGGGTCCCCATTTGGTTAGGTTGCCTAGGCTTCCATTAGAATAGTGATAAGATGAGGTTGTGATGGGTATTGCTAATTCTTTTGGGAAGCTCATGACTATTGACCCTTGACTTGTTTTAGGAAGCATCTTCTATTTGCTAGGTTATGTGCAAATGTTAATGTGGGTAAGGAGCTATTATATTTTGTGTCCTTGTCTTTTAATTTTGGTGTTTGGAATAAGAGGATCATGTTTGAGGTGGCCTTGAGTGTTTGCAATGGTGTCCTATGGCTAGCCACTTGATCATTGATTGTCTGGACAATAGGAGCAAATTGAATGTTGTGACAAAGGAAATAAACAAGTAGCTCCTTCAAGGTAATGAAGTGATGCCTTCCCTCGAAAAGGTGTTTGTGTCATCTCCTTTGGAGCCTATTGGCGAGAGGTGTATGATAGTAGTTGAGGGGGAGGAGGTTGTTTGTTGCAAAGGCAAGGATAGTCCTTCTCTATGGGATGCTTTGCCTTCTTCTAACACTCCTTGCAAAGAAAAGGTATGAGTGCTTTTGGTCACTACAAGAAAATAAAGCAATCCTTTGAACTCTAAAGAGAGTGTTTTGATGATTAAAATAGGGTGATTGAATCTTTGCTTCAATAATTTGATAAAAATAACTACATCTCTCTTATGTTCTTTAGGCTTAAATTGCTTGACTAGTCTCTTAGTTGGGTGTCTTTTACTTTGTTCAACATTGCTTTCTATTGTGTGTTAGGCTTGTGTTCTGTAGCCCTAGACCAATTTGTTTTCATTGTGGTTTCTTGATTGCTTAAAGGGTTTGATTGATCTATCTATTACGACTTTTGTAAAAGAGTTCAAGATCTTTCAAAAACCTGTCTTTACAATTAAAAATAAAACCAACTATAAAATTGTTATTCATTATCTGACCATTGAACCAAAAAAATATTTAAATAGGACTCAATTTAATTTTTTTTTTTGGCTTCTATTTGACTCCTAAAACCAAAATGAAAGAGAAAATTAATCCGCGACTAATCTAGATTTTCTCTGATGTGTATCTAGGTTTTTAATGCCCCCACATCTAGAAAGCTTAGAATAAAAAGTCGCTACACCATACTTGAGACGGTATTACTTTGTTTTCCTGTCATCAATTTTGTAGAGATTTTAAAAACAAACAAATGCAAAACACACAGAGCTACTGCTCTGTTTTCCAATCAAGTTGGAAATGCCCAAATGTCAAATGCAAAAAACAACAAGGAGACATGCAACTTTGATTCACTATTAATCAACTGGAAATGACAAAACATAAAACAAACTAAGAACTAAAAACTATTACAACTTTCTGGGAGCAATAAAAAGCTGCTCAACCAGACTGGTAATGATCGGGAGCAATCATTGCTCTTACAAAATAACAAACAATTGTTGTTGTTCAAGAGTTGTTGGAAGCTCACAGAGAATGTTCTTCTCACAGTTTGTTGCTGTAATCTTCTTCTCCGACTTCTTCTCTCAACCTTTTTCCCAACTACTTCCAATTGACAGAATAATCTTCCTTTTATCCATTTTGTTTAAAACTAACATTCCCTCTCAAATTTCGAAATCACCTACCTTAGTAAACACCAATTTCAAAATTAGCTACCACAATCAATTTTGGAGCTGTCAAGGGCTATAGGGTGGATCCCCAAAATAGGAGGGCTACTGACATGTAGGTGAAGGCAATAGGGGCACTGACGGATGAGCAGAGGCTTAGGAGAAACAATAAATTCCAACACTCCCCCTTTGTCCTAAGCCGACAAAACAACAAGATCAAATCTGATCTAGATCAACAACACCCAATCTGCTCCTTAGGCACACAAAACTATCAATGCTCAAAGGCTTGGTGAATATGTCTGCTAGCTGCTGCTCAGACCTACAAAACTTCATTTTAATTTCACCATTTTCAACCAATTCACGAATGAAATGATACCTGATTTCAACGTGCTTGCTTCTTCCATGAAACACAAGATTTTTCGTCAAAGTTATTGATGAAACATTGTCACAATAGATCATTGTTCCATCCTCTTGTTCTTCTTTGAAATTGCCAAGATTCTTCTCAGCCAAATAGTCTGACATGTTGTTGCATTTGCTGCTATATACTCAGCTTTAGTTGTTGATAGGGAAACAACAGGTTGCTTCGTAGAAGCCCAAGAGATAGCAACTGAACCCAAATGAAATACATAGCCTAAAGTGCTCTTCCTATCATCCAAACTTCTTGCCCAATCACTGTCAGTGTAACCAACCAACCCATATTCTTTTGTTGTTGTGTACAACACGCCATATCCTTTGGTACCATTCACATACCTTAGGATTCTCTTACCCGCTTGCCAATGGGTGTCTCTTGGAGTCTCCATGAATCTGGAAATCATACTCACTCCATGCATTATATCCGGCCTAGTTGTTTTCAAATACATCAAGCTTCCAACCAAGCTTTTGTACATGGTCAGATCCACATTGTTGTTGCAATCTTCTTTGCTCAACTTTAGGCCTACGGCTATTGGTGTTGGGGTAGGCTTGCTCTCAATCATTCTAAATCTCTTCAAGATTTCATTTGCATACTTCTTTTGAGAGATAAAAATATAATCATGCATTTGTTTTACTTCTATGCCTAGAAAGTAACTCAAGAGACCTAAATCTGTCATTTCAAATTCTCTTTTCATGGCCTCTTTAAAATCAGCAATGAGGAAATCATCATCCTCAGTAAAAACTAAATCATCTACATACAAGACAACAATTAAAATGTTACCTTTTGTTGTCGTGATGTAGAGAGTGGGCTCACCATCACTTTTTCTAAATCCATTGCTCATTAAATATGAGTCAATCCTACTGTACCATGCTCGTGGAGCTTACTTCAACCCATAAAGAGCCTTCTTCAACCTATACACCTTGTTCTTGGCATGAAACTTCATATCCAAAAGGCTGCTCCACATAAACCTCTTCTTTCAATACTCCATTAAGGAAGGTGGACTTCACATCCATTTGAAATACCTTCCATTTGTGTTGGGCAGCAATAGCTATGACTGTCCTCACAATCTCCATCCTAGCAACAAGGGCAAATGTCTCATCATAGTCTCTTCCAAACTGTTGTTTGTACCCCTTGACAACTAAATTTGCCTTGTGTCGGTCTATTCTTCCTTCGACATTGCTTTTGGTCTTATAGACCCATTTTACTCCAATAGATTGCTTGCTTGGAGGCAAGTCAATCAGCTCCCATGTATTGTTTCTTTCTAATGCATCTATTTCCTCATCCATGGCTTCACACCATTTATCCTCTTTCATAGCTTCTTCAAAATAAATTGGATCATTGTGGGAAAATAGTGCAAAATTCACACTCTCATCAAATTCATCATCATACCTTTCATTTTGGTAGATCTCCCTTAGACTCTTGGTCTTTCTTGGCATTAGGGAGGCGAGAGTGGGGTCTGAATTTTTAGTGTTGCTGTTGTTCTACTGAACAGGCTGAAACTGGAGCGATCGGGAGCTATCAGGAGCCGAATTTCTGACTGTCTCTGGTTGCTTCCCTATCTGTTTGTTTTGATCAAGAGCGATCAAGAGCTGTCAGGAGCCATCATTTTTTGCTACTGCAGAATTTTCCAAATCTTCATCTTCAATTTCTTCATCAATCTGCACTGTTGGGAGTTGTCAGAATCTGTCATGCCATCCCATGACTGATCTTCTAAAAACTCCACATCTCTACTAATGATAATGTTTTTGGTGACCGGATTATATAGCCTATAGGCTTTGGACTCTTCATTGTAGCTTGTGAAAATGCACTTTTCACCCTTGTCATCCAATTTTTGCTTTTTTTCTTTAGGCATGTGTGCATAAGCCACACATCCAAACACTCTCAAGTGTTCAACTGTCCATCTTCGTTTTGTCCATGCCTCTTGAGGTATCTTGTCACGGACTGCCTTAGTTGGACTTTTATTAATCAAATGCATGGTTGTTGCAACAGTCTCTCCCTAATATTCTATAGGGAGTCCTTTTGCTTTTAGCATACTTCTTGCCATCTCCACGATGGTCCTATTTTTCCTTTCAGCCACTCCATTTTGTTGTGGAGTGTAACTGGCTATAAGCTCCTTTTTTATGCCATTCAGCCTGCAAAAATTCACAAAACAATTGGAGGTATACTCTCCTCCTCTATCTGACCTTAGGACTTTAATAATAAGTCCACTCTCTTTTTCAGCTTGGGCTTTAAACAATAAAAACTTATTAAATGCATCAGACTTGTGCTACAAAAAATAAACCCATATCTTACGATTATAATCATCAATAAAGGTCATAAAAAATATGCTATTACCTATGGAAGATAGGGCCTACCAAATCCATGTGCACCAACTCCAATGGTGCTCTTACCCTTGTAGAGTTGCCCGATTGAAAGGGTTGCCTATGTTGCTTGCCCAAAATGCAAGCCTCACATCTAATATTAGGCTCTACTATCCTTGGCAAACCATCAACCATCTTGCTTTTGGACAAAAGACTTAAACCAGCATAGCCTAGATGTCCATACCTGAGATGCCATAGCTTGGAGGGGTCTTCAATGGTGCTCTTGAGGGCTGCAAGTTGTACTATTGTACATTTTCCATCCATGAGAGGTGCTGCAACAGACTGAGATGAGAAGCACGTCTCAATCTTCAATGGAAACATCTGGTTCTTTGTCATTTGTATTGTTGCAAACACCTTTGTTCTCTCATTCTTGTCATAAATGACACATTTTCCCTTCTCCATCAGCACTTTGTATCCATTCTGGATCAGTTGTCCTACACTCATGAGGTTATGCTTTAACCCCGGTGCAAAGAACACATTTTGAACCTCCTTCTCTTCACCCTGCTTGGTGTGGATCATAATAGATCCTTTTCTTTTAACAGGAACAACTCCATTGTTCCCCATTCTAATTTATGATTTAATATTTTTATCAATGAAAGAAAAAAGACTTTCATTACCACTCATGTGGTTGCTACAACCGGTGCCCAAGTACCAGACTTCAAGGCTGCCTTCTTCACCAACATTGCACATGATGAAGGCTATGGACTGATTTCCTTCAGCCACATTTGAATCAGCAACATTAGCATTTTATCTTTGTTGATTACCGTGCTTCTTCCAACACTCACTAGCATAGTGTCCAAACTTGTGACAATAATAGCACTCAATGTTGCTCTTGTCACTTCTTCCACTCGAACTGTTGTTCTTCGTGCCTCTACGGGAGTTGTTCTGAGAGCTGCTTGCTCATCCCAAGTTTTCTCCACCAGCATTTCCTTGACTGGATCTACCTCTACCTCTTCGGGAGCCATTTCCACCTCTCCCTTTGCCTCTTGCATTCGATTGAGCTTTGAAAGCTTGCTTATGGGAGGTAGTAGCAGACCTTTTTAAACGTTGCTCATGGGTATGGAGAGAACCCATTAACTCATCCATTGTCAAAGTAGAAAGGTATGTTGTTGCTTCAATAGCAATGACAAGAGGATCATACCTCGTGGGTAGACATCGAAGAAGTTTTTCAACAATCTTCAGCTCATCTAACACATCTCCATTTGCTCTTAGCTGGTTCAACAAACTGGAGAACCTTGTTCGAAAGTCTGCAACAGACTCACTGTCTTTCATCTCAATAACTTCGAAGTAGCTGGAGCTTTACACCTCTGACTTTATTAGTCCCTTTGTAGCTAGTCTCAAGGATTTCCCAAGCTTCTTTTGCATACTCAGCTATTGCTATTTTGGGAAAAATGGCCTCTATCAAGGCTACTTCGATCAAACTCAAAGCTTTTGCATCCTTCTTCCTCTGCTCCTTCAGCTAGGTCTTTTGGTTATTCGTGAGAGCTACAAATGCAGCTGGGTCAGTGATATCCACAAACTCATTTATGAGAAAATCCCACAAATCATTGGCCACCATGATAGTCTTCATCTTCTTGGCCCAAATGTCATAGTTATGTCCATTAAAGGATGGTGGTTGCTGCCAACTACTTGCTTCATCTCCAGCCATGTCTCCTACAACAAAAAATTCAACACCCAAAAAATACAAATGCCCAAACTCACAAGGAAATGGGGCCTATAGCTCTGATACCATGTAGAGATTTTAAAAACAAACAAATGCAAAACACATAGAGCTACTGCTTTGTTTTCCAATCAAGCTGGAAATGCCTAAATGTCAAATGCGAAAAACAACAAGGAGACATGCAACTTTGATTCACTATTAATCAACTAGAAATGACAAAACATAAAACAAACTAAGAACTAGAAACTATTACAACTTTTTGGGAGCAACCAAAAGTTGCTCAACCAGACTGGTAATGATCAGGAGCAATCACTGCTCTTACAAAATAACAAACAACTGTTGTTGTTCAGGAGTTGTTGGAAGCTCACAGAGAATGTTCTTCTCACAGTCTGCTGCTGCAATCTTCTTCTCTGACTTCTTCTCTCAACCTTTTTCCCAACTACTTCCAACTAACAGAATAATCTGTCTTCTATCCATTTTGTCTAAAACAAACATTCCCTCTCAAATTTTGAAATCACCTACCTCAATAAATGCCAATTTCAAAATTAGCTACCACAATCAATTCTGGAGCTGTCAGGGGATGCAGGGAGGATCCCTAAAATAGGAGGACTCCTGACATGTAGGTGAAGGCAGCAGGGGCACTGACGGATGAGTAGAGGCTCAGGAGAAACAATAAATTCCAACAAGTTTTTTAAATTCTCAGAGGAGTCTGAAAGTTGTGTAATTATCAGTTCAACTACCCAGTCTTATGTGAAGAAGCCCTATCATTCATTCCTTGCATTCTATTCTCTATAAGGAAAGCAAGGCATAAACCATGTTAATATGGACAAAATCATCTCTAGACGTGGTGCTGGTTCCAACAGGCCTTCTCTTCCTCATAACATATCATCTCTACCTCTTCTACAGAATTCTCAAGTATCCCCATTCAACTGCCATAGGATTTGAAAATGACAAGAAAAAGATTTGGGTACACAAGATGATGGAGGTCAGTCATCAAATTTATTTGATTTAAGACTGTTTTCTTCTCAGGGAATTGAATTTGTAATCTTAGAATGTTTTTTACTGCAGGACATTCCTAGAAACACAGGCATAGCACTTCAAGTTATATCAAGCAACATATCAACTGCCACATATCTAGCAGGTCTTTCCATAAGTCTGAGTTCACTGATCGGTGTCATAGTAGGAAGCAGCACAACAAGCAGTCAATCCAAAATACTGGCCAATCAAATAATCTATGGATACAGAAGTACTTCAACTGGTTCTATCAAATATGTAAGCGTACTGCTCTATTTTTTAATAGCCTTCATGTCTCAAGTGCAGTGCATTCGCTATTATACTCATGCCAGTTTTCTCATTAGCATTCCAGGTTCCAGTGTGCCTGCACATTATGTAGAGGATGTTGTAATCAGAGGAAGTAATTTCTGGTCATTAGGACTGAGGGCTTATTACTTTGCACTTCCTCTGTTGTTATGGGTAGTTGGTCCCATACCCATGTTTAGTTGTTGCTTGGGAATGGTGTGCTTGTTATATTTTCTTGATTCTAAGGATAATCCCATCCCACCATTTGGGATCAAGGAGTAGAAAACTGTGTTACATGTAGAGCCTAAGCGCAGAAACGAGAGAGGTCAGCTGATCGAATCTAGTAACGGACGCCCAACACTGGCCAGTTTCATGATGACCCAAATGGAATCGCCAGAGTTACAGGTGGAATAAATAAATTCATGGCTTCCTTGAAGGATCTGTGAACAACACGAATTTTTCTTTCGTTGTCGATTAAAACTCCTCATAATTTATGAGTTGAACTCATCCCATTTGAGAGCTCACATATATCTCAGCTTAATATGAATCTTCATCAAAAAATTTACAAATATTTTCTTTCTCCAGTACTGCGTGTAAGTCTAATTAAAATAGTTTTTCTTTACCAAGTAGATTGCGCTCTGTAGACTTTGCTTGTAGAGTTGGCATGTAGGTAAAACAAATAAAGTTTTATCATTCTGTGTATAATTCAAATTGGCCCTGCTGACTATTGGCAAATAACACAAGTGATAAATTGACCAGTTTTCTTGTAATCAATTTCAAGATAATTAAAACCAGAATACTTTTATTTTCCTCGTTTGTTGTATGTATATACAAAGTTTTTAATGATTGAATGTATAAATAATTTGTTCTTATATTTATTAAACAATAGGTCAATGAGTTTGACTAGAAGAATCTTGATGGCAATATCATAATTGAATTTTTTATTATTTTTTATGTTTTTTCATATTTATTATTAGATGCAATGGTCTCATTTGTTAAAATTGATTTTTAGTAAATTTATTATAAAGTTAGATGTAAAAGGAAAATGTACACATATAATTTAATTTAGATTAATTAATTATATTTTTTTATAAAATATTTGAGTAATTTATATTAATTGAGTCTAGGATGTTTAAATAAATAAATAAAATATTCATCTTGATAATTGAAGATGATTCTAAGACTAATATTGATTTGGAATGTTATAAGTTTTAGGATTTACAATGGTAGATATTAGATTGGTAAATCACCTGGGAATCATAATATTTTGTTATGATTTTTAGGAACAAGTTCAAATGTTAGGGAAAAATTCACAATTATAAAATTCTCTTGTGTGATTTGCAAATTACTTTCTTCACTTTGACTAAGTTACCTTATTTTTCTTATGTTTCCTCATGTCTACAAACTTAGTGATAAATAAAGTTGCCTTGTAGGATTGTCGTTAGGTCACAAAGAGCTATTGCCTAGATTAATCCCTAAAAATTGAAATATATTAAAAAAATCATTTTTAAGTCTTGCAAATGCTCCTAGAATGTTTGTGTGATGATACATTCCTTTTTATGTCACATTCCAAAAAACTTACTTATCTTTTTAGAAACTCAAAATCCTTATGTAATTTGGACTAGGATGGTGACTTTATTAGTTTGATATCTAATTGTAATTTGTTTCTCATGATGATTAAAGTATAAATTCATAATGATAATTAAAAGAATAAATGTTATAATTTGTATAAGTTTGGCTCTTGATTGTATATTGCAATTAAAGGATACATTTACATTTAAGACTAACCAAATACTATTTCTTATCTAATGAGTTGTGTGTGAGGTATCTTTGCTTGTTTTGCAAGTGAAGGAGTGCACTTAAGGTGATGCATAATTTTTGGTTTTGTTAATGAGAGAAGCTCCCATGCTAGATAAATCTTTGTTTTGTATTAGTGTACATGTCCACTCTATTGGAGGCTAGATCAACTATAATCCCTCACATGTATTTATGTATGCTAAAGATGATAATGTCAAGTTGTATCAATTAGGAGGTCATATCATCCAATACACCTTGAGGTTAAATGCATTGAGAAATAAGTTGAAACTATTGCAATAAGCATTCTTACAAGTGTATACAAATATGAAATACATTTATCTATCCAAGGATTAATATATGATAACTATGCAATTGCATAAAATTAATGATAATAATAAAATCAACAAACCATATAAACACATGATTTATAAGGAGAAATCCTTTTAGAAATAAAATCCATATAAGAAAGAGGACAAGAATGTATTAATATTTATAAAATAGATACACCCAACACAATAATTCCCTCTTCACTCTGACAACACTTGGATAAAACTTATGTAACTATAAAATAAGCCTATGAAATTACTATTCTATGCCTTGAATTTATAGAGTAATGAGAAAGGAATATTGCAAATAGTTTTATAAAATAATAGACCATAAAATCATGGTAACGTGCAAAAACTTCCATGTGAAAAATGAAGAATCTCTTTTGATAATAGTAAATGTAACTCTTAATGAGCCATGAATAGGAAAAATAACCTCTATACCAATAATAGATGGCATCCTTGACTTGTAACTCATCCATAGTGGCATATGTCCTAAGTTAAGTGTCCAATATCATCATCTAGTTCATATGGGGTCCACCAGCAACCTGAAAAATGCTCCACTACTCAATTTTCATGTCCAGGTTGAAGAATTTGCTAAAAATAGCTTCATAATTGCTATTGCCAACTCTAAATCCTTCATGAGTGCATATAACAAATGATTCCAAGATTCTAGGGGAACATTAATATAAATTATTTTTCAATTACATAATTAGTGTCCAAGAACACTTTTCCAACAATGTGGATGGACCTCTCTTGATATGGGTTAATTCCCATGGCTTTAGTTGTTGATTTCTTTAAGAAAAAATAATTAGAATCCTATGCATGAAGTGAAAGAGTCTAATCATAGTTGGGAGATTGTGGATAGTAGTTGTGATCTTCTAGGTGGTAGTAATAATCTAAAAGGACTAGGACCCATTCATACTTCTATAATTGCTTTGACAATTTGAAAAGGGCTTGAAAAAGTTGAAAGAGATGAAAAAGCCACTCTCAATTAGACAAACATTCATCTTAAATGAAAAAAACACAAAATATTTTTGTAATATGACATTTTTCAGAGACATTAATATTGACAATTATTTCAAGGATGCATGGCTACACTAAAATTAACATCGTGATGAATGCAATTGTGGTTCTTAACATCTTAGGTGTCAACTTAACATATTGTTGTTGCTATTTGTTTATTTTCACAATTGAATAGTTAGACACATATAAGTTGGAGTCAAAATCTCCACCAATAGTTAGAAGATCAAATAACTTGTTTAAAGAGTTTTTTTAAATTTATATTTTAGATCACATTTTATGATTTATTATTCTAGAATGATAAATAAAATTAACAAGATATGGAGAGTGATTTAAAATACTGATATAAAAATCTAATATAATTTATTTTTTTAAATATAAAAAATGTATTTATTAATATTAAATAGTATTTAGTTTTTGTTTTTTAAGTTTGATTTCATGTATTCACTTTGTGGTGTGTTCTTATGATCTATTTTTATTATTTTATTTTATTTTTAAAATAATATAACTATTTTCATGCACCTAAAAAATAAATGTTAACCAACTTAGAATCTATTAAATAGACTTATAACTTTGAAACAAAAGCTAAGGATCAAAAAAAAAATACATAACAATTGATTAAATATGGTATAATAACAACATTCATAGTTTCCATGGTAGATATGACATAACAATAGGACTCTATAGTCTAGAAATCAATAGTTTGTGAGTTTTTAATTTTGGTTGTATTTTATAGTTCAATTAAAAATATTTTGTAAATATATGTAAATTATAAATTTTGAAAATAATTTTTTTATAATATTGATTTCAATAAATCATAAATGTGTATTGTAAAAGGTATTATTTATTTAGTTTTAAATAATGAATATAATTTAAATATTCACATAAAAAAAAATAATGTCTATATTCATATAGATGTATCTCAACTAGCATTCTCGATTCATTTTAGAGATATTGAAAAGGCTCCCAATATTTATAGGTTTGCTTGGTGTTTGAAATATTAAAAAAAATACATAAATATCGTACAAAAAAATATAAATAATTATTTCCCTTGATAAAAAAAGACACGCTCTTACCTTGAAAAGGTGCTTGTGTCCAACTCCCTCAAAATAATGAAGTGATACCTTCCGTAAGAGGTGTTTGTGCCCTCTCATTTGGACCTCATTGTTGAGAGGTGTATGATGGTGGTTGAGGTGGGGGGAGGTTGTTTGTTGCAAAGGCAAGGAAAGTCCTTTATGAGATGCTTTGTCTTTTTTTAGAATTACATGCAAAGAAAAAAAGAAAGTTGGAGGGTAAGAGCACTTTTGATCACTCATCATGAGAACGTCAAGCAATCCTTTGAACTCTAAAGAGAGTGCTTTGATGATCATTGCTTCAATAACTTGCTTAAACTCAGGCCTCTATTGAGTTCTTTGAGTTTAAACTAGTTGACTAACCTCTTAGCTATATGTTTTGTCTTGATTCAGCAATGTTTTTATTGTGGTTTTTTAATTGCTTAATGAATTTGACTTCTACCCAAAAAATTAAGACTCTTTTAAGAATCATCTTTTAATAGTAAAAGAAAATACCTCTAAAATTATTATTCATCATTTAATCATTAAACCAAATAATATTTAAATAGAAGTTAATTTCAACTTTTCTTGATTTCTAAAACCAAAATGAAAGACAACAATCCAGAATTTCTATGACGTGGATCCAGGTTTTTTATGCCCCCACGTCTAGAAAGCCCTGAATAAAAGTCGGTACAGCATATATTGGTGACAATATTCCTCTGTTTTCCTCACATGAATTTTTTAACTTAAAGGAAACTGAAAGCTGTGTAATTATCAGTTCAGTTACAGCATACTTGTGACAATATTCATTTATTGTATTCTATTCTCTGTAAGGAAAGCAAGGCATAGACCATGTTAATCTGGACAAAATCATATCTAGATCTGGTGCTGGTTCCAACAGGCCTTCTCTTCCTCGTAGCATATCATCTCTACCTCTTATACAGAATTCTCAAGTATCCTCATTCAACCTCCATAGGATTCGAAAATGACAAGAAAAGGATTTGGGTACATCAGATGATGGAGGTCTGTCATCCTATTTATTTGATTTAAGGCTCTTTTCTTCTCAGGGAATTGAATTTGTAATCTTAGAATGTTTTTGATTGCAGGATATTCCTAGAAACACAGGAATAGCACTTCAAGTTATCTCAAGCAACATATCAGCTGCCACATATCTGGCAGGTCTTTCCATAAGTCTGAGTTCACTGATCGGCACCATAGTAGGAAGCAGCACAACAAGCAGTCAATCCAAAATACTGGCCAATCAAATAATCTATGGAGACAGAAGTACTTCAACTGGTTCTATCAAATATGCAAGCCTACTGCTCTGTTTTTTAATAGCCTTCATGTCTCAAGTGCAGTGCATTCGCTATTATACTCATGCCAGTTTTCTCATTAGCATTCCAGGTTCCAGTGTGCCTGCACATTATGTAGAGGATGCTGTAATCAGAGGAAGTAATTTCTGGTCATTAGGACTGAGGGCTTATTACTTTGCATTTCCTCTGTTGTTATGGGTATTTGGTCCCATACCCATGTTTAGTTGCTCCTTGGGAATGGTGTGCTTCTTATATTTTCTTGATTCCAAGGATAATCCCATCCCACCATTTGGGATCAAGGAGCAGAAAACTGTGTTACATGTAGAGCCTAAGAGCAGAAACGAGAGAGGTCAGCTGATCGAATCTAGTAACGGACGCCCAACACTGGCCAGTTTCATGATGACCCAAATGGAATCACCAGAATTACAGGTGGAATAAATGAATTCATGGCTTTCTTTAAGGATCTGTGAACAACACAAGTTTTTCTTTCATTGTGGATTGAAACTACTCATATTTTATGAGTTGAAATAATCCCATTTGAGAGCTCACATATATCTCAGCTTAATATGGATCTTCATCAAAAATTTAGAAAATATTTTCTTTCTCCAGGAGTGCCTCTTTAAGTCTAATTAAAATAAATTTTATTTATCAACTCTCTGTGTAGACTTTGCTTGTAGAGTTGGCGTGTAGGTAAAACAAATAAAGTTTTATCATTCCGTGTATAATTCAAATTGGCCCTGCTGACTATTGGCAAATCACATGATTAGTAAATGTATTAGGCGTATACTCAACTACAAAGCAAGTTGACGAGTTTTCTTGTAATCAATTTCAAGATAATCAAAAGGCAGAATATTTTTCCTTTCCTCATATATATATATATATATATAGTTTTTAATAAGTGAGTGTATAAGTAATTGAACTTTTCATTAAATAATTTGTTATCATAATTATTATTGAGTGTTATAGTCTCATTTGGGTGTTGAAAAGATTGATTTTTAATGAATAAATTATAAATTGTGTAAAGAAAAATATATTTTTAGATTAGATCAAATTTAATAAAATGTATGTATAAGTGTAATTAATTTAGATTAATTAATTATGAATTGACATGTGAATATTTGAACAATTTGTTATAAATGAGTATATAATATTTAAATAGAAAATAATACGTTTGACTCAATAATCAAAGATGATTCTAAGATTAATATTGATTTAGAATGTCATAAGTCTCGGGATTTGAAATGATAGATATTAGATTGACAAATCACGTGGGAATCATAATATTTTATTGTTACTTTGAGGGATGAGTCTAAATCTCAAGGGCAAATCGATGACTATGAACTTGTCTTATGCTTGTGAAATTGTCATGTGTGATTTGTAAACTATTGTTACTTTGAGGGATGAGTCTAAATCTCAAGGGCGAATTAATGACTATGAACTTGTCTTATGCTTGTGAACTTGTCATGTGTGATTTGTAAACTATTGTTCTTCACTTTGCCTAAGGTACGTTGATTTCTTCTATGTTTCTTAATGTCTATGGACTAGTTGATATTTAAAAATACCTTGTAGGATTAAACTATTCATTCATAAAGAGTTACCACCTAGATTAATCCTGCTAAATTGAGGAATATTGAAAACAACAATTTTTGGACATGCAAATGTTATTAGATGATTATACGATGCTACATTCATTTCTATGGCACATCCCCACAAACTCAATTATCTTTTTGGACACTTGAATTCCCAATGTATTTGGACCAAGGTGGAGACTTGATTGCTTTGATATATATAATTGTACCTTGATGATTTTTTTTATCATGATGATCACAATTTTCATTCTTATGACTAATATTTTGATATCTAATTATACTTTGATGACTTTATTGCTCATGATGATTAAGATCATAAAATTTTATTAGTCTAATAGCTTTGAATCTTGATTCTACATTACAATTAAATGATGTTTATATCTATGACTAATTGGATATTAATTCTCATATGGTGACTTGTGTGCAAGGAATATTGGTTTATCTTGTAGATGTGGGAGTGTAAACCAATGTAGACTCTATGGTTTTGTCAATGAGAGAAATTCCCAATTCTAGACTAATCTTGCTTTTGTATTATTGAATGCCAAGTCCTAATTAGAGGTTCAATTGTCTACAAGTACCTCGCATGTACTTGTGTAAATTAGAGAGGATCATATCATATAGTATCAACTAGGAGGTCATGTCATCCTATACACTCCAAGGTTAAATGTAGTAGGGAATCATCATTGTCATAATTATCCAGACATTACAATTTAAGTGAGGCTTATATGGCTCATTTAAGATCTATTTATAAGGCTAAAATTATACAAATTATACATTCAAGTCTAAGTCCCTCTCACATTTAAACATTGACCATGTTAAAATTAAAATAATATTTTAATTATGGATGAACTAATTGATAAAGTTGTTAAAATAAATTATCTATCAAATGTGGAATTCATGACAATGTGCACAAAGGTGGGGGAGCACAAAGTGGCTAAAACTATTACTCGATTCATTTTACATATAAGGTGAGCATGTTATAACATACTCACATTATAACAAAATCATGCTATAGATTGGTGTAGGTTTGTCCAATACCAAGCCATGATTTGAGCATTTTATATTGTAAACATGTTTTTCTTCCATAAAAGAAATAATATCTTTTTCACATGAAAAAACATGCTAGCACTATAATGCAAGAACATTATGTGTTCACGTGCTATGAGAATTATCGATTGGCTATGATGTACTATGAGAATTATTAGATTCTTTAGTGTTCTTAAGTCAATGATGATACCAATGCCATTAGTCTATGACGTGTGTGTGTTCATTATGCTAGATAAGTAATGGGGCTCATATACCCCCACATTTCACTTACCTATAGGTGAAATGATAGTGATAATAGAGGGTGTCTCTAAGAGGATTATCAATATCCTAGAGAGGGAAGGAGGGTAGATGTCCATATCACCACACTACAATAATACCAAGATTTGTACCAACAATGTATAGTCAAGCATGATTTATTGACAAGATGATGTCTCATTCACAAATATCATGTCTTGAGCATGAAAATGGATACTATTCATCATTGGTAGACTAATCCTTCCTAATGGATAGGTGTCACATATTGTGTATAGTTTGATATAGTTATGTTAGGAGGTACATGATCATGTAACTTATTTACATGGGACCTCTACCTAGTATCCCAACTATATGACAATTTACATGTACTTGTGGATGAGTGTGCCATGTCTCTATGTAGGGCATCATTACTTTAATATTGTTTATATGAGCATATATGATTATCATTCTCCTAGGGTTACCTCTAGTAGTAAGAATGTCATGTGCAACATTGGTGGCTCAATGTGAAACAATACATATATTAGTTAATGGAGAGAGGGTAGGACCCTCTATGCATGAAGATAAATTTTTGATACAGTGACTAACAAAAATCACCTAGAGGCCTATAGGAATTTATCCGTGGAAACTAATGGTGCATATTAGTTCAAAGGATCATGCATCCTGGGTAGATTTTTGGAAGATATAGCATAGTTATGGAGATATTAACTAATTAGGTGCTTTTTTAATTTATGTACTTCATTAGAAAATTCCCTCAATATTCCATAGGTTACCATTCTAATAAAGGGAGAGACCAAGGACTTTATTAATAAGACAAGTTGATAGGATGGTGATGGGAGATAACCCTTGTAGAGGTATCATATTAGGATTAGGTAAAGGTCTCACCATATTTTGAATGCATGCTGGAAAAGGGAGAATCCATCCTCATTCTACCATATAAACACCCTAGAAAATACTCTAGTAGAAGCAATTAGCCCCCAAGATGCACTAAATGTCTCTCCTCTTTAGCAAATACTTGATAATATAAATTGGTAGGTAAAATACATGACACAAGTAGTCATGAATTTATGTTTAAATTTTATTATTTAGTCGTGTATTATCTATGAACATACTGCTAATAAAACATGTGATCATGAAATGAGTATATAGCCAAGTGGTTGGATCTCATCTTGTGTGCCAATTTATGTGTGGTTTTAAAATGTGTTAGTGAGAGTAATTAATCATAACTAAATACACACATCAATGAAATGTATTACATCTAATGAAAGATAAATAATAAAGCAAACTATTATAACCCTGCATTTGAAATCATTCCATTGTCCTCTATTCTTGGTGATCTCTCAATTCATGCTCTCAAAATTATTTGTTGCACATGAATTTATGAAATGGCAACCTAAGAAATGAGAAGCTATTATGCAATACAAACTACAATGCCTACATCGTTATATTTTTTGTGTTTTTGAAGATAAATGTTGAATGATCTATGATAAAATGTTGTTGTGATTGAAATGATGCTAAAACTAATAATGCAAACCTAGTGATAATGTTGTATAAAATATGCAATAAACTAAAATGCTAAAATGGAAATACCATGGTATTTCTAAATGAACTAAAATGTTAAATGTAAACTACAATGCTCTCAACAATGCTCTCAAATTGCAATAAGATTTCTGCAAAATAAACTTGTTGAATTCTCCTTATGAAAAGTTGTGGAAATTCGCTCTATTTATAGATTTTTCAAAGTTGGGAATAATGTGGCAGTGATAAACGGTCGAGATTGTGATCCCGAGGCATCAACGGTTGAGCACAAAGAGGTTGGAGAGAATCATGGAGGTGGTTCCCTGCAAAAGAACACTTTGCCAAGTGTTGAAGGGAATTAGAGGAAAGAAGAAGCCATGTGTCCAAGGTGGTTTCAAATTTGTTATAGGTTGTTGATGGAAAAATCTCATTTTACAAATTAGAAAATTCAATTTCATGTGACACATGGTGAGGTGGCAGGTGAGGTGGAAGGAAGTTAGAAGAATATTTAGAAATGTGCCAATTTGAATTAAAAATTCAAATTTAAATGAAGAGGAGAAATTAGCTAAATGACAAATTAATTAATTTATGCATTTAACTAATTTAAGAGGAAAATGATTTTGGAGGCCAATTTGAATTAAAAATTCAAATTTAAATGAAAGAAGGAAAATTAAGTAAATGACAAATTAGTTAAATTGTGCATTTAATTAATTTAAGAGGGAAATGATTTTGGATAAGAAGAATATTTAGAAATGAACTATATAACTTTATAAGTAGATGATTTAAGATTTTATTAATTAAATAACAAGTATTTAATTAATGTGTGCTCACACCATTTTTATGTGCATACACATCTCTCACTATAAAACACTTCACCTAGGGAGTAAGAGTCATACTAGTACCAAATAATGCATGATCATGTGCATCCCAAATAACTCACTCCATATAATTTTGATCTTATGAGATATTCCACTTAAAGCCTATAGAGGTGTCTTTTTGAGGTAGCATTAGTGATTTAAAACTTGGTGATAAAAAAGAACAATGAGAGATGCAACCATTCAAGAGTACCATAGGACCTAATTAGATAGAAATATAGTGTTAGGGCTCGTAGAATAAGCTTGAGTGAGAGGTACGAGGAAATTTTGATTTATGTACATTCATTCCTATATTGGCTAATTATGTGTTTATATTGCATATTTGATGAGACAACTAGATAGTGCACTCAATAAATTATTTGAGCATGAGAAAGAAGAGTAGAGCATGCTACATGAGGATGTTAAATATCTACATGTGATGAAAATTATAATACAAGATAGGTCTTGGTTGTGCTCTCCAATGAGGAATCACATTAGTGATTAAGGTGGGGTAGGGGAGAAATAATTAGAATCTCACTCTTGAGAGATAGTTTTAGTATGTGTATAATCCATCCATATATATGTTGATACTCTAATTTATGTGAATATTTTACCATGTTTGGTCATTAGACTCTCTTTTTTTATTACTCTATTTTTCTTCTATTGAGTTTGTTATATTAATATGTTGACATACTTAATTTTTCTGTTATAAATGTATATTATTATCTATGTTTGTTTATTAGGGTTCATATGTATGTATGTATGTGTAAATTGGAAAATCAACCCAAGGTCATAGATTTAATAGGAAACAATGCAAATAACCACAATATGTAATCCTAATTACTCAATGAGATCCAATCTATTCAATTTGGAAAGCCTGCAATAATAAGTAAAACCAGATTTCAAGCAATTGATACCTTCACCTTCATTGTATTGTCGTGGATGACTTCCATTTTTCCTTCTTTGTAAGCTTTGCTCTCAGAAATGGGTATGCTACTCTTTTGCTATGAGCTTCAAGTATATGTGATGATTGCAATGATGCAAACACCAAAGTTTAAGAGTTTGTGGTTAGCCATCAATGTGCTATGAAGGATTGATTTTATAGAAATTCTTGTTTCAAATGAATGATCTAGATTCAAAGATAAAAGATCGAGATCAACGGAGGTTCGTTGAGAGGAAATAAATTGGAGAGTGAATTGGCCCAATCAATTCAATCAAGGGAATTGATTGATTAATTACTGGGATCAAATAATCAATGTGATTGATTAATCAGTCAATATAATGGATTGAATAATTAATGCGATTGATTGATCAGTCAATATGTGAGGATAATTAATTAATCTTTAGAGGAATGTGCAAGTAAAGATTGAATTAATAAATAAAAGTTTATTTGTTAATGGATCATGTTGAGTGAATATCGGAGAATTAAATAATTAATTTAATTGTTTAATCTAGAAGTGGGAAGGCGGTTTAATTAAATAATTTGTAACAATTATTTAATATAAGGACGTTTGATGTTAATTAAATTATTATTATTATTTAGAAAATTGCTCTCAGAGAGGATAGCACTCTTTTTATTAAGTTGAAGCATCATATTACATATTTCAAACTTAAAATTTCTATCGACCCCAAATTACATAGCATATTACACATCTAGATTTTCTACTTTCTTAGAGGATCTTAATGTCATCTGATGCTTTTATTTTTCTGATGGTGTTGTCTTCCTCTTCACCTTTGTCCATTCTTGTTCTTCGGAGGATAGGGACAAACCATTATTGTGTTCTACATTCAAGTTTCCACCATTATCACTGGCTCCTAGAGTAACGGTAGAAATGGATAAAATTTTGGTGTTTGTTTGGATCGAAACTGACTTGTCCAAGGGGGATGAAGATTCCATTGTGAGAACCACTTTTGCTTGCTTAATAGGCTCGAGCTCATGAGATTGATTTTACACATTCATTAGAGAGGGGTGAGGGGTAACTAGAATATTCTATTGAAGCATAGAGGAAGGGGCAACATCTTCTTGCTCAGGAGGAGAGAAAACATAGTGATGGGATTCCACTCCATCCCACCAAGATGACCTATTATTGGGAGCAGCCTTGGCCCGACCCCTACCACATTGTGCAGTAGCATGTTCAGTTGTAAAATATTTTCTGCACTTTCAAAGGTTATTTTTTCGTAGTCATTTGGTTGACACCAACGTTTGTTGCCAACTTTGAGAAAAATCTTTGCTAGGAGACCTTTTGTAACATCCATTTCAACACAAAGATGAGAAAAATTTGAGTTTTCATAATTGATTGTTTCCTTTGAGATGTGGTACTTTCCCAACTCATTGCCAATTGCCTTCAGACAATCAATTTCCCAAAATTGTAAAGGAAGGTAAGGCAAACAAACCCACAAAAGAGTAGAAGAAAAAGTCTTTATTCATGGATTGAAAGAAGGGAACCAAGGTTTCATGCATAAGAAGTATCCTTGGAAGAACCAATGCCTAGTATTAAGAATCATTTCTTTATCTTCTATAGATTCAAATTCCAATATGAAAAAACCTTTTGCGCATGAATAAATACTAGCTTCTTCCTCCACAAAATATTTCCAGTTCGAACTTATCCAGGAATGGAGACCATATAGTTTTGGCCATACCTTCATAAATATACATACAAGCGTGTGGGCCTGTAAAAAGCTCTCTCTGACACCCGCAAATCTATCCAAACAAAATTTTAGGACAATTGAATGGTGCACCAGAGAAAGGTGGACTTTATGTTGCTCTGCCATGAGGAAAGGGTGGGCTGGAGGGTGCAAACCTAGGTTGTGACGATGGACCCACACTTCTCTCTGAAACTAGGGCTTCAACACAGAGGGCATTCTTGTATTTTTTGCCAGGATGACCAACCTCCAATGACCCTACCAGTCTACTTGTAATATGTGAAGGCAACACAGTGGTCTAAAATCCCAAAGGATCGTCCGTTATTGTTTCCTTCAAAATTGTGAATTTAAAATGTTAATTAAATTATTAAATGATAACTATTTAATTAAAATAGAAGAATAAGTGAAGTTAGCGACATAATTAAATAAATAAGGTTCATTTAATTAATCAAGAAGAATATAATGTTTAATTAGGACATTATTAAATAAATAGGATTTATTTAATTAGTCAAAAATGATGAATTAGAATGAATTAATTAAATAATGTAAAATTACTTAATTAATAGCAGAGTATGAAATTTGATAATAATTAAATAATAATGTATTATTTAATCATTTAGGGAAGAAGAGTAAAAATTAGTAAAAAGGTGTTGCTTGCAGGTCAAGATAATTTATGGTATCTACATTCTACCCCTCTTTGATATAATATATTTTTATAGCATTATGTCAAAGAAAATTCAAAATTTTATGCTCAGGAGTTACCTCGATATGCCCTGGTGATAGTGGGATAGGTTGATGCCCCCTCAAAATAATTTATGAATTTTGAAAAAATTCAAAAAAAATAGGAAATTGTTTTGACAAATCAATTTTATAGTGTTGAATGTGTTGGTAGCTACATATTTTGATTTTAGGAAATCCGGTGTGTTTGTTTTTGCTTTTAAAGTTCAAATTTGATATGCCCAGTTATAAAGGGGGTCCAAAATCCCACCCTAAAAGTCTATAAATAGGCCTTAAGGGTGCAAACGATTTCATTTGTGCATTTTGAGTGTAGAAGTTGAGGGCTCTGAGTGGAGGTTTTTTGAAGAAGGGCCTATAGAGATGTCGCTTGTTCCAGTAGTTGTGCACCGTGGATATCGAGTTAGGTCCTAGTGGCCAAAGGGCTCAGGGGACGCGATATGTACCCTTTCCTTTCCTCATTTTTCATTTAATTTTTACTAATTTTTAGGGCTTGAAGAAGAGAAAATAGATGCGATTTTGTTTTGGTGTCGCATTTGTTATCGTGTTTGCCACATGTGTGGTCTTGTGCACCACATGTGTGATTTATGATGCATATATAAAACAAAGCCGTAAATGCTCAGTTTCTCACAATTGATTTTTGTATCGCATATGTTGTGGTGCAATGCAAATGTAAGATAGAATGCTACAATTTATTTCATGCAACGCATATGCATGACAATATGCCACAATTGCAATGTGAGTCACATGTGTGAGCCACATCTATATGAAAGTGCAATGCATTTGAATGTTAGCCAATTTGAGTCTATTTTTGATAATTTTTTCTTTGTATAAAAAGTCTAATAGGTTTAGTTAGTCATCCTGATTGATATAATGCGCTTTTTGTGAGCGTAGGTGCGATTACCACCGATATATACTTAAGAGAGTTGGCCTGCTTCTTTCAAATTATGAGATAATTTAGGAGATGTGGGGAGGGATACATTGCATTCCCTTAGATTATATCATGTTACTTTCATGCCCATCATTCAAGCTAATCGAGGACTTCTAACAGCTTTAGCAAAGTGATGGCACTCTGAGACCGGTTCCTTCCATTTTCCCACAGGAGATGACATTGTGACATTAGAGGACGTCTGACATATTCTTCATCTTCACATTCTTGGTGAGCATGTTGTCTATGATCCTGATCATGGGTTAGCTGTCTTGTGGAGATTTTATGTTGTTGATGACCTAGCGTTGGGCGTTGAGGAATACGAGATCCGACGGGATACACTTGTTGACAGATATGACCGGCGCATAGTTGTGATTTTTACTATTATAAGAGGTGTCGTCATTCTTGATCATCAAGGCCATGGATTCCCTATCAGATGGAGTCAGATGCTTGAGAGTATGATGGAGTAGGCCACAATTTATGCTTGGGGTCCTTGTTTAATGGCCATACTCTATTTCTAGCTTCATGATGTGGTGTATTGAGATGCTCAGTTTATCAGTTGTGGTACTACATTGCTTATGGTTTGAGCTTATGAGCGCATAGTTGTCTTTAGGCCACCAGTAGATAGATACCTAGCACTAGGACTGACATATGTATACATCTATGGAGGGGTAGTGACACACATATGGGTTGATACTTTCACTTGGAGATCATACAAAGATTTCCCAGTTTGGGATGATGATGCAGAGCATCTGCCTTATTGTCGACAGACCTGATATTTGATTGGTCACACTGTTCAAACCAAACACATTATAGAGAGACATATTCCAAAGCATGTGTTATGACAGTTCAAAGAGTAGCAAAGAGTTCTAGGCATTGTAGAGTTTTCCTGATCTTCTCGAGAGGTTCCTATGTGGGGACCCATAATTAGTGTCCAAGTTGTGGCTGCAGAGATAGATGGACTACAACCAGTTGAGTGGTGTGCCCCTACCAAGTTAGTTGATGCAAGGACTACAACAGATTATGATGCATGGTGGTCCCAACACAAACTCACACCTTTTACAGATTCATATCAGCCTACTCCTATAAAGAGGTCAGGTAGAGGTCCTCTGAGGATATTTTGGGGGAGAGGACGAGGGAGAGGTGATGATGGGGAGTGGCGGAGGTCGGGGTGGAGATGGTGGGAGGGGGATGAAAGGAGGGGATATAGCGGTAGGAGTGACAAAGGTAGGCGGGACAGAGGCGGGCTTCCACCTCAGGCACCAAGGTCAGATCAGCAGAGGGATAATACTCCTCACCAGGAGGAGAGGGTTAGAGTAGCCTAGGCATGGGTGGATTCCCCTCCTTGCCAGGAGGAGAGTGTGATAGCGGGCCAGGTGCAGGTAGAGGTTGTTCCTCATCAGGAGGGGTGCCAAGAGAGAATCATTTGGGTGTTGATGTCGATATCGACATGGATATTGAGGTGCAGGAGGTGAGGAGGGAGACGGAGGAGGAGGAGGCTGCCCATGAGGTAGCCATTGATGAGGGATATGAGGATGTGTCCATCCTCATTGTTAAGGAGTATGTGGAGGAGATACTCTAGGATCCACAGGTTACAACATTGTAGGTGTAGATTCAAGCTGCTTTAGCTCGGATTCAAGGTCTATAAGGACAAGTTTCTCAGTTGATTGTTGAGCGAGATATGTAAGTCATCAGAGTGCAATGGGATGAGTAGAGAGACATTGAGTTTATTGATACATTTAGCGATGGCACCATACATTTAGCTCAAACACTACGTATGCCTAGCAGGGATGAGTAGTACTATAGAGACCCATATGAGAGGGCAATGCCACTAGAGGAGAGGGCACCTAGTTTTGTAGAGAGCCAAAGTAGATCTCATTCACAAAGATCACAAAGAAATGAGGGTTTTCCTAGACTAGGGCATCTCCATATCATTCAACTCAGCATTCACATACAGATCAGTCACGGTCATCAAGATCAAGCCATAGAGAGTATAGGCCTCCCTCAGGTGATAGGGGTAGCTCAGGCTAGGCTTGTTTGTGTATAGACATGTTTATTTTTTATCGATCCTATGAGCTCCACATTTTCTATAGCCATTCGATATGTGTTATGACCCATTTTTTGGAAATATATATATATATATATGAGATACATCATTTTTTGGAGGTGATTATATGATGTGCTATTATTATGCATATTTCTATATGACGAATGTTTATGGATTGATTTGATGTTTATGTATGATTTTATTTATGGATGGATGCACATGATGTATGATTTATGCTTACATGTATTACATGATGTATGGATATTTAATGCTTACGATCTATGATGATGACATTATATGTTTAAAACATGGTATGCCATATATGATGTATGTTATATGGATGATGAGGATTCTACAATGTAATGCAATATTATCTATCTTTTTGTATTTTTCTTATGTAGTATGTATGACCTATATGCACATAATTATTTATGATATTCTAACATGATCAGGATGCAGGATGATGCAACTCATATATTGTTTTTATGTGTCATAGCATGCCATTGAGATGACTACGATATTATCAAAAGAACTATTAGTGCGAAGAAATAGTTAGTAAGAAATGACAAAAAAACTAGATAGATCGTTCTTCCAAATTAAGATTGATGTAATGATTGATGTTCCTTGAGATTTCAACAATGCATGTTCTATCATCATAGAGAATTTTTATGTTTATGGAACAAGTGGGTGTATTCACACCTAAGCATGAATTGTGAAGGTAGCTTTTATTTTTGTTTTCTTAAAGATATGATATATTGATGTTGATAGTGTATGCCAAGTTGTGACAAACCTTGGTGAAATTTAGTATCAATTTGTCAAATATTATGACACATCAGACAAGGAGTGTCCTGATTCAGATTGGTGAGAGTAGAACCTTGTAAGAATATATGAGGAAATTACCATAAAGCATGTTAATCCTACTACAAGAAAGAATTTTAGCTTATTTTTAACTTGCATAGGATGTTTTTGTTATGCTATATAGAATCCCAATCACACACAAGGACCTTAGTTTCCCCAGTCGTGTTACCAAGACAAACCACAAACATAAAAAAAAAAATCATAATCCATCATTGCCACTCTAATCACTTGTGGATATCCTTCAGAAAATTAGGAGTATGACACAAGATAAATAAGATAAAAATATAAGACTAAACTAAACCAAACAATTCAACAGCCATTTAGACCTTTTTAATCCACATATAAGTGTTTGAAATGTTTTCAAAAGATTGTGCCTGTTTGAACGAGTGAAACATTTCATGTAAGACACTTGGTCTAGTTCTGATAATGCAACATCCTAGAAGACAAATGATTTTTGATAGGAGAGGTAACATTTGTAGATAATTGGATCAATCTAGTTGAAGACTATTTTGGGTAGTTTCGTCTTTTGTTTCATGGTTTGTTAAGCATGCTTCTGTGTACGTTAAACTGTTTGTGTCAAACATGTTCCTTCTCTAAAAAGGATAGTGTTATTATGAAAATTGGAATGTGATGAAAATTTTATTGTAATGGACCCTAAGGGGACTAACCTAATGCCTCAGGGGCTCATCAATGATGGAATTCCCTATGTGACAACTTAGAGACAACATAGTTCGACTGACCATGACAAGTGATGGTTTTTATGACATATAGATTATGATGAAGATTTTTCTGTGACGGACCCTAAACAACATACCTAATGCCTCAGGAGCTTTTCAGTGACTCGCCTTTCCTACGTACACGTGCAGATACAATGTAGTTCAATACCATGAACTAACACTTTTTTATGACTATTTTTGGATTTTCTAAAGGATATTCGAATGTTTTGATGTTTTGTTGGAATGTGTCAATGTTTTGGTATTTTTGTGATAACGTCCTCATATACCATGTGTAAGATCCTTTTGAAACCCATAGGTCGAGGATTACCCCTAGTCTGAAACAAGACTAGCTATTATGAAGGGATGGATATGATAAGTGGTTTGACGCTAAATGTTTGATCAATATCAGGCCATAAGAGGGGTGAGAAAACTTTTATTATGAAAGAGCACATGCTCGGGTTATTGTGGGCGGAATCAGATAGATTAATGATAGATGGTAGAGTGGAAGCTGATTACACATGGCACTCATTTTTCAGGTTTCCCCCATGTACTTATCTAAAGCGCCACCAAAATGGTTTTTTAGTATAGGATGAATTATTTTTCTCTCTTTTCTTTTCTATATTTCCATGTTTTTTATTTTTTGATATAATGGGATCTCTAGTTTTCATGTATAGTACTTCTAAAGGTGCATGTTATTGATAGGATCAGATAGCGGTTCACCCTTTGGAGTAGCCAGTTAATAGGCACCTAATCCATATGTCGCAGAGATTATATAAGGACCCGACCAATTAGACTCAAACTTTCCTGGTTTTTCTCTTTCCTGTTGGTTCTTAGGATTTTCTTGCAAGAATAGATCACCAATTTCAAATTTTTGGACCTTGACTCCCTTTTTATAGTTGTATCAGAGGCGATTATGATATGCCTACAAGTGGACCAACATAGTTTGTCTTCTTTCGTCCAACAGTTCTAGCTCGTATAACCTGGAGATTTGGTAATCTTCATCATCAATGAAATTTCGCATGGAAACTCTCAAGGATAGGATCTCGACCTCAGTCGGTAGGATGGATTTACAATCGAAGACCTAGAATAAGGTGTGGCACCAGTAGGAGTATGAATGCTCATATGATAAGCCCATAAGGCTAGATTTAGTTGTATATGTCAGTCTCAACCAACATCATTAATAGTATTTTTTAGGATTTTCACAATGGTTTTATCAGATACCTCTGCTTGACCATTACCCTGGAGATAATATGGAGTGGAAAAGTGGTGTTGGATGTGGTATCTTTCACATAATTCCCCAACACCTTCATTTTTGAAGGGACACCCGTTATTTGTTACTATGGATAAAGGAACACCATACTGACATATGATATAGTTCATTATAAACTTTGAAATTTGTTTACTAGTGATATACGTCATCAATATGGCTTTGATCCATTTAGTGAAATATTTTATTGCAGTGATAATGAACTTGTGTCCATTGGTAGATGTAGGTTGAATCTTGTCGATGAGGTTGAGTCCCAATTGAGAGAAAGGCTAAGGTGAGGTAACTAGATGGAGTTCCTATGTCAGTGCATGTACAGGGTCACCGTGGATCTGACACTATCTACATTTCTTTATGAAATGATATGAATCACCTTCCATTATAGGCTAATAGTGCCCTATTCTTAGAGGCTTATTGGCTAGGGTAGAACCACTAGAGTGAGCCCCACATATACCCTCGTGTATTTCTTATAAATCCATCTTTGATTCCTCTGTTTCGAGACATCTAAGAAGGGTGGTATCTAGGCTATGATAGTAAAGGGTATTTGCGATGATAACATACTTAGCCGCTTGCTGGATAAAGGATTTTTGTTGATTTTTGGAAAAGTCAGGAGGTTTGATTTGGGCATGAAGGTAGTCATACACATTATTATAGCAGGGTGAATTGGGACCCACAATTTTATAGACAAGCTTAGATTCAGGGACATCAAACATAGGGATCAATAGTTATTCCACCAAGAACTGACACTGATGTACATTATAAGGAATGTCCAAGAGAGACCCAATGGTGGCTATTGTATCGATTGCCTTATTTTGCACTCTTGGGATCTATATAAATATAATGGTGTCAAAGTATTATTTGAGGCTATTCACCATTTTCTTATATGGTACCAGTTTGTTGTCCTTAGTCTCATATTAGTCATTGACTTTTCGAACCACAAACTATGAGTCACCATATACTTGAAACTCTTTGATTCTCCATTTGATTGCTTCCCTCAAACTTGTGAGTAAGGATTCATATTCTGCTATGTTGTTCAAGCATGGAAATGTGATCCTATATGATTTAGGGAGAGTGTCCCCTTGTGGTGTGATGAACAAGTGTAACACCCCTCTAATTTGCTCTTATCTTAGATTATGATACTTTATTATTTTATTGTTTCTTATAAAGCATCATGGACTATGTGTGTGATGAGATGTACTTTCCTTGATGTTATACATGGCATGCTTTGATTAAGAATAATGTTGGTTTATTATAACATGATTATTACTCATGAGTTTTATTAATGATGGAAGTGTCAGTTTGGTGATATTGTATTGGTGAAGGGGATGGGATTGCATCACTTGCTTGCGAGCGCCCTACGATTCCACGATTTCCTCTTCATGGTGTGTTTTATGATGATTTTATATACATTTTCTATTGATGCCTTGGATATAGGTTTGTAGGTACATGACATCGACTCCACTTGGATTCACAGGTTTGAGCATGTCGACACAACAGTATGTTGATTGGGAGATAGTAGCTAGGTTACTTGTGTCAGGTCTACACCCTAGCCACAGTGTGTCGTCAGTCCATGTTCGTTGTGTTTTTGTTTGCCTTGTTTATTGTTATTTATTTATGCAAGGTTTATTTTATGGAAATTAATGTTAAATTAATGCTTTAAATGATTTTAGTATTTATTTAACTAAATTTAAATAATATTGTTGGAATCTTTTATTTAATTTAATTAATTAAATTTAATTTATTTAGTAAATTTAATTTATTTAGTGAATCAATTTAATCCTTGGGATTAAATTTATTTTATTAAGTAAATAAATCAATTGATTTATGTATTTATTAAGCAAATGAATTAATTGATTTAAATTCAATTAGAAATTAAATTGTGGTTTGAAATTATTAAAATGCAAAAATGATTTGGAGGAAATATCTGTGAGTTCTTGAGAAGATATTTTGAATTAGACATGTGTGTGAGAAGAATTTATTAATCACTCTTGTTGAGAAATTATTCTCGGAGAGAATATTTTCCATAATTCAGTGAGGTAAGAAGTTACTTCACGGGAATGAAAATAGATATTTTTCAGAGGTTGTTTGGTTGAAAATTAAAAAAGGAGGTTCTCGAGAAATTTGGTGGCTTCTGTATATTTACATCTTTCTGGAAGTGGTGATTTTGGGAAAAGCTTTGGAAATTGAATTCTGAAGGGGAGGCTCTGCTCCAACCTTCATTTCTTCAAGCTTCAAGAAAATAGGTTCTTTTATTGTTTAATTTATTTAGTTGATTTAGAAAGTTTGTCTGAAGCTTTGTTTAAATTGATAAAAATAAATTGAAAGATTGCTTGTATAAGAAGATTTTGTATTTTTAGTAGAAGCTTTTAGCTGTTCTTCTGTATTTGTAGATTTGTCGTGGAAAAACCCAGAGGAAAACATTATAAAATTTATTGAGAGCTTTTCTATAGAAAATTATTGAAAGATTTTGTAGGGAATTGATTTTAAACAATAGAAAATTCCAAAGGAAACAATAGAGATATTAGAAATCATCTGTGGAATTTGGGTTGTGCCGGAAATTTACATAATTTTGCCTGTAGATGGTGTTTTTCAAAAAAAAAAATTCCCCAATAAAATTATTATGATGAAATTTCTTTATATATATATGTGTGTGTATGTGTGTGTGTGTATATATATATATATATATATGTATGTATATATATATATTATATATATGTATGTATATGCTTGCATAACATATATATATATATATATATATATATATATATATATATATATATATATATATATATATATATATTATATATGTATGTATATGCTTGCATAACATACATATATATATATATATATATATATATATATATATATATATATATATATATATATATATATATATATATATATATATTTAATCATTTGAGAATTATTAAAAAACTAGATGAAATCGTCATCGTACGAAGGCCTAAAATTCGTAGGGTTTGAATTTATAAAGAAATGTGTTTGTTTTGGGTGGGGGCTTTGTAACCCCCACCGCGTCCACCTACAGGGAGGGTGCGACTGCCTAAGAGGCAATGCCCTCCACAGTAGTGTGGAGGGAGCGCTACCCCTTAAGCAGTGCAGCCCCCTCCCCATTCTTCTCTGGCGCGACCCTATTTGGGAGAGGGTCGGTTGTAGCTGCCCCTCCCTATGTATAAATTTCTTATTAAAAAAAAACAAAACTTACTTTTATGAGTCTGCAAATATTAAATTGTTTTGAGATTTTGGATTTATTTAATAACACTTGATTTTAATATATATTATATATATTACAATTATATGGTATATATGTTGTATATATATTTATATATATATTGTGTATATATAATTATGATAGTTGAATCTTTAAATAAGGGTTTAACATGTTTTATTAAAAGATATTTTGAAAAAAATAAGTTAAATAGATATATAATGATTATATATTGGTATATATTCATAATTGTATATATATATATAAATGTTTATATTTAGAAGATATTTCTTTAAATTTATTTGCATGATGTAATATTTTAGAAAAAGGGACATTTTTATTTGACGAAGAAAATCTTTTATATATATAAAATAATGGAGAAAATAAATATTTATTAATTATAAATTTAATTATGGAATTGAAGATTAGACAATTAGGTTTGTTTCTTCTATTTGAAAGGGCTTTTTATTTAACTAGTGAAGATGACAATTTATTCAATTGCTTTCTACTGAGTGAGAATGGATTTAGGAAATCCAAACATTAGTTTTATTTAATTGTGTTGATTTCCCGTTGAAATCATTTCTTCTTGATTTGTTTTGGGAAATGGGTTAAGTGTGTCACTAATATGTAAGTCTTCCAAAGGTTCTTTATGGGAAGTGGGGTTGTGTGTTTATGAGTCAACCCAATGATTGTACCCTTGGTTAGTGTTTTTGGAGTGGTTTTTATGTGATTTGTGTCTCCTCGTTAGGAGTGGTTGTTATGTGATTTGTTGCCTCTAGAGTTGGAGTGGGTTATGACATGTGTTGCCTCCTTAGCTTAGAACTAGATTGTGTGGTTTGGTTCCTCCTTAATTTGGAGTGGGTATGTTTTGTGTGTTGATAGTAGGAGTGTAGTACTGGATGGGGGTCGGGATCTGGGAAGATCTAATGGGTAACTCATGTACCTTTGTGGTGGCACATCTCCTAAGTTAGCGGTATATGGTTCACTGGTTTATTTAGTCGTTTAACTCAGGTAGCAATGTATCCTTGAGTTAGTGTTGTTCTTGTGGTGGTTTTGTTTAGTGTTGAATCAGCCTGTGTCGAGAGGTATTAGGTTGACCATGTATCTATGTTACTGTCTCCTAGCATGGGAGGTGGGCCTTTGGGTACCACTTGGTTGGGAGGAACATGTGTCCTACGATATTGGGTCCCCCTTGATCTTCAGTTCGTGATGGCAAGATTTCCAATTGGAGAGCTCATGGATGCCAGTGGTTTCATTCCTTTATCTTGATGTACTTTATTTTAGTTGGTATATGTATTTAATTCACTCCTCAGTTGTAATCGAGGAGGAATCTTGTACTTGTAATAGTTAGGTATGAACTACCTCATTCTGGGAATGAGTATTGTAATCTTACTTGTAAAGTAATGTAATCTAAAGCTTGTTTTATTATATTTTATGTGTTGGTATATTTAATGCTTTATATGTATGTGCATTTAAATGTATGATTTATAATTTTAATTCAAAGCTTTATAAGAGTAATGCATGTGTTATGGTTTCGATGTAATCTTTGTCGCATAACTTAGAGGTTGTTGCAGTAGTGAAGTGCGTCTTCCTTATTAATAATGCACTTTTTTAAAAAATTGTACACTTCCACGTTGTGTTACAACTTCCTCTAGGGTTGCATGGCAGGGCATTACAATAAGACACTAGCTCCTAAACCATGATTTGTGTATGATCCATCAAAGTACATTTTCCACTTTGTAGAAGTATCTATCTTGACTATTGCCTCATCTAGGAATTCAGATACGAGAGGTGTGAATGCCTATGTAGGGGCATCTGCTAATTGATTAGCAATGACTTTCCCTTTAATCACTTTCCTTTCCACATATTCAATATTGAACTCGCTGAGGAGCATTATCCATTTTGCCAATCTACCTATGAGCATGGCCCTACTGAGTAAGTACTTTAGTGGATCAATTTTCACTATCAGTTTTGTCTACATAGATTTAACATGTAGTGTCATAGCTTTTGTGTAGCAAATACTACAACAAGACATGCCCGCTCAATGGGAGTATAATTGATTTCATACCCTACTAGGGTACGACTGATGTAATATATTACACATTCCTTCCCATCTTCATCATTTTGTGCTAGGAGATCTCCTAGTGCAGATGATGTTGCTGGTGAAACACATTCTTAAAAATAGCAGCATTCCAATGTTTGATTTTTCCCTTCACATGCATTAGTTTTTGAAAAAATCTAAACATAAATGTACCTTCCACCAAAGGAGCCTTCAACCAGGATTTCTAACAACAAACCAAATTTTTTTGCTATCCAATTTGATGAAACCAAGTATCTATCCAAACACACAGCTATTTGAAGGAAAAATTTGCACTTATTTGTTTAGGTATAATTCCCATTACTTGGTTTTATGTCAAAGAGTGCATTATTTTGAACAAAAGAGTTGAAGTCCTCCATAGTCTTCTCAGGAGGAATTATCCCACCCTTCTTCTCACTCAAAGATAATATTGCATTAAAATCTCTAGCTAGTATCACCTTATATGAGCCAATTTGATACAAAGCTTTATTTAACTCTTTCCACAACTACTTTTTACCACCTATAGAGTTCGATGCATAAATGTTGAGAAGCCAAAAATTTAAATCAAAATGTGTTACCTTCAATAACTGTCAATGTTTTTAGTTTGTTATAACTTCAACTACAACAGAATTTGAATTCCACAAAGGCACCAAACCTCCTGAAGCACCTTGCACTACTGACTGACAAGATTTCCACCTTGACCATTTTTTTATGACAAAATCAAAATTCTCTTGTGATAACTTTGACTCTTGAAGTAACACTATGTCAACCCCACAAGCATCAATTTGATGCTTGATTTGGGCTCTCTTGTTAGGGGCATTAATGCCCCTAACATTCCAAGATATTATCTTTATAGCAACTTCAGAGAGCAATTTTCTCCCCTCAATCTCTTTTTAATACTACCATCCAACATCAATTGTTTCCCATTTTCTATCTCCTCTTGAATCTTGACTGCGTGTGATTTTCTACCTCTTTTACCAGGTGACTTTTGAGTGGTTGGAGACTGAGAGGGGGTTTGTGTAATTGATAAAGCTTGGGAAAAATCAAAATCTTCAGCACCCTCTTCAATCTCCAACCCTATATTGATAGCTTATGCTACCTTTCAGAATAAAGATGTCATATTTAAAGGATAATCCTTTTCCCCTAAACTTGATGAAGAGAGAAGAAGTCTAATCTTAGAATTGATAGGAACATTTAGCTCGTTCTCTTTTTCGGTTTCCTCGATTGTTTCATCAATGATCGAAGAACCTATCATGGCGAGAATATTATTAGCTATTCCCTCAAAATTTCCATCTTCTAACATGGATTGTATATCCATGAAACTCAAAGCATCACTAGAACTCTTTTTCCAAAACACCTCTTTAGAGTTTGTATCAACCAAATCTAACTTCCTATCAAAAGGATACTTCAAATTTGATGCATTAGATAATACTAGAGACCTTGTGGCAGAATCACCCCAAACCAAATTAGATAAAATTGGCTACACTTGTTGGCATGAAACTGAAGGGAATTTGGGCAAATACAAATGCAAAGATTTGGCATTTACAAATAATTGAGAAAAATAGGGCAGCTGAAATTGACTACAAATTGATAAATTTTTTGACTTATTATGCCCACCTAGCATACTAATAGAAACCACAAATTGTAATGATTGATTGTGAGAATCAAAACCCATATCTAGCTTTTTACCTACATTGAACCCCATGCTTGAACAAAGATCCTTATCCTTTATCCTTCCAATAGTATTGTGAACACTTGATACATTCTTAGCTGGAAGCACAAATTTTAATGGGTTATATTGAAAAGTAGAACAAGAGGCTCGGTTCATATTTAAAACATAACCAGGGCTTGATTGGGAAAAAAAATCCTTTTCCTTAATCATCCTTGTCTTAGACAAAATTGGCATCTCATCAACCAACCCCTGAGGTACCTGATCAACCAACTCCTGAGATTCTTGATCTACATTTGACACTAGCTTATTTTTATAAAAACTAGTCTTGTGCCCCCAAATGTGACACTCTTTGCAAAAATTGTAAGGATTCTCAATGAAAACATCTTGTAGCCAAAACCTTGACTTTGATTTAATCCACAAAACTTTAGGAAAAGCTTGCGTCGTATCCAAAAGCACATAGACTCTAAAAAAACTGAAGTCATGTTTCAAAAATATGCCTAACTGATTCACCAAGATTTCAATAATGCCCAACTCTTTGTATTCCAAAGGTAAAGAATGCAGTTGAATCCAAAAAGGTATAAACCTAATTATAGTCATTTTAGGGTTGAAATTTGGATTCCAAGGCTGAATAGATAAGCTGAATCCCCCATAGACCCACGATTTAACCCTATAGATCGCATCCCTATATTTCTTCAAAGAAAAAAGAACAATGAAAAAACCATTTCCTCGATCTATATAGAAAACTTGAGTTGCCCCTTCCCAATCATGAAAAAATAGATTTTTTAAATCAGAAATGGATGGAGAAGCCTTCCAAAACTTACAGATTAACATTGTTTCTCTGAGATTTTGTGACTGCGTGCACAACAAATCATCTGAAAGCGTTACATCTTTCGCACTTTTTCTTTTTTGTTGAAACTGAGGTAACCGTTGGAAACCCCCATTTTTTCGTCCAACGCTTGTTACTTTTCGGCTGCTCCCTACTCACCTAGATTTTAAAATTCTTAACATTAAAACCCTTGTTCGAAGAAATTTTTTTAGGAAATGTAGTTGGAGGTGGATTTTGATTCAGATGCAAAGTTTCCCTATATGTTGTAGATTGTTGAGAACGCCATTGCTTCTTTGCTTGGAAAGTTAGTTTTCTAGGAGAATGAAGTTGTCTTGAGCGAGAAATAGATGGATGTGTACGACCTTGAGATATGTTGTTCCCATCCAAAGAATTTGAAAAATATGTGTTTCCTTGTACCAACACGTTTCTGAGAGCACTCCTCATCTCCTCATTTTCTACCACCTTCTGATGTGCTTAGGGTAGAGGGGCCCACAGTAGGGAATCCTATCTCTGGGTTTTTGAAATTCATAGCATATGATTTCAAAAAAGTCTCAATTTTGTGCAATAGTTTATTTGCCAACTCATTTGCTTACAAAAATAATTTTTAGGGTTACATCATCAAATATGACACATCAACATATTTTTTGTTAAACCACATACAATCCAATAGTAGGGCACTAAGTCATGTGAATATGTTATGCTGATGTGGCATCACATGATTTGTCAGATTATGTACTTTATGGAAAAAAGTGTTTTGCAATTGGATAAAAGGTGCTCCATTGTGGGGCCCACTAAGGACTATTTCTATCCCTACTTTTGGTCTTCGCCCTACTATGGACCCCTCTCCCCTATATTAGTTCTTACATGTTGATATCATTTTGATGGAACTTCTCTTATGTCTTTCCATGCCTATATCTTATATCACTTTCTTATGTTATAATCGTATGAGAATGTTATAGATGACATGTTTTACTATTACACTCACATGGTGACATATTTTGTCATTCTACTTATCTCACTTATAGGATTATATTGAGTGTGAGGCTACCTCATTATCTTCCATCTTTCTCTCACATTGGTAAAAACATGGGGCACAACCTATATACATACATTTTCACACGATTTTATCATAATTCCATTCATTACACACATGTTATATTTCTTTAACATGAGCACACTTTATATGGCACAGTATATATCCATCTCTTGACATTATCTCAAATCATTAGTATTATATCCACATTTTTCACTCTCGGTATTTACATGACTCATGTTGTTTCCTTCATGAGGGCCATCTTAGTTACATCCTCATGATAATTGCTTACACCATTCTTACATTCCATATCATTTTACATGGTTCATGTTGTATCCTCCATGAGGGCCACATTGGTTTCAACTCCATGATTTTTGCTTAGATTATGCTTCCATTTTAATGCCTTATTTTTTCATGGTTCTTGTTCTATCCTTCATGGAGGCCACATTGATTCAAGTTCCATAATTATCACTTACATCATGATTTTGTTTCACATGGTTCGTGCTTGTGTCCTCCACAAGGTCCAACTTGGTTACATCCTCACAATTGTTTCTTGTATCATGCTTCCATTTCTATCTTAGCTTCACATGGCTTCATTTTTGTATAATTCATGGGGGTAATAACGATTCTAGCTCCATGACTATTGCTTATAGCATGATTCCATCCACGCTACTCTCACCCTTTTACACATTATCAATATCATGCTTATAAAAATATAAAATGCTTATGATTATATTTTTCATTGTACTAACACAAATTTGTAGATGCCACTAATAACTTATGTGTAGGTTTGGATATGTTGCTTTACCAAAACATAAATAAATAGTGTGACATCATCCTTATCCTACATTATTGAATTTGTCTGCTTATGTTATTTACTACTTTAATTGATTTAGCATGCATGATTCATGTAACTAATGTGGGAGTAAATTGTAGACGAAAAAATGCATATGGGTTTTTCCTTTCACCCTCATGTTTTGTAATCATTTTTGGTCCTCTAGTGAATATACTGTTGTTATGCTCAATTTACCTTTTTTGAATGCAAGCTAAGCCTAATCTTTAACCTCTCCTTTTGTGTTGAATCCATCAATGCAAAACAAGACTAGTCCATCTCTATAGGTTTTGTCACCTTGGACTAGATCGTAGGTGCAAATTTTCCCTTTGAATAGGACCCCACACATGATATAGTCCTCTTGAGATACAAATAATTTGTTTCTTTCTCAACTTGGCCCTTTTAGAGAATATGGTTATTACCCATTAATTTGCAAGCCATAACACTTAGAATTGAGCACCAAAGATCTTGTATTTAAGGACAGTCCTTAGCCCATTAGTTAATAATCAAATTATTAAAATATCACTTGTGTAGCATCAACACTTACATAAGTAAATGCTACAGTATCAATTCATTGATTTGCAAGCCAAAACACTTAGAGTTTAGCACCAAAGATCTTGTATTTAAGGATAATCCTTAGGCCATTAATTAATCATAAGAGAATCAAATTATTAAAATATCACTTGCATAACATCAAAACTTACATAAGTGAATGCTACTCTATCAATTCATTGATTTGCAAGCCAAAACACTTAGAATCGAGCACCAAAGATCTTGTATTTAAGAGTGATCCTTAAGCCATTAGTTAATCATTAGAGAATCAGATTATTAAATCAAATTATTAAAATGCCACTTATCTAACATCAACACTTACATGATTGAATACTACATTATCAATTCACCATCTAGACATCTTTCATTTATGTTTGGCATGCATTAGATCTTGCTTATCTATAATGGGGATTGGCCAGTCACTAAGGAAGTTTCATACTTTCCCTTTGCACACTATCAATCTCCCCAAGGTTCTTCTCAACACTACTCATCTTTAAACACACATGAAAATAGGCTCTACAAATTTACTAGAGTAAAAAACATATTTACACTACCAAAATTAGATTGCATCAAGATATATCAACTACACAAACTAATTTGTACCTAATCCATAGATATTTCTTTTATCAATATTCCATTATTTTGTAATACCATTAATCACAATTTATAAACTAAAACTCCGAACTCTTTTATTTTCAATCACCAATTCTAATTTAGTCCAATCACATACATCAAATAATTAGACTAGATTAATTAGGGTTTATGCAGAATGGGGCAGCAAATGATGAATTATAAAAGCATTGATGCAAACCCCAAAGGAGGGAAACAGGTGACCAATTTAACGTTGGAAATAACTATAAACTTTTAGATGTCTCTAGAATAAGCCAACTTTCGAGAGAAATACCAGGAAATGGTGGATGCTTCCAGAGGTTTCATGTAACGTCCTACCTACGCACATGGACCGCTTTCTGCCCTCTATTTATGCACTCCACCGCAGGTTTGCCAACATTAGAGAGACGTTCTGCGCTGTACTGTGTCATTCACCGCCATTGTAAAGAGAAATTTTCTGAGTTGTGAGAATGAACAATTTGGTAAGGGATATGGAGCAGCTGCTGAACATGCCAGAGGAGGAGGAGAAGAAGCTTCAAAGACCTGCGCGCAGGTATGTGAAAGACACCAAGGCAATGTTCAGGACCTCTGCAGATATACTGGAGGCTCCTACCGCTTACACCTTTGTCCTTGATATGCCCGGCCTGGAGAGCAATCACATCAAGGTAACCTAATCCCTGCCTCCTCCTGACCTAATTTAGAGCCAAATCTGGTTCTTCAGAATTTGCTCTGACTGTTTCCTTTATCAATGTCATTAGATTTCCATATGAAATTAGATAGTATGTTTCTATATCTTTAAGTTTTTTCGATTGTATATGCTTTTAGATTCAATTATGTTCAAGTTTTTTCATCTTAAGTTTTTTCCATTATGTTTCCAGTTTTTTGTTTTTTTCGATTGTATATGCTTTTAGATTCGATTGTGTTCCAAGTTTTTTCATCTTAAGTTTTTTCCATTATGTTTTCCTTTCTCTCAGGTTAAAGTAGAGAACAATATTCTTCATATAGCGGGTAAAAAGAAGAAGAGCAAGTTCAGTCCGGAGATTAAGATAATCAGACTGGAGCGGAGAAGGGCGAGATTTATGAGGAAATTTACCCTGCCAGGAGATGCAAATGTGGAAGATATCAAGGCGACTTATAAAGATGGTGTTTTGACTGTTACAGTTGCTAAACGCCCTGTTTCTGAGGCGGAAAAGCCAAAGTCTGTTACCATTCCCATCTCTTAGAGAAGCTAATGCATCCATTCTATATATATGTCAGAGAAATTATAGGGTCGTCTTTGTATAGCATTAGGCAGAGAGTGTTTGGAGAAATCTGTGGATGAAACTTTGATGTGTAGGGGAAATACAGATAATTTCCAATTTGCATTTATGTGAGTTTGAATGTATTCAGCCTGTAGCTCCTCATTACAAAGATCTTATTGGTAACTTGTTAAAAAAATTGTTGAATGAAAGATTATAATTTTATTTAAACTAATTTGCAATGATCTTTGTTGCCTGTGGAATGAGTGTGGATGTTCAAGAATGTTTCTCAAGATAATGTGAGAAAATGCATCATGAATGTGAATGTTCCAGAATGCTTCTTAAGATAATGTGATAGAAAATGTAACAAAAATCACCATTTGTAAATTTGTAATCTTGAACTTGAGACCTCTCAGAGGGTGAAGGCAGAGGTGCCTGGTTTTGGCTTGCAAATACAAAAAGCTTGAAGGTTTTTTTGCATTATGAGACTAATGATTGAGAGCATTGATTTTGATTAATCGAGGAATTAGATGTGTTTTAAGGAATTAGAGATCTTTTTAAGGATGAGAGGCAGTGAAATTTAGAAGAATAAGAAATTTGAGGTTTTTTGTATTTTTAAGATAATTATTCATATAATTGGATCTGATCAATGATAGTTATGAATGTGAGAATCTATGGTTCAGCTTGTTGTCTTATTTAAAGCTAAATGGTCATTCATTTGAGCATTTGATCTAGAGTGTAGTGTGAACATAAATTAAGTGTTTGGAACTTAAGTGTCTATCGATATAGAGCATTATTTATGTGGTGAAGTGAAGATACTTACTTGGAATTGATGGATTAATTCTTCTTAATTTTTTCAATCCATAGTGAAGAATTAGAGGTGGTGTAAGGATGAGAGGTTGTGGAATTTAAATTTTAAGGTAATTGTTGATTTCAATACACGGTAGTCTTTCATCTTAATGATTAGGCATTTAGAGTAATTTAGATTAATGAAATTGGTCACATTGTTTGAAAAACTTGTGAATTATTTCAATATACTTCATCGCGAGGCTATTTTCTCTTTTACATAGTTTAGATGTATAAATCTAATTGATCAAATAAAGCTAAATTGAACACTAATTGCAAAGCTACGATCAAATAAACTATAAATCTCAATGAAATTGAATGCACAAGTAAATTAACTTTCAAATTATGAAATAACAAGTGAAAATCAAATGAAAGATATCAAGCGTGTGCAAACCTTAATCCTCTTGAAAGATTATGTCATTCATGGATGTGGAGTGCTGCAATTGAGACAAAATCTTTGACATTGCAAAGCAAAATTGATGGAAATGATGATCAAATGGTCTCACAAGCTCTCAAATTGCTCAAAATGAAGATTCAATTCAAGAGAGTAAGTTTACTCAAAGCTTGTGGATGAATTCATGAAGAAACGCCTCACTATTTATAAATTTTTGAAATTGGAATCAATGGTGAAGATCAAATTAGTTGATCAATGGATGAAATTGAATTGAAGGAGTGAACATGGATCAAGGACAAATCAAGCGGTTGACAATCCATAAGGCATGGATCAAAGATCAAATCAAGGGCTCAGGATCTATGGGAGACCTAACTAATTTCCTAAATTTTAGGAAATATATTGGGGGTATGTTGAAGATATTTCTCATTGGAAGGAAATATTTGAATTTGAAAATAGAATATTCATTGCACAAGTGGGAAAAGCTAGAGGATTTGAAAGATATTAGTCAATTAAACAATTAATTAAAACTATTTAATTGTGCAAATGAATGGGAGAAAATCATTTAATTAAATAATTATGAACTATTTAATCAAACTAGGAAAAATGACAATTAATCTAATAATTTGAATTATTTAATCAATTGAGAATGAAATCAGTGTGAAGAATAGTGAATTAACTAAATAAATTTGATTTATTTAATTAATAGGAGAAAAAGGTGAATTTAACTAAATAATTGGCATTATTAAATCAAATGGAATAATTAGGTGGAATAGACTAGAAAGCGATGTTAATTTGAGAAATCAAATATGTGATAGATCATCAAAACATATTTAAACGTCTACAGTTAGTACACTTTTTTTTTACATTGTAAATATTTTGCATTAGTACACCTTTTTTTTACATTGTAAATATTTTGCATTAATGGTTTGTAGAGAGAATTAAAAATAATGTGTTTCTTACAAGATCTTGTGTTAAATTATTGTAACATATTGTAGTAGAAAGGTTTGGACATTTTTTCTTCTTTAATAGATGTAGACATATAGGATGAAGTTGGGGTTATTGGTATTATATTGGTAAAAGTTACATAAGTTAGTTGAGTTAATAATATTGAAGAGTAGTAATTGATGATATTGGTGATGAATACTAGTATTACCTTATCTTTTGAACCATTAAATCATCAATCAAATTTCAATAACCTTTTACATTGAAACAAGTCATAATTATTTTTTAACAAGGTCCTAATCATTTTTTTGATATCTTAATTTATATATTAATCATTAAATTACTCTAATATTTTTTTCTTCAATTTCTATATATTAATCATTAAAAATAAAATTGTACAACCTCTAAAAAAATTTAACTATTTTTTAAATTTTAAATTACAATTTATTTGTACAATGAGAAAGAAACACTTCCATAAGTTAAAATGTTAGCGAGAGTGAGGTAAGACAAAATTTAAATATTTTATGAGTATATTTTGTAGAATATAGAAGAGAATGAAATGTTGAAGGTGAGGAAGGAAAAGTAAAAAAGTCTAAGAAGATCTAAAATAATAAGGTACAATGAATTTTCTTATTCAAAATTTATATTATTGTTGAAGAGTGTCACAAATTATTTTTCTACTAAAAATATATGTATTGGAGAACTTTCCATGTCTAGAAATGTGGTCATATTCTTGAAAGAGGAAAGTTAAGAGATGAAAAGTGTTATTTAAAGTACATATGTTTATATAAAACAAAATAAATTATTTTTGGTTAGACTAATGAAGTCTAATCCAAAACTAAGCTAGTATATAATAGATTTGAGACCAAAAAAAAAAGGAACGAATTTGGAAATGAAAGTCATTATAGACTAAATTAGGAAAGAAACTCGTAAGAGATTAACATTAAAGTTTTTGAATTTGATACACCAAAAAAGGTGAAGTTAGATTGCTAAAAATATTTCTAAGAAGTTAATGGTGATAACTTTAAAGGGCCTTAAGATTTTCTATAAAATCTTAGTGAATCTTAGTTAAGTGTGTTAGTTTTTATTGTAAAATTTTGTTTAAAATATATTTTTTATAAAAAAATTATTTATTCATGTTACTAGAAATTTATACTAAATCATTGTGAAAACTAGCTAAATACATTAATTACCATGATGAATCTTTCATTTTTAAAAGAAAATTAACTTGACTACCCATAAAATTAAATTTTATTTGAAAAATGGGTCTAGCAATATCTACATAGTTGGTTGGTGCATTCTTCCCATATATTCTTTCTATATAATGTTGGCATAGGGCCCTTGAGGTAGAATCCATTGGTAGAGTCAATGGGAAGTGTTTGTTTAATGGTCAAAGGGGTTAAGGGATAATAACCTTGGTGCACTCTTGTTATAATATAGGTGGGGTTGAGGGAATAAACCTCTCACCGCCAAGCACAAATCTATTATTAGAAAAGCATTGAAACGCATGGACTAAAAATTTCAAAAATTGCATCATAAAAAGAATACTTTAAATTATTAATAAAAAAATGTTCTTTATTGTCTTTTGATTCCTCATTGCCAAGATAAACATACTATTAAAAAGGTATTGGAGCACACATGGACCAAAAAATTCAAAAAATGTATACCATAAAAAGAATACTCTAAATTATAAATGAAATTATGCCTTATATTTCATTTCGATTAAATGACTAATTTTATTTTGAGGGTAGTATGCACATGCCATTTACAATCTTTACACAACCCAAAATTATTTATAGACCCTTCAATTAATTGATCAAATGTCGATATATAATTATAGACCTTTTTTATTCTCTATGAATCAATGGTTGATACAACTATATATTAATTATTTATCAACACATAATCGAAGGGTCCAAAAGAGTATGAATTGTGTAAGAATATTAAATGGCATGCGTGTATTTCCCTTTAGAATGACATCAAAACCATCAAATTAACAAGAAATTAATGGTGGGAATGTTGTCACTAAAAGTGTGCACTCTTGTCGAGCTTATAGAATCACTCAACCACCTCATGAAATATGGGATGATCTCCCTAAGTGTGGATTCATATGATGGAGATCAACCTCCAGAGAGGTTTGGTTCCCTTTTAGACTTCACCTAATTAACCTATCCTACTGTTGCATGCTAAGAAAAGGGGGAAAAGAAACATAAAAATGAAACCTAGGACTAATAAGATGATGCACCAAAATAATTTCAAAGCCTATACTTTTCTTTGGAAACATAAAATAATCGACAATTTAAACCCAACACATACACAACTCAGTATTTCGTATGTCTTTGCAAAAGTGTTTCATAACTAGGTTTAGAGTGTCAAAGTTAGCATTGAAGAAGCTATGAATGCTATCACAACTTAAACTCTATTTTTGATTAGTTAACGCAAGTTATGACATGGAAAAATGTATACTTTCTGCTCAAAGGCAATGAGAATAGGACAAAAATCAATGGGAAAAGATATCACCACAAGATTGCATCAACTATTTCAACTTGAAAGAGCTTTGAAAATAAGTTACAATATATTGCCAAGAGAGTAAAATATTATAAAAAATTGTCCTTAGGATTTCTTATAAGCTACTCAACAACTTGCTAGATAATAAGAACATGTGTTGAGAAAGGAAAAATAAGTGTTCACTTTATCTTGTTGGATCAAAAAAATTTGGGCATCCAAAACAGTTATCCCTACTTTTCAGTCCTCTAATTTATGCTCCAAAATGATGTTTGAATGAAGAAAACTTGTTATTTTGACTTTTTCCATCAACCAAGTCCCTTAAACATCTCCTAAATACCCTTACAAGGTTTAAACTAAGTCAAATAACCACCCTATATTCCTTTCATTTGTTTCACAACTCATCAAACTATCCTAGATGACCTCCAACTACTCATAATTTCTCATTACTTCCCTTAAACTATCTTAACTTTATCTCCAAGGTCATAGGGAATGTGGAAAAGACCTTGGGAATGATTATAGGGTTGAGGAATGATACATTTCATGTCTTAACACTTCTTTTATGTTGATATTTTTCACTCCTTTAATAGAAAGATTCTTGAAATTATCATTTGTATGGTTGAAGTGTGAAAAAACTCCTTATATATTCACTGATCTTCCTTCAAAATTCCATACCATTGTTACTATTCATTGACTATGCCTCCGCACCTATAAAACCTTGACATTCATCATTTCCTAATTAGATTTTTCTTTATGATGGCTATGTCATCTTTCACCTACAACCTCTCTAGTTCGTATTCACTGTCTTGACTTCATGTAGAGATTTCATGTATCTTTATTACTATACCTTCTCATCTTTTGGCTCTATTAAATTTCATTTAAGTGCCTTGATGTGACTACCATTGGGTCCTCTATACATTGCATTCTCATTTATTTTAATTTTTTTCTCTATCCCCATGTCATCACACCATTTTGTAGACCTATGATATCTGACCCTTTAATCATGTGTAATACATCTCATTTATACCATTGTAACAAGCATTTTTCTATCATTCTATCACTTTGCTTGGTGTCAATCATGCATTTTTCTTATGCACCTTGGTAAGAGAGATTTGAGCATTGCACTTCCTTAACAAAATCATCATAAGAATCTTTCTCAAATGTAGATTTGGTGCCCAAATATAACACCATACAGAGACTTGAAAATGAATTTATAACACAATTTTCCACATGATTTTAACTAGCATATTACATAATATTCTCCTTCATCTTGATAATGTCCCTTATTTCAACCTTAAACCATGCTCTCTAGTTTTTAGTCCATTGATCTATTGTCACATCTTTTTTTTGGTCTTTGTCATATTTAAGAGTAGATACCCTTCCCATATATTATCTTCAAGACCACTCTTAGTGTAAGCTTTCTAGCATCATGTCAAACTATCCTCTATGCATGTGATGACAAACTTGTCTATCATGCATTTACTCCATTATGGATTGCCATTTAATTCTCTTAGTAATGTCACAACAAGGATGTCACATTATCATGTTGAGTATCTTCCAACCATTAGTCTTCATACATCCCTTTTGTCATCTCTTAGAATAACACTTTAAGGCCATTGCTTTCTCTATATGGATTCTTTGAACCATTTCATCATAACTAGGACTGCCCTTTGTATCATTGTCACTATTTTAGTGTTCATATAAGGGTAGGCTATAATAGTTGCAGGGAAGCTTAGTTTCAACTATGATCAGGGAATTGACCTTTACCCATAGATTTGAACCTGAAGATATGTATGGGGTAACTTCCAAGGAGATAGAATGCATTTGCATTCTCTAAGATTCTCAGTATGCATAGAAAAATCAAAACCCACATTCCAAATCTTGGTCATAACCCACTACTACCAATACCCATGTCTCCAAAACCAAAGTCTCCAAAACCCAAAAATCAATGGATCTGCAATGAATTTACTCCCATGTGTACCTCTGCAAACCTAGTATCTTCTTGTCATGTATCTTACATTTCTTGCATATATGGGCAGTACTTTTCTTGCATACCCCTTCTATCGTTTTATCTCTATCATTAGAGTCTTTGATTTTTTTATTGTGTTTGCTCTCTTGAAGTCAACTATGTACCATTTCAATGCCTATCATTATGACTATGTTTTCAACAAGAAAACTTCCCTTTTGACATGAGGACTATTATTATCATGGCACGATCTTTGTACTAAGTTTCTAGTTCTATCCTTTAAACATGCCCTAAGTGGACTGTAACCTTATGATAATCTTTATTCTTTAATACTGCTACACAATCATTTGTGAAATCATAGTTAATTGTCCCCTTTCCTCATTGCACTAAATACGCCATTTAGTATTGAGCTCCCATTTTAGGATAAAATAGTCTCTACAATACAATTAAACCATTCTCAGAAGTCTAGTGGCCCAGTAGATGTGATAATAGAGCTGATATTACAAAAAAAAAATTTAGCACGACAATCCTTCAAACTAATGCTTGTTGGTTATTGAGTAGGATTGATGCTCAATAACTCTATATCTTCCTAACTCATCTTCTACACTTCTAGAGGAGAGAGTATCTTAATGGAATAAATATTATTGATAAAATCCTCCCAAGGTCATCTCTAAAGATAAGGAAATATTTCCCCTTTTCAACAAATATAAGTTGTCAATCATGCACACCTTGTCCCTTGAACCATATTACTCCATTAATAAATATTCTAGGGACTCCAACCCTAATACATAAGGTGTAAGGCTATGAGCAAATAAATATTTGCGATTGTGTAGTTTTATTAGATGTCTCATCCCACTATCAGCAAAAAGAATGGTGTTGAAAACATCATTGGTGTTCATACCATAATCAATATAATCCTTTGAACAAGAGGAACAAAACCTTGCATATATCCCTACGTTGTATACATATCAGATGGCATCATCACTCCAAAAATTTCACAGGGACCTTGTCCATAACCCATGAATGGGAAAATGCGTCCACCAAAAGCCATGTAACCATCCTTTGATATGCAATAATACCTTGTAGCAATATGACCCCAGTTTATATGGTAAGCCACAAAATATTTTGTTGTTATAACATATTTGCTATTAATTATTGCTCAACATTCACCTATGTCAATCATAATATTAAGAATAGGACAAACTTTCATTCATAAATCTATGTGAAGACAAATTTCTTTGATGTCTCTACAAAGTGGGGTTTGAAATTTGGTAAACAAAGAACTCCCTTGGCTCTATTTTTATTTATATAATAGCAGTGGTCTTGTCTATTTGCTCCTTTTCTAGAAAACCCCAGAGCCCTTTGAAACTTAGCTTCTAACTTTGTAATCTTTTTAACAGTTTCCAACTACTATTGGCTAGTTGCGTCTGCACTTTTCATGCTCATATTTCTTTCTTCATTGTGAATCTCAAGTTCCTTGCTAAGCACATTAAGTTTATATTTGAGGGAAACAAATCTCATTTTGAAATGACAATATTTACTTGGAGCATTGTAATGTCCCCAACTCAAATTGAGATTATTAGCAGTAGATTGGTTGTCATTTCCTTGGTTTACCCAAGAGGAAGAGGAAATAGAGCATCATTGGGTAAGAAATGAAGTCCTTGGCTTGTTCTTGATTCTAGTTTTAAGTTGAGTTCACATATTCTGATGCAACTTAAGTGAACTTAAGTTATTCTATGTTGGGCACATGTTTTTAGGCAACTTAAAGTGTTGCCTAGCCAAGGGACTTAAGTTGTCCCCTTTATATGACTTAAGTGATATCTTTAAAACATGTGTTAATTAGCCTAAAGGGGTGTCCAACTTCTAGGAGAAGATAACAGATTTTTAGGGTTTTAATGTGAGCCTTTGGATTAAAGATGTTAAGATGAAGGGTGGAGATTAAATCATATGGTTATGAGTTGCTATATAACACCCTAAAGGGCTCATTTGGGGGCATTGTGTGATGATTTATTTTGCTTATTATTTTTGGAACTTGGCTTGAGGATTGAAACCCTTAAGTATCCATAGTTTTGGTGAGATATATAGGCTCTCCCTAGTCAAAAGAGTGTGTTTTGGTGGAATAACTTCGGTTTGTGAAACCCTAGCACATTTTTGTTGTTGAAGGAAGCAATGTTTTATCAGGTTTGGAGGCCAAAATCACAAGCTTATCAGCACTAGTTACTCAAATTTGAAGGTGTTTATTGTTGCAAATCATTCGTTTATAGTTTTTTTTAGGATGGTGGCTGAAGGGAAACAATTTTAGACTTAAAGATAGTCATTTTGAGCACCCAACATCACTTTTGGAGGGATGGATAGGGTTAGAAAATATTTTGACCTAAATCTGGAACATTTTTGGTATGAAATCTACATATTTACTTATGGAACTGTTTAATATTTAGTCCTGAAAATTTTTTGGGCAGTTATGAGGGTTTGAAATGTCATTTTTTTAGCATAGTAATATTCATAATTTTCCATTAAATCTGATCAGAATTTCTGAGTTTGTTTGGAACTACTTTAATGCAAATAAAATTCAGATTTATGCCCAAGTTTGTGAAGAAATTTGTTATTAGTTTTGTGCCCTGGTTTTCAGAAAATTAGTGTTTCTTTTTAGTATCCTATTTGGGGATATTATAGTGGTATCAAATCTATAAGAAATTGGTTGCCTATTTGGGTCGACTGCATGCGTGGAAAGGGTGGTCATAACCTAGAAAAACAAAAGGGAATAATGGTAGGCAACGATCAACAACCATCATCAAGAAAACATATGTTCGTAGAAATGCTAAGATAGCTATAAAATACCAATATTTATTTGAGTCAGATGGCCCATAACATAGTGAATGGAAGAAATATAGTGCATACAAAGAGAGAATATAGTAGAAAAGCTTTATAAAATAAGAAACATTCTACAGGAAATCCACGGGTTCATCACAATCCAGACCGTTCATGCCTACATTTATACAAGAGGATGAGCTTACACAAGAGAAACCTATGGAGAACAATGAGGATGCTAAAATTTTGGCTAAGTATCAAGCTTTGGGGGAATATTTTCAATCAACCATCTTATTTAGAGATTACTTTGAGGTCACCAAACGCACCAAGCCAAAGCAAAAATAGTGGAATCAAGGGAAATGGAATTACGGGTTGCAAAAAAGGTTAGAACATCTTGAAATATTAAAACCTATTTTTGCAAAGAAAAAATAAAAGGAGGAAGGAAAGAAGAATTTATTCCTCATGATTTACAACCTACAGGTGAACCTAGGAAGAGAAAAAATCAATTGAGGAGAGAACAGCATTGTTTCACATGTCAAGGTGCTTGGACACCTAGGCCTACATGTGGAGGCCCTAAAGAAGAATCACTTCATGCATCTATAAGTGAAGAGCACATGACACTTCAATATGACTACAATATTGAAGAAGAGTCACCTATTGAAACTACAAATGAAGATCACATGAAGATTGAAGAAGATATTGTCATGGAGATTGTAAAACTAGCCATGTTAGATCAACTACAAGAAGGTATGAGTTTGTTTGATATTCCTCTAATTAAGCCTAGAATTGCCTCATCACCTTTACCTCATCTTGGCAAGGAATCAAATTGTGGTTTGGGTGTCTTTGAGATGAATTTTGTTCATACAAATGATGGCAATTCAAAAAATTCAATATGTGGTGAAAAAAGAGGTTTGGAAAAGACTAATTTGACATTGCAAGACGTGGAGGATCACTTGGTGGTTAAGGAGGTCATAGTTGTACATACACTTTATAGATCAACCATTAAGGAAGATCATGATTACTTTGGTGGTGACCCTTTGATAGAGCATGATGATACTGTAGTTCTTACACATGGATGTAATGGAGAAGAGGCCAAGAAGGAAGTTGATTTGGAGGTGCATGATTATGAAGACCAATCCGAAGTTTTGCATGGAGGTGTTGGGTTTCATAAGTCACACCCTTTGGAAGGTCAACTAAGGGTAAATAAAGGTATGGTTGTGGCAGCTCTAAACCATTTTGATCATGTCAAAAGATGATGGAAAGTTTGTGTTGGAAGGCCCTAGGGAATCATTACAGTTTTGAGGTAGGTCCATCTCTTTTCAACTTGCATGAACTCAAGGAGGCCTTGGTGGTAGTGAAATCATACTACCTACACTTACTTGTGGATAGAGATCATCTCTTCACACTTGGCGAGATATACTTTGATGATTTGAGAAGAAAAGAAGATAAGGTGGAGAAGATTTATGAGGAGTTGCGCATGGTACACTCTTCATCATACATAGCAGAATTTCAGACTTCTATGTTAGCCACATCCAATGAAAAACAATGCAAGATGAAGATAGAAAAAAGTGGAGACATGGAGGAAGGACTTGAAGGGTCCTATGATGAATTCATGAAGGTAGAAGAGACACATAAACATGAATACTCAGCTTTCAACCATGGGACAGAGTTTTTGACACCTTCTATGGAATTGCCTCCCATGGATGAAGAGGGTAAATTGATACTATTCAGAAACAATTTTGCAAGTAAGGGAGAAAAGGTTGAGAAATAAGGTGATTTTTGAATATCTTATCAAATGGAAAAACTTGCCTTTAGAGGATGCAACATGGGAAGGAGAGGAGATTCTTAAGCATCCAAGCCTTCAAATGCTTGAGGACAAGCATTCTTTGAGTGGGGAGGACTATAATGTCCCCAACTCAAATCAAGATGATTAGCAGCAGATTGGTTCTCATTTCCTTGGTTTACCCAAGAGGAAGAGGATGTAGAGCATCATTGGGTAAGAAATGAAGTCCTTGGCTCATTCTTGATTCTAATTTTAAGTTAAGTGCAAGTCTTTTGATGCAACTTAAAGTGAACTTAAGTTATTTTAAGGAACTTTAGTTATTTTATGTTGGGCTCGTTTTTTTAGGCAACTTAAAGTGTTGCCTAGCCAAGGGACTTAAGTTGTCCCCTTTTTGTGACTTAAGTGGCATCTTTAAAACATGTGCTAATAAGCCTAAAGGGGGCTTCTAGCTTCTAGGAGAGGATAAGAACAAATTTTTAGGGTTTTAATGTGATCCTTTGGATTAAAGATGTTAAGATGAAGGGTAGATATTAAATCATATGGTTATGAGTTGCTATATAACACCCTAAAGGGCTCATTTGGAAGCATTGTATGATGAATTTTTTTGCCTATTATTGCTACAACTTGGCTTGAGGATTGAAACCCTTAAGTATCCCTGGTTTCAGTGAGACATACAAGCTCTCCCTAGTCAAAAGAGTGTTTCGATGGAAAAATTTTGGTTTTTGAAGCCCTAGCACATTGTTTTGTTGAAGGTTGCAAGGTTTTATTAGGTTTGGAGGCAAAAATCACAAGGTTATTAGTGTTGGTTACTCATATTTGAAGGTGTTTACTGCTACAAATCATTCATTTATGGTTTTTTTGAGGATGGCGATTGAAGGGCAACAATTTTAGACTTAAAGATAGTCATTTTTGAGCACCCAAATCACTTTTGGAGGGACAGTTAGGGTTAGAAAATATTTTGACCTAAATCTGGAACATTTTTGGTATGAAATCTGCATATTTACTTATGGAAATTTTTTATATTTAATTCTGAAAGTTTCTAGGCAGTTATGAGGGTTTGAAATGTCATTTATCCGATCATAGTAATATTCAAAATTTTCCATTAAATCTGATTAGAATTTCTGAGTTTGTTTAGAACTACTTTAATGTAAATAAAATTCATATTTATGCCCTAGTTTGTGAAGAAATTTGTCATTAGTTTTGTGCCCTAGTTTTCAGAAAATTATTATTTCCTTTTAGTATCATGTTTAGGGATACTAAAAGTACTTTAACCTTAACTTCAACTTGATATCTAACTAACTTAATTCTTCCAATGATCATGATCACTCTTGCAAATACCTGGATAGTGTAGCATTCTCCACACTTGCTTCAATAAGTTGTTATAAAACCACTAACTTGGCCTCAAATTCTAATATGATTTTATCACATTCTCTAGTATTTTTTTTTTAAAGAGGGGTAAATTATTTTAATCCGGAGCTATGAACCAGTGAGGTTACAAAGAGGGGGACCTCATCCCCAACATAAACACTCGACAATTACACCCCATCACATTCTCTAGTCTTGTTGATAATATTCTCATGAATTTTATTCCATTTCTCCTCTCTTACATGTTAAAGTTTAGTTTTTATATCAAAGAGAATTTGAATGTGGAGTGAAACTTCATCTATCCTTTTATGCTTTGATGGATGTTTATAGCCTACACCTACCTCAAATAAACTTGTTTCCATTTAATGGTTAAGGGATCTCATTCTTTGTTGCTTATTTTTTTAGTCTTCTAAGCACCAACAACTCATGCATCAATCTTTCCTTTGTCCTTTATAATACTTTTTATGTTTTATGGTGCTAAGACTGTCCCTTTTGTGGATTGTGATAACCTCTATCCAATACTTGACTTATCATAGATATTCTAGAAAATAAAATGATTGTTTTGATTAAAGGTAAAAAATGGGTTTTGAAGGGGCCCGAAACCCATTACAAAAGAGTGCAGCTAATAAGGAAAGAAAAAAACACTACACAGCAATCAGCCCAACGATAGCAAACCAACAGCCAAAACGAAGCCAGCCAAACTCACTACATATTCTTCAAGATTTTAACAACTTCCATGTCAGTATCAACCATCTTCTATGCATCATCTACAGTATCAGAAACCTCCCTCCCAAAGGCCCCAGCCTGAGCTTTCATTCTATTTCTAGTTTTGGCCCTAAGCCCACCAGTTTTTACCTCTTCAATCAAAACTTTACTTTTATCAGTATCCTTGTCACTAGCACCGCCCACATCCAGCACTTTACCCCCAGCAATAGAAACAACAGCAGGCCCTAACTCTTTTCTCTTTTTAGCAGTAATCAAAGGAGAAATCATCATGGCAGAATCTGGAGGGCCCACAAGTTTAGATGCCTTACCACTTTTCAGCACCACTTTCCTCATGGCAGAATCTGGAGTACCCACAAGCTTAGTAACCTCACCACTCTTCATCAGCATTTTCCCAATTTTATCCTCAAGGGATAAAATTTTACCTTCCAAATTTTGCTTCAAATTGATGGTTTCCTCTGCCACAGTATTAGCCACAATATTCATAGATTCCATCAAATTGTCAATTTGGCTTTGGACAGCAAGGTCCTCAGCCTTACTAGCCACACCTCT